>JAOANR010000005.1:22601568-23157124 GCA_030278955.1 Hygrophila difformis
ATTTGGATTGATGTGTGGATTGATGAAAAGGGGACCTGTAATACCCGAGAATTTCCAACATAAAATAAAACAGTAATTAAATAAATAAATAATAAATAAAATAAATACTATAAATAAATAAACAAAACCAGCAAATAAAAGAAATAAATAAAGATAAGAAAATGAGAAATGAGATTTTTACTTAAAAAGGAATTAAAGGAATTTAATTAAACAAAAGGATGGATAAATGGAACACCAAAACCCGACACTAATGAACTCGAGTATTCGAGTCCAAAACATCCAATTAGACTGAGAATAAAATTAGAGAGAAAGTATGAACCCGAATATACCCCGGAAATCGGAATTCGGGAGCATAGAGGAATAGAACCCGAAAGAGAGGCGGAAAAGCACGACGGATCGCACGACCCGCCCGGACCGAAGTCCAGGCGAAGTCGGCGCGGTGGGCCGCGCGGTGAAGTGGCTTCAGCGCGCCACGACCGCGCCACCCCACAGATTCGTTTGTTGCGTGAATCTCTCGCCCGAACGCGGATTTTTCGACTTTCGGTTGAACATCTCTTGACTCCAGACTTCTAGGTCGGTTGTGGACGCCCTAGGGACTTAGAATTCTATAAATAAGCCCCTTGGGAGCCCCAAACAAGTTTACAAAAACCCTACAAACTCCTATACGTTCGAAACCCTAAATTCGGAGTCGACGGAAAGCACCAAACGGAGGCAGCAGCTTGGACGAAAATCCAAGGTCTCCAAACGTTGTGGTAAGCTCTAGTCCCATAAATCTTTTCACGTTTCAATCCGAAAACGGATTCTAACTTCGATTCTTTTCTTTCTACACCCCGTATCGAATCTAGATCGTAGAACCCGACGAACGGAGAGGAGAAACGGTGATCTGGAAGCCACGCCTCCGAACTAGACATCCCCGACGTTCATAGACACTATAAGTTAACCTTACATGGTTTTGGGAGATTTTAAAACATTCGAAACCTAAAAGATTTCAACAAGAACCATAAATCTGTCCACTTTTGTTTTCTACCGACGCAACAGATTTGTTGAATTTTTCCGACCCTTAAAACAAACTCAAACGGAAAAACGTAAAACACGAAAAACGTTCCTAAGACTTAGACCTAGCTACTGTAAAAATTTGAGAATTTTTGGAGTTGATTTGATATGTGAAAACTCGTTGAAACCGAACTGTTTGATTCTAGATCTTGAAATCTTGGACAGAACTTAGGAATGATCTTGATCTCGTTTTTGACATAGGATCTAGGCTGTTTTAGATCTTTGGCCAAACATGAAAGTTGTAGATAAATGTCTTAGGATGATCCCTGTCAAATTTCATTAAATTTGGAGCTGAATTGATATGTTAGAATTTGAAATCTTTAAACTGTGACATGTTAAACTCGGACAGATTTCTTCTTATGCGAAAATTGGCGATTTTGACCTAATTAGGTATCTCGGATTGAAAACGTTAAAACACGAAAGTTGTAGATCTTGATGTTTCCGAGTCAGATATGAAATTTTGGAATTTTTGGAATTAAATCTGATTTTAGACGAATTTTGGAGTAAACTGTGATTTACCGAAACGAAATTTTGAAATCTTGTTGAAACATGGAATTAACCTTTAGGGTTGAAACGAATTGAGATATTGTTTCTAAATTAATACAATGGAAGGCAGATTTTAAAAACTAAATCCCCTTACAAACTTGATAAATTAAAATTAGGGGTGAGTGCTCTGCAGGGTGCCCCCTAACGATTCACTTCGTGCCGTAATGGACGATGGTGACCCCGCGCGCTATACTTGAAATGTGATATTGCCAAAACGGCGAAATATAGAGCCTACACTCTCGTGAATATCCGTATGGGTTTCCCGAGGCTCCGGAGTGGTACTGGGTATGGCTGATACGGCTGCGGCCGCCGGGCTACCGGCTAAACTTGTTGACATCGCGATTTTTATCGTGAAACTTTGAAATACCAAATCGGGAATGTAATGGGGATTCTAAATTAAATTAAACTAGATTAAATGATATTGTTGTCAAATTAAATTATTTAAATGCTTTATTTAAATTATGGCTATTATCTTGAACCATGCGGTATGTGTTATTAAATAGAGCCTGAGATAAATTATGCTATTGGATATGGATTAGATGAAACTAAATATTATGTTATTATCATGCTTTTGTTAAATTATTAAACTTATGGCTTTTAAACCCTACAATCATGCATGTGTTAACTTACTCAGCAATTTTGCTGACCAAAACCATTTTAATTCCTTTCTTTACAGAATATGTGGAATGAGCCTGTATGAGCACGAATCATGCATGGGATTTTGGGGATTGTTATTTTGCTTTTAAATTTCGTACTTAGACTATATTATGAACGGGCCTGTTTATCCCGTGTTTTGGCCATGTCGGCCCTTTTTATATTTTCCGCTGCGATACTGTACTAAACTAAATATTTCCGCTGCGCTATGCTATTATTGTTTTCGAATTATATTGTATGGGCTATTTTGAATGCTTTAAATGTTTTAAATACTGCAATACCTAGCCTTGCATCTCTTTAGTAAGCTCGGAGAAACCGTGTCTTACTAGGGAGATGTGGCGGTGACATCCCGACCTGGGTGACCAAAAACCGGGGTGTTACAAGTTGGTATCAGAGCCCGGCTATTTTTAAACTATTATTTTTAAACTATTATTAATATTTTGACTATTATTTTAAATTTTAAAGTATTATTTCCATGGAAGAATTTTCATTTTTTATTTTAAAACCCATGGAAAAAAAATATATATATATTGCATTAAATTATTATTGGGGGGAAATATCATTTGCATTTGCATACTGCATCTCTGCTATGAACTTAGAATCTTGGCGGAACTTGAACTTAGAATCTTGGCGAATTGAACCTAGAATCTTGGCGAATTGAACCTAGAATCTTGGCGAATTGAACTTAGAATCTTGGCGAATATTAACTTAGATCTCTTGCTTGCGCTAGATGGCTAGTCAAGACATGATACAGTTGATGGTCAGGATGATGAGCGTTCATCTTGATTCCCACCAAACCCTAGAGCAAATGAAGTACCGTATGGCTCAATTGGAGGCCAATTTACATCACATGGGCAACTTGAGAGAGGCGGATCATCACCGCATAAACCAACTCGAACGCCAAGTTCAAACCCTCACTACACAAAACTTAATACTAAAGGAATACATCGATGCCCACGGGCAAGATTTAAACACTATCTTTGACGACCTACTACCGCCGAGTTCGGAGTAGGAAGATCCGGAGGAAGATCCTGCTACCCCACCGGGAGACGTCATGAGGCACTAGAGATTCTATTGTTAGACATTGTTTTGCTAGAAAAATATTTCTACCTTTGTACTAAAATTTCTTTTGCGGAAATAAAATGCCCGATTTATTTTTAAATCAAAACAAAACAAAACAAAATAAAATAAAACCCCGAAGCATACGATGCTTCTTAACCCGAACAGAGCACCACGTGCTAAATTACTACACACATATACATTCAAATTGCTTAGACTATATGCTAAATTCACCAGCCCTAATCTATCATATTTGTACCAGAATGGCACCCAGAGGAAGAGGAAGGACTCAAACCGCTCCCCAAACCACCACTGAAACTCCTACTGAGACACTACCAAACGTCACTGAACCAATTCAACCTGAGATGGAACAACCCCAAGGTGCGCGGGACGCCCCCGCACCGAACAATGTGGGCGATCGTCTTAGGACGATAGAGGAAGTGTTGATTGCGCTCGGGAACGCGCAAGTCAACCAGGGTCAAGCTGCGGCGGTACCTCCGCGCCAAGCTCGCCCTAACTACCTGGCGATGGTGAATCCCTACCAGCCGCCCCACTATGCTGGTGAGGAGGATCCAGCTAAACTGGAGGAATGGATCCGGACTTTTGACAAGCTGCTGGGAGCGGTCAAATGTCCGGAAGGAGAGAGGGTACATGTCGCTTCATACTACTTGGGAGGCGAGGCTGATGACTGGTGGCAAGCAACGCAAGCCAAACTAACTGAAGATGACGAGCCTTACTCGTGGATGGAGATGATGGAACTACTCAGGGATCGATTCTATCCCTTGAGTACCAAAGCTGCCATGTACGAAGAATTCCTGTTGTTGAAGCAAGGAAGCCAAACGGTGCAGGAATACTACACCCGCTTCAAGGAGCTGGTGAGGTTCGCACCAAGGCTAGTGCCTACTGATGCAGAGAAGGCACAGAAGTTCGAGATGGGACTGAACCTGTCTGTGCGCGAAGTGATCGCGGGGGTACACTACCCCGATTTGCAAGCCGTATACGATCGCGCTGTAGCGGTAGCACGCGTGCAGCAGCTGAAAAGAAGGGTGAGTGGGGAGTCCAGCAGGGGTCCTCAAGACAAGAGAAGCCGAGACTCGAGAACCGATAACAACACTAGAAGGAACGAGCAGCGCAGAGGGTCGAATAGGCCCCAACAAAACAACACGGGAAGGAGGTTCAATCAAGAAGATCCGGTACCGCCTTGCCCGCGATGTGGACGACCACATCTGGCAAGGGGATGCCCGCAACAAGGCGGTTGTTACCGATGCGGTCGAATGGGTCACGTTCGACGGGAATGTCGAACTAGGCTCGAGAACATAACGAAGAGGGACGATTTGGTCGCGGGGCAAGAACAACCTCAAAACCAAAACGGGCGAAATGGCAATAACCAAGGGTACAGACCCCCTCAAAATAGGCCGCAAAACCAGAACCAGAACCAACGACCTCCGCCCCCACATAATCAAAACCAGCAACAAAATCAGCAGCCGAATGCGAATCAGCAGGGCAATCAGGGACGCCCTATGGGGAGGCTAAACGTGGTGAACCAAGCGGACGTGCCTGCGCAAGGAGAAGTGATGGCAGGTACATTTCACGTTTTGAATACACCTCTTAGAATTTTATTTGATTCCGGAGCTAGTTGCTCAATTATTGCATCAAGGATAGTGCCTGAGTTAGATCTACCTAAGTGCGAGAGAATTAGCTTAGGAATTCAATTGCCTTCTGGAGAAGTAGTGTCTTGCTCTAAACGATATAACGGAATTCCTATAGTGATAAAGAACGTAGAATTCTTCGCGAACTTGGTAGAATTTAACTTAAGAGACTTTGACATCATACTGGGGATGGATTGGCCATCCCATTATAAAGCGGTGATCGAATGCCAAAAGCAAAAGATCACCTTGTCAAAAAGTAGGGGAAAGAGAGTTATCTTTTACTCTCAGCCCCCTAAGAAAAGTAACAAAATCGTTAGTGCACTTAAACTAAGTAACTTGATGCGTAAGGGGTATGAACTATATGCGTGCTATGTGCACAACCTTGAGGCGGAAGAGAACAAGGTTGATAGCATACCAGTGGTAAGAGAGTACCCGGACGTGTTCCCTGAAGACGTTCCGGGCATGCCACCTGAGAGAGATCTTGAATTCACGATAGATCTCATTCCGGGGACAGAGCCTGTCTCAAAAGCTCCGTACCGGATGGCACCACTGGAAATGAAGGAGTTAAAGGAACAACTCGAGGAGCTATTGGGAAAAGGTTACATAAGACCGAGTACGTCCCCTTGGGGAGCACCGGTTTTGTTTGTCAAGAAAAAAGACGGAGGACTACGTCTTTGCATAGATTACCGAGGACTAAACCAAGTGACCATTAAGAATAAATACCCCCTACCGAGGATAGAGGATCTGTTTGATCAACTGAAGGGAGCTTCAGTGTTCTCGAAGATCGATTTGCGATCTGGGTATCATCAATTGAGGATCGCCGAGAAGGACATTCCGAAAACGGCATTTCGAACGCGATATGGCCATTACGAGTTCACCGTGTTATCCTTCGGGTTAACCAATGCTCCGGCCATGTTCATGAATCTCATGAACAACGTGTTCCGAGAATTATTAGACCAGTGTGTCGTAGTGTTCATTGACGACATCCTGATCTACTCAAAGAGCGAGGAAGAGCATGCCAAACACCTACATCAAGTGTTAGAAATCTTGCGAAGAAATCAGCTATACGGCAAGCTGTCGAAATGTGACTTCTGGCTGAAAGAAGTGGCATTTCTCGGACACATAGTATCCGCTGATGGAGTATCAGTGGATCCGGCAAAAGTCTCTGCCGTAACTGAATGGGCAACTCCGAAAAGTCCAACGGAGATAAGGAGTTTCCTTGGATTAGTCGGATATTATAGACGATTTGTGAAGGACTTTTCAAGGATTGCACGTCCTTTGACCCAGCTACTTAAGAAAGGAGCAAAATACGAGTGGACCGAAGCATGTGAGTCATCGTTTCAAGAGCTGAAGAAACGACTCACAACCACACCCGTATTAACATTACCATCAGAGAATGGTGACTTCGAAGTATATAGCGATGCTTCGAAGGAAGGTTTAGGTTGTGTCTTGATGCAAGACTCGAGAGTCGTAGCCTATGCATCACGCCAACTAAAACCTCACGAGGAAAATTATCCGACACATGACCTGGAGTTGGCAGCGGTCGTCTTCGCTCTAAAGATATGGAGACATTATCTTTATGGGCGGAAGTGTCGAATGTTCACCGACCACAATAGCTTAAAGTATATATTCACTCAGAAGGAGTTGAATTTGAGACAGCGAAGGTGGTTGGAACTCATTAAGGACTACGATTTAGAGATAGCGTACCACGAGGGGAAGGCGAATGTGGTAGTCGATGCCCTAAGTCGGAAAACCCAACACGTGACAAACTCGTTGGTAATTCCGCCGGCATTGTACATGGAATTTGGCAAGATTGGAGCTAGAACTTGTGCATCCTGGCACAGTGAGAGAAACGGTCAATGCCATGGTCGTAGAAACTCCAATATTAGACGAGATTCGACTCGCTCAACCGGGCGACCCGAAACTCGCGAAGATAAAAGGGTATATTGCCGAAGGAAAGGCAATAGGATTTGCTGTCCACGAGGATGGAAGCATCCGTTTTAAAGGTAGATGGTGTGTGCCTCTTAAATGTGCCGAGTTGAAGCAAAGGTTGATGGAGGAAGGGCACAACACGCCATATTCCGTACATCCCGGAGGTGATAAGCTATACAAAGATCTGAAGAAGATCTATTGGTGGCCGGGAATGAAGAAGGAAGTGGCGAACTTCGTGGCGAGATGTCTCACCTGCCAAAAGGTTAAGGCAGTGCGACATAAACCCTTAGGATTGATGCAACCACTAGAGATTCCAAGTTGGAAGTGGGATAGCATCTCAATGGACTTTGTCTCGGGATTACCCCGATCACCTAAAGGCATGAATAAGATTTGGGTGATTGTGGATAGGCTAACGAAGACAGCCATATTTATCCCAATGAAAGACACGTGGACTATGGACCAATTGGCCCGAGCCTACATTGATAATGTGGTACGACGACATGGAGTACCACATGATATCATTTCCGATAGAGACAGTAGATTTGTCTCTCATTTCTGGATGGAGTTACAAAAAGCTCTCGGTACTCAAATCAAAATGAGCACCGCATTCCACCCGATGACGGATGGACAAACCGAAAGGACAATCCAAACACTAGAAGACATGCTGAGAGCATGCGTGTTGGAGTTCAAAGGAAATTGGGAATCTCATTTACCCTTGATTGAGTTTTCCTATAATAATAGTTACCATGCGAGTATCGGCATGGCACCTTTCGAGGCATTGTATGGACGAAAGTGCCGAAGCCCTTTGAGCTGGGAAGAAAACGATAAGTCCGTGGTAGTGGGACCACAACTTATCGAAGACATGGCTCAACAAATCAAAGTGATCCAAGGGAAGATGAAAGCCGCACAAGACCGTCAAAAGATTTATGCCGACGTGAGACGACGAGACCTAGAATTTCAAGTGGGAGATAGGGTCATGCTAAAGATATCACCCATGAAGGGGGTGATGCGCTTTGGCAAACGAGGGAAGTTAAGTCCTCGATACATAGGACCTTACGAAATTCTAGAACGAGTCGGAACTCTAGCCTACCGATTGGCTTTACCGCCACACTTAGATAGAGTTCATAATGTCTTCCATGTCTCGCAACTAAAGAAGTATGTGCCAGACCCGACACATGTACTTCAACCGGAGATAATTGAGCTCGATGAAGATTTGACTTACGAAGAAGTCCCAGTGCGTATTCTCGATACTAAGGAACGAGTAACGAGGAACAAAACCATCAAAATGGTCAAGGTTCTTTGGTCAAATCACGAAAGTGAGACGGCAACTTGGGAGGTAGAATCCGACATGAAAGAACGATACCCGACACTGTTCCAAACCGACACCGACACAGTTATGGGGACATAACTGCAATCTTAAGGGGGAGAGGATGTCATACCCCCTAATTTTTCGTGCAATTTTGTAAACTTTTGAACTACGTTATGGCTTGATCCCTTTACCGGGTACGTAGGCAGCTTAGAAGTTTTAATTCTAAGTTCAGTCACAACATAATAAAACAAACACAAGACCTTAGCACGAGACGAGAAAAGCCGAAACACAACTTCGAGGACGAAGTTGATTCTTAAGGAGGGTAGACTGTAATACCCGAGAATTTCCAACATAAAATAAAACAGTAATTAAATAAATAAATACTATAAATAAATAAACAAAACCAGCAAATAAAAGAAATAAATAAAGATAAGAAAATGAGAAATGAGATTTTTACTTAAAAAGGAATTAAAGGAATTTAATTAAACAAAAGGATGGATAAATGGAACACCAAAACCCAACACTAATGAACTCGAGTATTCGAGTCCAAAACATCCAATTAGACTGAGAATAAAATTAGAGAGAAAGTATGAACCCGAATATACCCCGGAAATCGGAATTCGGGAGCATAGAGGGATAGAACCCGAAAGAGAGGCGGAAAAGCACGACGGATCGCACGACCCGCCCGGACCGAAGTCCAGGCGAAGTCGGCGCGGTGGCCGCGCGGTGAAGTGGCTTCAGCGCGCCACGACCGCGCCACCCCACAGATTCGTTTGTTGCGTGAATCTCTCGCCCGAACGCGGATTTTTCGACTTTCGGTTGAACATCTCTTGACTCCAGACTTCTAGGTCGGTTGTGGACGCCCTAGGGACTTAGAATTCTATAAATAAGCCCCTTGGGAGCCCCAAACAAGTTTACAAAACCCTACAAACTCCTATACGTTCGAAACCCTAAATTCGGAGTCGACGGAAAGCACCAAACGGAGGCAGAAGCTTGGACGAAAATCCAAGGTCTCCAAACGTTGTGGTAAGCTCTAGTCCCATAAATCTTTTCACGTTTCAATCCGAAAACGGATTCTAACTTCGATTCTTTTCTTTCTACACCCCGTATCGAATCTAGATCGTAGAACCCGACGAACGGAGAGGAGAAACGGTGATCTGGAAGCCACGCCTCCGAACTAGACATCCCCGATGTTCATAGACACTGTAAGTTAACCTTACATGGTTTTGGGAGATTTTAAAACATTCGAAACCTAAAAGATTTCAACAAGAACCATAAATCTGTCCACTTTTGTTTTCTACCGACGCAACAGATTTGTTGAATTTTTCCGACCCTTAAAACGAACTCAAACGGAAAAACTTAAAACACGAAAAACGTTCCTAAGACTTAGGCCTAGCTACTGTAAAAATTTGAGAATTTTTGGAGTTGATTTGATATGTGAAAACCCGTTGAAACCGAACTGTTTGATTCTAGATCTTGAAATCTTGGACAGAACTTAGGAATGATCTTGATCTCGTTTTTGACATAGGATCTAGGCTGTTTTAGATCTTTGGCCAAACATGAAAGTTGTAGATAAATGTCGTAGGATGATCCCTGTCAAAGTTCATTAAATTTGGAGTTGAATTGATATGTTAGAATTTGAAATCTTTAAACTGTGACATGTTAAACTCGGACAGATTTCTTCTTATGCGAAAATTGGCGATTTTGACCTACTTAGGTATCTCGGATTGAAAAAGTTAAAATACGAAAGTTGTAGATCTTGATGTTTCCGAGTCAGATATGAAATTTTGGAATTTTTGGAATTAAATCTGATTTTAGACGAATTTTGGAGTAAACTGTGATTTACCGAAACGAAATTTTGAAATCTTGTTGAAACATGGAATTAACCTTTAGGGTTGAAACGAATTGAGATATTGTTTCTAAATTAATACAATGGAAGGCAGATTTTAAAAACTAAATCCCCTTACAAACTTGATAAATTAAAATTAGGGGTGAGTGCTCTGCAGGGTGCCCCCTAACGATTCACTTCGTGCCGTAATGGACGATGGTGACCCCGCGCGCTATACTTGAAATGTGATATTGCCAAAACGGCGAAATATAGAGCCTACACTCTCGTGAATATCCGTATGGGTTTCCTGAGGCTCCGGAGTGGTACTGGGTATGGCTGATACGGCTGCGGCCGCCGGGCTACCGGCTAAACTTGTTGACATCGCGATTTTTATCGTGAAACTTTGAAATACCAAATCGGGAATGTAATGGGGATTCTAAATTAAATTAAACTAGATTAAATGATATTGTTGTCAAATTAAAATATTTAAATGCTTTATTTAAATTATGGCTATTATCTTGAACCATGTGGTATGTGTTATTAAATAGAGCCTGAGATAAATTATGCTATTGGATATGGATTAGATGAAACTAAATATTATGTTATTATCATGCTTTTGTTAAATTATTAAACTTATGGCTTTTAAACCCTACAATCATGCATGTGTTAACTTACTCAGCAATTTTGCTGACCAAAACCATTTTTATTCCTTTCTTTACAGAATATGTGGAATGAGCCTGTATGAGCACGAATCATGCATGGGATTTTGGGGATTGTTATTTTGCTTTTAAATTTCGTACTTAGACTATATTATGAACGGGCCTGTTTATCCCGTGTTTTGGCCATGTCGGCCCTTTTTATATTTTCCGCTGCGATACTGTACTAAACTAAATATTTCCGCTGCGCTATGCTATTATTGTTTTCGAATTATATTGTATGGGCTATTTTGAATGCTTTAAATGTTTTAAATACTGCAATACCTAGCCTTGCATCTCTTTAGTAAGCTCGGAGAAACCGTGTCTTACTAGGGAGATGTGGCGGTGACATCCCGACCTGGGTGACCAAAAACCGGGGTGTTACAGGGACATTGAAAGACATGTTTCCAAGATTGTATGCACTTGCTGTTAATAAGGATTCCATGATTGCTGACAATGGTCAGTGGATTGGAAATGAATGGGAATGGAAAATTCCACTTAGACGCCAAATTTTTGATTGGGAAAGGGAGGTGTGGGATGATATGATTCAGGTAGTAAACAGACAGGTATTATGCAGATACATGGAGGACAGAGTAGTTTGGTCCAAGGCTAGTAATGGTAGATTCAACACGAAATCCTGTTGGGACCGGAACGTGGGGAATGATACGACACAGAAGCGATGGTTTTGGAATTTTCTATGGAAGGTTAAATGTCCAATGAAAGTAAAATTGTTAGCATGGAAAGTGGCTACATGTGCTTTACCAGTCCGATCAAAACTTGCTAACCTTGGAATTATTGAGGCTTCGAATTATTTTTGCCTTTGCTGCGGGGAGGAAGCGGAGTGTAATACCCGAGAATTTTCCAACATAAAATAAATACAATAAATAATATAATAAATATAATAAACATGATAAAGGGATAAAGAATCATAAAAGATGAGAAATGAAATTTAAATTAAAAAAGGAATCAAAATTCCGAGAACCCGGGAATCCGAAGGCAATTAAATTGAATAAATGGTTACACGGGGACCCGACACCGATAGACTCAATAACTCGAGTCTAAATGTAAATTTAGGTCCGAATAAAATTAAGATAGGAAATCGGAGCCCGAAGATAGCCCGGAAATCGGAATTCGGAAGCATAGGGGGATAGAAGTCCGAAAGAGAGAAGGAAAAGCACGACGGATCGCACGACCCGGCCCAGACCGAAGTCCAGGCCAGGATGGCGCGGTGTCCGCGCGCTTTTAAAGGGAAAACCGCGCCAAGTGCGCGCCGGCAGGGCAGTTGCGGCGTTCCGCGATTTTCTCGCCCGATTCCGGATTTTTCGACTTTCGGTTGAACATCTTTCGACTGCAGACTCTTAGAGTCAGATCTTGGATGCCCTAGGCCTTAGTTATCTATAAATAAGACCTCCTAAAAGCTCCGAATATGTTTGAAACCCTACGAAATCTCTCTATACGTTGAAACCCTAATCCCGGAGTCGTCGGAGGCACGAAGGCAAGAGAGGGGACTGAGTTGGACGAAAATCCAAGGACTCCCGTCATCGTGGTAAGATCTGATCCCTTCCTTACCATTTTTTATTCGAAAACGAATACTAATTAAACCTCTTTTCTATTCTAAACCCCGATCCGGACGCGTTGAGGGGAAACGAAGGATCTCGGAGGGAGAACGAAGAACGTGGAAGCCACGCCTCCGAATCATCGAGTCGAGACATCCGTAAATCTGTAAGTTAACCTTACTATGGTTTTGGGAGAATTTAAAATACACCCGATCTAACGATTTAAACCAAGAACGTAAAATTTGTCAACATGAGATCTTAACGGCGCAACGGCTGTGCACGAATTTTTAGGAACCATAAAACTGTTCAAACGAGAAAACTTAAAACACGAAAAACGTTCCTAAGGCTTAGATCTATCTACTGTAAAATTTTCAGAATTTTTCATGATGATTTGATATATGAAATTCACTCGAAACCAAACTGCATTAAATCTGGATCTTGGAATTCTTGACAGAACTCTAGTTCGAACTTGTTGGTGATTTTTACCTTAGTTCTAAACCGATCTAGGATTGGCGTTGAACATAAGAATTGTAGATCTATGAGTTTAGAACATCTCTGTAAAATTTTAGAATTTTTCGTTAAGATTTGAACCTCCAAACCTGAGCCGATCCGATCCGATCTGCGTTCGTACCGAAATCAAGAAACTTGACAGAAATTAGTTTCGAACTTGATGACATTTTTGACATTAGATCTAAACCGATTTGGAACTTTAGCCGAACATGAAAGTTGTAGGTATATGCCTTAGGTAGCTCTCTATAAAACTTCATCAAATTTGGAGTTAGTTTGCTATGGTAGATCTTGAAATCTTGAGACTGGTGTTGAAATTTTCGGACAGATTAATATCTTGTTAAAGATTGACATTTTTCACCTACTTCCGTATCTCGGATTGAAAAACTTAAAACATGAAACTTGTTCATCTCTGTGTTTCGGAGTTACCGGTAAATTTTCAGAATTATCCGGCTTCAAATGAATTTTTAAATATTTTTGGAGCCAAACAGCGACTAGTGAAATTATATGTTGAAACGTGTGAAATTTGTGAGACTTGTTTTGACCTTGCGGGTTCGATTCCCCAAGGGCGTCCGTGTCCCTGTGGGTTCGATTCCCCAGGATGTCTGTGTCAAGCCTTGCGGGTTCGATTCCCCAGGGTGTATGTTTTCCTGCGGGTTCGATTCCCCAGGATGTCCGTGTCAAACCTTGCGGGTTCGATTCCCCAGGGTGTGTCTTTCTGCGGGTTCGATTCCCCAGAATATGTGTTGATTCCTACGGGTTTGATTCCCTAGGATGTATGTGAGTTCTTGCGGGTTCGATTCCCCAAGGGCGATTGTCTGTTTTCTTGCAGGTTCGATTCCCCAAGAACAAATTATACTATGTTTTGCGATTATTTTACCATGGAATTTGAATTATGCTCATGTGGAAATCCGTGTTTGGAATCATGTCATTTAATTATTAGTGGATGAGTGAATTAAATTGTATATTACCTATAAGCATGTTTTTACTAAATTTAATTAAAGGCTTTGAAACCTCAAGATCATGTTTGTGTTAACTTACTCAGCAAGTTTTTGCTGACCAAACCATTTTTATTTCCTTTTCTTTCAGAGTTGAGAATTATGCATCGTCATATGCATACACGGGAAGTTTGGGATGATATATTATTTTGAATTTTTGTATTAGACTATATCTTGCATGAACGGGCCTGTTTAACCCATGATTAGGCCATGTTGGCCCTATACTTAAATTCCGCTGCGATACATATATGTAAATATTATTTTTCCGCTGCAACTTTGATGTATTATTTTTAAATTATATATGAATGGGTTGTTTGAATGTTTTAAATACTGAAAAACCATAGCCTTGCATCTCTTTAGCAAGCTCGGAGAAACCGTGTCTTGCTACGGAGGTGTGGCGGTGACATCCCGACCTGGGTGACCAAAAACCGGGGTGTTACACGGAGACAGTTGGACATCCTTTTTGCCGGTGTAAAGTGGTAAATCCTTTAAGGTACAAAGGGTTGGAGTGGTTTGGTGTTGAGTGGGCAATCCCTGGGGAGGCTATTGATTTGATGTCATGGTGGCTTGGATACAGTATTAAGCATAGTCGTAGGAAGGCGTGGATTTTAGTGGGGATGGCTCCTATTTGGACAATATGGAAAGCGAGGAATGAGGCGGCATTTAATGGTGTCCAATTTAATCTTGGGAAGGCGACGAATGATCTGCGCTGGAGGACATCTTTATGGTGGCAGGCTTCGTCTTATGGAGAGGCAGTACCTATGGCGGGTTGGGACACTTGTTTCCCGGGTAATCTGGTACAATACAGAAACCTGGCCACTAAAGCTATTCGTCGGGGTCTAGTTTGGGAGAGACCGGAAGTTGGATGGTGAAAAATTAACACCGACGGATCCTCTCTTGGTAACCCTGGAGATGCTGGAATTGGAGGTGTGATTAGAGATGCGGATGGTCAAATTATATTTATTTTGTCAGATTCCATTGGCTTTACAGACTCTTCTGAGGCGGAATTAACCGCAATTAGTCGGATCTGCTCAGCACTTTTAAGAGATCAAGGATTTCCATTGCCCAAACTAGTGTTTGAATGTGACTCATCGAACGTTGTTTTTTGGATTAATAACCCCTGGAAGATTCCATGGAGATTCTATAAATTATTGGGTCCGATCTTGACTATTCTGAAGCTGGCTGGAGTTGTTAACTTTAGGCACATTGAAAGGGAGAAGAATGATCTGGCCGATCATTGGGCTAGATTAGGAGCTAAAGGGGAGGGGCGTATTGAAGCCTGGCAATGAAGCAGTAGGGGGACTGAGGGTGGGAGGGAGCAGTGCGAGTGTATTGTGGGGATGATGATGCGGCAAGGTTTGCTGTAGATGTGGGAAATTAGGCTGATGAAGATGACTGTGAGATGGGGATATCGCATGAGGTAGCTGTGGGATCTCGAAGCTGAGGCTTTTATGGAGGCATTGTATCTTTATGATGGAGTGGGTGCTTTGATGATGGGGAAGATTGGGCTGCCCTCATGGAGTTGTAACAGAATAAATCTTGGAGACATTGTAGGGATCCTGTCGCTGTTTTACTGCCTTCCTTTCTTTTGTTTGTTTTCCTTTCATTTTTCAGGTTTGTGAGGCTGTTGGAGCTCCTCGGAACCGGTTGATGTCTTTGCTTGGAGCCGTGGCTGCTGCGGATGGGGTATTGAGATGTCGCGACTGCTGCGGAATGTGTGTTGTAATATCACCTTTGTTGGACTGCGTGAATTCTAATGGCACGGAAAGTTGCTTATTATCCACACTGCTGCCCAAGGAAATGCTACACGGCTAAGACTCATGACTTTCTCACACGAGCAGACTACACTAACTTGGGAGAATCGACATTTGCTATGGCTGCACAAATAGATTATCTGCTTCTACTGCCAAGCGGTTTTTGGTGAGACCTGCCCACTCAGATCTCTCTTTGATACATGCGTATGTGATGTTTCTTCACAGCCTATAATTTGCTTTAGCATTCTCGTTGAACCTACATATGTTCCATGTTAATGTATTGGCTTTGAATTGGGCGCTAGGATGTTCCCTATTGGTTCTTCTCTATATATCTTCTTACACCTTTTTCCCCCCTTCTGAGCCCGGCCTGAGCCTACCGAATTAATCTTTTTTCATTCTCCAACCTTGTGCCCCCATGTTTTAAAAGCCTCTTCCCTGTTTCTGTTTGTTGTCCCAACCCTCGATGAGGTGCTTCAGGAAATCTGACTAATACTTGATTGAAAAAGTCATCCAATGCTACAGCTTGCCATTGGAAACTCTAAGGAGATTGAAGTGTTTGTCTGGGTGGGAGGGAGCGAGCTATATTAATAACACCTGGGAAGTTGTAACAACGGGCTATGAATGGCGATTCGCTCGGATAGTTGTGGTTGAAGAAGAAATCAGTATTTTGTGCTGTTTTTTTTTTTTTAACAAAAAGATTAATAAAAAGAAAAAAAAAAGAGATATAGAGGAAAGAGATAGAAAAAGAAAGAAAAAGTATGAACAAGTTTGAATAGATTGAAATTTTAGTAAGCATAGCTCCTCTTGTGCGATGGGTACCGATGGGGTAGGGACTTGTCATTTAGCTTGGTTCCTCTAGACTGAGATAGAGAGTGGGGACGAGCCCTGGGGGCTTTTGTATTATGGAGGCTAGGTCTGAGATTTTCTTGATCAATTCAAATCTTTGCTTATCATTTTTCGAACCCTCTGTGCCGTTTCCTTTTCTGGTCGCCAACCTACACAGCCGATCACACACCCCTCATCCTTTGTTGTTGGCCCCTCCATCCTACTTCTGGCCCTTTAATTGGTTTCAATACATTGCATTTGAACATTTTTGTAGAGGAGACGGGTTGTTGAAGCAGATTGTTAGGACTGGTACTATGATACACCACATGGGCACTCTACTGCCTAATCAATCCTGTGAAGACTTGGGAGGAATTATCTACAGTGGGATGCTTGTACATTGCAAAGTGTGATGTAGAGGTGGTGCAGGTAGTGATAGCCGCCAACGCTTACACCGACGATATTGCTACTGATGGATGAGTCTCATGAAACTGCTGCTGCTGGAGTATGGGTATAGATTTGAGAAGCTACTGATATAGGTGGAAAATATTGCAGGTCTACCCGAACTGTCATCGTCTTTCCGATCCAGAAGGGCTCGAGCCTTTTGTCCCTTGTGTTGATTCTTCTCTTGTTTTGCCTTATATCTAGAGTAGACGGACTGTTGTAATGAGATTGCATGATGATGCTATTGTTAAGCAGGTTTGGGTATGTTTTATTGAAAGAATAAAAACACTTTCTTCTAAAAAAAAATGTGTCAATCTATTCATATACCATGCTTATTTATTTATGTTTGCTGATGAGTATTAGATTTTTGGATTTATTCATATACCATGCTTGTTTATTTGTTTTTTGTGATGAGTATCAGATTTTTTGTATTATTCCAGTATATCTTTTCTTTATTTTGTTCTCTAAATTTAGCCCTTCTTGACTCTGTATTTAAATCATATTTGTTTGGAACTTGTCCATGCAGAGAACTTGCACTTGTCGCATGTAATCATGGAAGTGACATTGATTAGCAATGCGAGGATTGCATTGTACATATCTACATACAGACACACTTTTTGATTTCCTTCTAATGTCAGGAAAATTTTCTGATGCTTCATTTAACCCATTATATTTTTCTGATCAAGTTTTTATGGACTGAGCTACTATGATTAGATGGTACTTCTGCAGAGAATTAAAATTGAACCCATCAAGAGAGCAAAAATTATGTGCCTGTCAAACCTACCGAAGATACAATGATGAATCTTGATGATGTTTGCGCTGATTTTGTGGACATTCAGGGTGTATTTGTTTCTGGTATGTGATGCATTTATTTGTTTTGTGTTTTCATTTTAAATTTAATTTTTATTTTTATTGGATGTTATTTCAATTAGGTTCTATTTTTTGATTTATTATATAGTTCTTAGAAAGAATCAGATTCCAATTTCCAGTTAATAACTAATATGGCCAATATCCTAATTTGCTACTCTATATTGATTTTCTTTAGTTTTCAAAATGTTGAAGTTAAAACATAATGAATTTTCTATGACTTTAAAGTCAATTTCCTGTTTTTCGGATTTCAGCTAAAATTAACTTTACAAGTTCTTTTTTCGTCGCTACTAACTTCAAGTCAATTCAGGAGAATGGCTATCCCTTTGTTTAGGTGGAATGATTTCGCTTCATGTGCTATCCCTTGCCAAGAGTCTTTATTTTAGCAATTGCTTCCGGCTATTGCTTTCGGCTATGCTCCATCCAGACTTCAAAACGCGAATTGGAGCTCATCAAATCTTCTCTGTTGTGCTTGTCCCAACTTCTGTATCCCCTTGTGGACATTCAACATTTAACATTGTTTTGTGCAAAGAACACAGGCTTACCAAGATCACTCTCAAGAGCTGTGTTTCCTTGTATGCAATCATTTTTTATTTTTTATTTTTTAAATTTCTCAACTTAGCATGTGTCTTCATCTAATTTTTCGAAATTTCTGAAAACCTCTATTTGTCTACCGTTTGTGCTAATGCTAGGTATGGTTTCAATTATGATATTTTAATTTTCTTATTCTCTTGATATCTTTTTTGTTTTAAAATTTGTGGTCGTTTAAAGTTCGTGCACTGGTTTCTTTAAGGCCTACTTATTTTTTTATGCTCCCTTAATTGTGTGCCACAAGTTTTAATGGACTTGGATAAGGCCTTTTCAGAGCAACACTTGAAATTTGTTATTTTATTGCTCGTCCCTCCAGTATGTCGATGGAAAAATGGATATTGGTCCTAATTAACTACAACATTTATTTCTACAGCAGAATACTTATTTTTCTACAGCCACAATGGATTACTTACTTTCTATCTTCTTACATGGTATGAATGTGCAGAGTACAGCAAGGTAGTGAGATAGAATTGTTGTGCCATTATGTTTGCCACTGAAGAGACATGTATGAATTCATATTCAATTTCTATTTCTTCTGTTTGGTTTATGCCTATCTAGCTCGTATTTGATCAAATTTTTTAGTTAATTATTCATTGTACTCTTCTTTGCTTCTTGGTAGATGGACTGGACCTATTAATATTTTTTTCTCCTTCCATACAAAGTTGGGTCATTCTGTACAATATAAGATTTATATAGGGAAGAAACTTAATTCTTTTCATTGATATTCGATATGCCTGTTAAGGTAATAGTGGTCTTTTAAGAAAATTAATCCAGTCATGTATGACAGCTACATAACTCACTCTAAACAACATATTAAAAGAGTATAGGTTGTGAAGGAGGATTCAGTGCTTTTGCTTCGAGGATTCCATTCAGTAGCTCAAAGTATCTCGCATTTGTCTAATTTGATCTCTGCGCAGGAAATCCTCTACATAATTTTATTGAATTCATGAATTTGGTCTTTCTATCCATTTGATATTCTATTGCTTATGCAGGAATATGAAATTTGCAATGACCAATGGTGGAGCAAGCCATTTTAATGTCGCTCGCATCATAGCTCGTGTCATTTCACCAGGATTGGAGGTTGGAATTTCTAATGTCGGAGTATATATCCTTTATGCCTAATATGATTCTTCCTGATATGATTTCTATTTAAATATAAAATATTCAAAGTAAAAAGGGAAAGTTGTTTATCTTAATTATTTATCTTAATTTTGCTTTTATTTTCATAATGTTTTTCCCTCAATGGTCGCGCGCGCAATATATACTAGAATTCGCTCTTGCGCGCGTTCAGTGGAGAAAAAACATTATGAAAAACTATAGTAGAACATTCATAATTGAAATAAAAGCAAAATTAAAATATATTTAATTATGAGATTTGGATACACCCAAAAAAAGCAATATGAATCAATATTCAAGAATCTCTTTGACATCTGTAACTGGAGCAATATAAAATACCATACCATGGGCTCTGCCCTTCTTACTAAGATCATAAAAAGTGTTTCTCTCGATGGCCCTTCCATTCCACCAGTTTTTGAGTACCTAACATTGATCAACAATTCCAAGATTGAAAATGAATATATAGAGCAGAACATTGATCAACATTTTCAAGATTCGATATGAATAAATAGAGACATGTAATCCCTTCATAATGAATCACTTGGCACAACAAAAATAACATTACTCTCCACCCAAAATTGATAATATAGCAAATTCCATAGAGAGAGCTATGTCTGTCACCTTTTTCCATCCATGCAAATGCAATATATGAACAAATATTATCATAGAGAGCCAAACACTGCAATCAATGCCCAGAATCAGTATGTATCTGGCCCTTTTTCCAATTCATACTTCAAGGGAAAATGTCAAAAAGAATCCTAAAATGTTAAAAAGGTAATTAGAGATGACCTAATCCAGCCACTCCTATGGGTTCGTATGACAAAACTGGACAATTAGGATTCCTCATTTTAGATTTTTAGTTAATCTTAATGTCTATGAGGAGCATTCCCATCGGAACAGAAGCATTTTTTCTGACCAAAACAAAAGCAACTTCTCATACTTCCATGAGACAAGAAATTTGACGGAGAAAAATGATAAATTAACAGGTTCAGGCTCAGAACCATACTTAGATTGTGATGACACCCTCTTTGTCAACTTTTTCCATTGCCTTTGCAATCAGCTCGCCAATTTCTCTTTCTCCATTAGCAGAAATTGTGCCATCCTACAAATGCATCAACATATTACAAGCTGCAAGTGATAAAATAGGCAAAAAAAACAAATATCATTCTATTTGATAGATATTATCTCTTCATTTGATGATCTATAGATAGCTTTCAGAAGAACACATTATAATGTACATTAACTAATTCGATTAATCCTAATCAAATAAAGCATATCAGTGACAAGGGCAATTTCTTCTGATGTGCTAATCATTCTAGCCCAGGTTTTGAAGTTTGTAACTACAGCCTCAACTGCCATTGTATCCCCCTTCTGAGATCATCCATGGCATGCATACATGATGCCACCGACTTGCAGCCTTGCGTGACTATTGCTCAAAGGAGGACAGTTGCACAGGTAGTACCTGAAGTACAAAAAAAGACATTTAATTTGTACAATCCATCACATTAAGAAATAGAAGGACAGTTCATCTCATAAAACGAAATGAAGTTATAAAATGAGAAAACAAGTATACTTGCAATCACCAGCAACATCATTTGTAGCATTTGCAACCTGCTTTATAAGGCCTGCACCAATGTTCTTAACTTTGTCCTTAAATTCAATGCTCTTTGCAACTGTCACACCATCTTTGGTCCCTTTCGGGGCACCCCAATTTTGTTCAATCACTACATTACGGCCCTAAAATTCAAGTACATCCATCATTACATTAGGTTCCAATTAAACCATTAGGAATTAAAAAATGTTATTTTGTTGCAGAAAAAATAAATGAAAAACAAATTCGCAACAGGTACACCAATGTACTATAGTCTACACTTCAGGATCCTGCCAAAATTGAAGGCACAACTCAAATATACTATGAGACTACCAAACGAGAGCGTTTTCTTTGCTATTAATGCACTACAAAACTTAGGCCTCTACAGGATACACCTGAAAGAATCACTAATCAGAATCGGAAAATAAAAGAATAAATAACACGTAAGGAAGTGGAAAAAATAAAATAGTAGTACCTTTGGACCCATGGAAACTATAACAACATCTGCGAGCTCTTCAACACTAAGTATCAAAGCCCTAGCATCAACTCCAAATTGAGCATTCAACTGAAGTTCATTGTTTTCAATCCTTTCTGTTACTATTGGAACGGAGTCGTTAAAGTTATGATTTCCCCAAATAAATGCGATTAACAGGATTCCAAAATTTTTCAGAATGGCAGTGCAATTCTGGAAACAAATAACGGAAAGTGGTATGATTGCCCTAAACTTTCGAACTTAGGCCTGGGTCGAGGAGAAAGATGGGGTATCTTTCGAATTACCGCGAGGAGCACATGGTCGGGACAGGGGCTGAGATCTTTAGACCAACGGTTCGATGATAATGGTTTCCTTGCAACCTCAATAGAGAATCCAGACGAGCTGCGACTTTTGCTTATCGCTATGAGCAAAAGGATGGGACCGGGACAAGGATCTTCGGACGCTTGTTTGGACATCAGCGACTTACTTGCAACCACAAGATGTCAACCAGCAGAGGCTTGTCGACGAACCACACCTGGAGGCAGATGAAGTGGATAGAATGGAGGCAGGAGTCGGGAACCCTAAAATGATTGATAAAATAACAGTAGGCAATACGGATGATTTCAGCAAATAAGCCTTCATGCAATTAATCCATTGCTCATCAATGTTAAATTAAGGAGAGGAAACAGAACAATCAAGTGTCAAAAAAATGTAGATTTTATAAGAGAAGAATACATGTTACGGTGACAATAATAGATTGTCGGTTGACTGAATCAAAGTAGGCCAGATTGGTGGTTATGTGTTGTAGCTGAAGATCTTGTTATAGAACACAGATGTGTAAAAACATGTCCTAACCATAGTATTGCAAAATCTACATTTTTTTTTAAAGTTGTTTCTAAATGTAAATCCATGAAAGCGAAGAAGTACTAAATGAATGAGTATAACCAAATCACCTCCAGAATATAGGAGGTATAAAGAAAACAAATGGATGTAAACCATTATGGAAATAAAAGCAAAACTAAGATAAATAATATACTACCATGTGGCCAGAAAATTGTTGCAATTGACTGAAGAGGGCAAGTATGACCCACACAACTAAAAATTCTAGGAACAAAATTGAATCCAACACCACCATTCGATTCATTTACCCTTTGCGAAATTGTAGACCAACAGTCAAGAGATATCCAAGGTCTAACTTAATTGAACAACAGGAGGCATCCGAAAGGCTTATGGCTTACCATTGGGAAAAATACAGATAGCCCATCTCTGATCCTGTACCAACTCCCAATAAGTGTCATACTTAAAATACTGGTTACTATTAATAAGTTTATCAGTCCAACAAATAAATAGTTTCGTCCACCCAAACATATAAATTTCCATTGTCTATCCAAATGTACTTAAATTTCCTACAGATGAAGTGACAATGCATAGAATAACACAAATTGACCTCAGTAGCCACTGCAGATCGAACAATTGGTACCACTCTACTAAACTCAATAGCCCTTTCTTGTGATAGAGGTAGCAGATTGGCAAAGATACCACAAACATGAATTCGTCAAATCCTACATGCCATTTGTTGAGGTATAAGAAAAAGGTGATTGTCATTGGCAAGTTCTTTCATTAGGTGTAATTCAAATATAAAGACCATTACATGTTTGCTTTCAAGTAGCTCGATTTTCATTTTCCTGCAAAGTTATGCACAAATAAATCATAAAATCAATTGAATATAATGTAGAATAAATTTGAAATCTTGAAACTATGCTATGAAGCCAGCTACAATCTCATGGATCACATTAATGTCAACCCCGATCACGTTCAGATTTTCACCAACCTGCATCATCAGAAAGCATTAAGAGTGGCATAAATGCACAACAAAACAATCTCCATATCTGATTTTATAATCTAAAAGTCAAGTAACTTTACACCAAATTACTATTCTCCTTGACCAACAAAATCAATCTCTTCAGAAATTTAAACCAAATGGAGAAATAGGCAGCAAAGAATAAAGCCTTCAACTTCCCATCATTCTCGTTCCCTAATGCAATAGATCTCATTCCAACAAACAAATTCCATAACCCGCTACCAACACAAATGACGAAACAGAAAAATTCAAGCATGGAAAAGAAAAGATCGCGAAATGAGATGAAAGAGGAACCTACTTGGAAAAAAAATTAAGAATTTATGGCCAAAAAGTGTCCACATAGAAAAACAAATATATATTTTTTTTACGAGCTTTTTTTTAAAATGAATTTCAATGCATAATGAGGCACAACGCCAATTATCATCACAGCATGAGAATACTGAAATAATAAATGAAACACATCCAAGACTTCAATCGGCCATAATCAATAAACTATTGAACTATCTTGCAGACTTTCAAATACCATAAAAATAGGAACATGTAGCAACATGTCACCTACAATCTCACAACCTATAAATATATAAGTGCAAACATCAGATGATTAAACCCGCAGCCAAAAGTCATTAACTCATAATAATCTCACAACGTGATGACCAAAGGAAAAAGAGGTAAGATCAAGACTTGATAAATACTTCCTCCGTTCCTTTTTAAATGACACGTTTTGACTTTTGTTACTGTTCATTAAGTAGTTTTGACTCGACTTTTTAATACAATTATATAAGATAAAATATAGTCAAGTGGGATCTTGTTGGATTCGTCTAATCGCATAGATTTAGAATATCAAATTTTCATAATTTTTACTTATATAGAATTTGAGTTATTATGGATTAAAAACGTGTATTGGATTGCGTGAAATGTGGGTCCGTAGCATTTATTTAGGAACGGAGGAAGTATATATATATATATATATATACACTAGTGATTCCAGTTGTGTGATGCACAACATATTTCGGGCGTACAAGTGCCCATGGAGAGAAAAGGAATAATTGTAGGTGAGCGCACATGGTTTCCTTATATGATACTTATAATGTTGAAAGAAGTTTAGTTATACATACAGACATCTACACTTATGTAGATGTAAAGGTACTTTTATTTATGGATTAAATTATAAATTTTTTGATATGGTGTTTTAGGCTGCATTCGTATCTATGAGAGGATAAAATGAGAAAATTGTTATTTATGAGCAATCAAGTGAATGAATAAGGAACTAAAATGAAATTGCTAGTCATCAATTATAATACAAAAGAGCATTGCAACAAAGAGCATCTAATTATTGTTTTTTCATTATTAGCGTCTCTTATTATGTTCTCTTTTATCAATTGTTCTCATCTCCAACAATTTTTTTCTATGGGATCCACCAATAACATATATCCTATTCTTATTCCTGTACTTTTCTTCATCACCACCAACATTACCATTATCATCCTTCTTGCAACAAATAATTAGCTGAGGTCAAACAATAAAACATACAGGAATATTATAACTAAACTACAAGTTCTCATTAAATTTCACTTGAAGATGAACTAACAAGATATACATAAGCAAATAAGCTCTCTTCAACTGTGTCCTAGCTGCCTCAGAACTTACTTGCTTGAATCAAAGTCCAAAAAAATCACCCATATTACTGTAAGATATAAACAAAAATCTCTCCCAAATTAAAATTCAACAAAATAAGCCAAGGCAAGCATTTACCTATAATATTCAATGGAGAGTAGTGAAAAGCATTGCCCATGTTACGACTTTTAACCCATTTTTTCCTAATATAAGAATAACCTTCAACAAATAACGTTCATTTGCTCCCCAAAAGTAGATTTGTTGTCTCCAGTCGAGGGTAAGTAGGATGCTCACGACTTGAGTATGTCTTCGATCTTACAATGTAGTACATCCAAATTCTCTTCATTATGTTGGGGAAAATTCCAAATTGTCAAACACAGAACACAAGATATGTAAATCAAATGGCTATTCACTACAAGTGATGCACATTCCAATGCAAATTACTTGTGTATTCTACAATTAAATCATAGTATCCATCTAATCGATAAGTTAGTTCCTAGGGTCATAACTCAAAAGTAGAATTATTAATTGACAAAACAGAGCATGCAATCCTCTCTCATTGAGTTCTGTCATAGTAACTTAGTAAGAAATCTAATTACTCACCTTTTCATATATTACAATCGATCCACAATTCATAGACTCTTAGACACTGAGAATGTATTGCACATAAAAAGAGCTAATAATGAATCCTGACAAATGAACAACTAAAAATCAAAACATTTTCAAAAAAGGAAAACTTGTACCTCCCAATCAAGAACGGAGTCCCTCAATTTTGCACCACAACCAGCCTTGGTGTTGCTGCAGAAGCCTTGGGTGAATTATCCTCAGTGGATTCAAGGCAGGCTCACTTATTGTTCCTACCAGCAGACACCATTTCCTCTGACTCATGGGTTCCCGACAAGCCTATTCTGAACTCTATCGCCTTGAAATTTAGATGTCTGGAAAACAAAATAGATATGAAACGTCATTTCTAAATCACATTCTAAAAAAATTACCCAACTATGCATACCAAAAATGACGAAATGAACACATTTCCAAACCCGGATAGGAGGAAAGAGGGAAGATAACAGCAATTCGATTGCAAGCCCTAATTCCAATTAAAACTGAAGCAGGAAGTCCACTACGTAATGGTAAAAATCCCAAGAAAAGAATTAGGGTTCAATTAATTACCGTAATTCTCCAACTTCACGACCTTAATGAACCTAAAGTATATACAATTTGAAGAACAAAAATTCAAATAACTCACCACTACACAAGTTCAAACTTCCTGGCATACTTTTCTGTCACCATCGATGTTGCACCAGCTGCTTCTACAGCAAAACCCTCTCTACCAATGACAAAGTTGCCATCTTCGCTAGAATTTTCAAAAAAAGATATGATTAAGGGAATAAACCCCTTCAACCCACTTGCAAACATTTATCTTCAACAAGTAAAAATAAGGGGCATAAGAAAATATCAAGTAAACTGTAAAAGAGGCCGAGAACATCCCTCCTGTTTAGGGGATAGAGAGATCTTATAATTCAGTGAGTTGTTTCCAGTTTTGAATAAAGTCTGGTATTTGGGAAAAAAGAAACGAAAAAAGGAATAAAACATCGATCACACACATCCTCTTGCAGAAACTCCTTAAATCCCTACATGAGGCGATCTATATTTTTAGTTGACGTGGCAATTTAAAATTTTAAATATAAACTATTTACTAATTACCAATGAGTGCTTTTGGAACCAAGGAAAAAGAATCATGAATCAACCTTAGTAGCCGAAAAAACAAGCTGATCTCTTGAATTTTGACATCCCAAAGTCACCAAGTTCATTTCACCAAGTTCTAAATTTGGCCTTGTACCTCTTTCAACATATCTAAAACTTGAAGATCTACCTAAAACATAGCAATAAATTCAATACACAACACCTATTTGAGCCTATTTCAGGACAAGGGAGACAAAGTACCTGGATACATACGCCAAGCACATGCCAAATTTCTTTCTTCAAATACTCAATCCACTCACCTGTCCTATAAACATTCACAAACACGAATATTACCAAAAGGAAAAAAAAAATCAAAAAGAACACCTTCAATTCATCGTGAACTGATTTGCCAAACCACATGCTAATTAAATTAGCAGAAAATATTCTGTAAATTTCGAAAGCATAGAAATCTAAATTGAATGAAAGGTTGCTGCTATTTTAAATATCAATCTTCAATGCATTCCTGTAACACTTAATGGCTCCTCTGTACTCTCTGTCAGAGTGATACAAAAGACCATAAACATGCCAGCAAACATGACTCTTAAGGTCATTCTGCACAAAAGAAAATCCAAGCTTAACTTTAGTAGGTATGGCTATAATGAAGTAAGATGATGGACGACTCATTACAGAAAGCATTGACCTTCAATCCAGCTCTGACAAGTTCGTGGCCTCTGACTTGCGGCCCATGCAGTTTAATATCAGCCCCTTCTTCGACAAAGTTTCTTATCACCAAATGACAAATCAGAAATGCTAATAGCAATGATCAGAAATTCAAAATTAAGATGCAAAAAAGGAAATTCATTCATAAGATGCATTTTTTAGAAATAGATTCTTTTATTATTGTGTTTATGATTAAGTGACAATATTATGGCCTCTTTTTATTCACAAAATTCAAACTTCACCTATCAAAATATTAAGTATGAGTGCTTTTTGTTATCAAACAAACTTGATAACTGAATATATGATCCTTTAAGCACAAGTGTAAGAACTTAATGAATTTATCATATTCGAATTAAGATTTCTTGCTCATTGAACAAAAAACAAGTGATGTGGAATGCACTGTATTACTGATCTCAGATAATCAGAATGACAAAGAAAGTAAATTTAAAGCCAAACTTAATGACTTTTTTTTTTCAGATAGTAAACTGTCTCATCACCTGATTAGACAGAATGAATAGAATTTCAGCCGTAGTTCGCTTACATCTATTAACTTTCCCATATCACTCTTACAACCTGCTATCAAATGCTAAATAGATCGCAATACAAGAAAATCATATAAACACTCGAATTCAATGAACAGGGTATTCCTGGATATGAAGCTTATAAGAAGAACGAAAAGGTGAATGTTAAGCAGCTTTCAAAAAAGGATTGGATTTGCCCAACCTCCATGATCAGGGAACTTCTTTAAAATTGCATCTGCAACCTTCAAACCCTTTTTGTACTGTTTTGTTTCGTATGATTTCTGTATTCAAAAAATCAAAAAGTGAGTCAACAATTGTCACAATCACAAAATAAGAGTCACTAATATATAAATTTGCAATTTTGCATACAAATAAACCAATGGATCAACCATCAGTTTAAAATCAGCTTCACATGCAGGAAAAAAAGCAAATGATGGATATTGCCTACAATGGAAAGCCTAGAGTTCTACTTGAGAAAAGATTCACGGAATCAATAGCTGTAATGGATACAGGTTTAATAACTTCAGGTTGTTGGATTCCTAAAGACTGTCAATACTAACAAATGTCATTATTCTGCAATCTGCATTGACTATCACTCAAAAATCCCCTTATCAAGAGAAAATATCCCGTAACACGAAGTTCAATGCATCATTTTTTTTTAGTTTCTCCAATCACAACTTCCAACGTTTCAATATACAATTTCACACTCACTTCCATAAGTTGTCGCAGTCTTAACAAATCAACAACAACTCACAAGCATCATTCCATCCCCCGTCAACAAAACAACTACCACCACAATCAACAAACCGTCCTCAAATCAATCACATAAAAATCGAACAACAAGAATAACAACTTCTCACCATAATTACACAAACTGAATAGCAGCGAACTCACAAATAAATCAGTAAAACAGAACGGAAATGATAACCAAACAGGTACACTTGAAAGAGAAAAATAATCTAATTATACAAACAATAAATCTCAGATATCACTTAATCACTTAATCACTTAAAAATGTAATTAAAGCTCAGTCTTAAAATCTCAGCATCTTTATAACGATCAAGGTGTGATATGTAGCCAAGGTCAGTCTCTGAAAAAGGTATTGAAGCCTGCGGCCAATGCAGCCACTCAAAATAAGGATCATCAAGGGACTCGGGCAAGCAAAATCCGTGATCTATAGGCACCAGCTCAGCTGTTCCCCTGGCATATCCGTGATCAAGGTTCATCAGTCTTACATCTAATATGCCGATATGGTGTACCGAAGTGACTGAGAAACTTGAAGGTCCCATATCTCCTGCATCAGAGTCGTGTTTCACAAAACGCTGAAGGGATGCGATCGTTTGGGTTGTAGCTGAATCGGATCCCAAATTGTTGGAGTTGAATTTGACATGAGAGAAGCTAACTAATGTCGTGGGGGGTACACCAGCAAAACCATCATGGTCCAAAAAATAAGCAGCTGTTTCGCGCAGACGAGTTTCACCTATCTTGATGGAGCATCTCATCCCAGGTTGTCCTAACATCCTCCCAGCCAATCCTTTTGGATTAATTGAATGCTAGAGGTTCCTCGTCTATTGGCTTTGCAACAGCAATAGTTGGGCCCTTTTAATACGCAAAAAATAGGCGCCACCGAGACCGTTTGATGTTGGCTCCGGATTGACACCTGAGGCCAATGCCATGGAAACTTCAAACGCCAAAGCACGAATTCTTGGCTCCTTACGGCCAACAATGATTTCAATCCTTGACTTAGTATCACGATATCTCTCACTGATGATTAAGACTGAGACAAGCATGGAGTGGAAAAGCTCATGTGAATGTTAGAGAACTCAAAATCATGGTCCAGCTCAGATTGTGAGATACGGTTTGGATTGGCCAAAGTCAACTCTGTAGAACCGACCCTTGTCCAAGCACATTAACCGGAATCCAAAACATTTTCAACAAATTTCGCGCTGAGCACGAGGCGAGACGAGAACAAATTGAATAAAGAAGCAATACCTTAATCGGCCTCTGGCGAGACGACGAACACGCAGAAGCGAAGCGGCAGCTCGTCAACGGCGACGAAGGAATCCGGAGACAAGGAGAAGGAAAATCAACCAGAATGTGGGACACCCTACCCTACCTTTGCCGCAGCAACGCTAACCGAACGAAACCCCACGTTCGCCGGCCGCCGACTCTCACACGAGCTAGAAATGGATAGAAATGCTCGCTGCTCCTCCATACGGCCGGCCCCCTAGCCGCAATCGGGTCGCCGGAGCTCGCGTGGTCTCACGCTGCAATTTCCGTTGGGGAATTGCCGTCGTTTCACTGGGAGTGCTTACGGATTGGTAGACGAAACACTTTACACAATCGAGACAAAGCGGTGCTCTGGGCGAACGAGGAGACTGGGAAGGGAGAAAGCGTCGGAAGGCGTAGACTGGAGCGGGGACGAAGGTCTGGAAAAAAATAGAGGCTTAGGAGGGACAGAAATGAGAAAGAAATGAGAAAGAGGGGAGTGAATCTGCAGCCTGCGCGGATCGATCCTGGAACGAAAAGAAATAGAATAGTGGAATGGGGGGAATTGGATGTTGGGAGGAAGATTTGAGATCCAACGGTCAGAAATCAAATTAAATCTGGATCCGACGGATGAGAATGAAATTGGGGATTGGCAAAAGGTTTTCCAAACTCTCTTATACATATAAGACTAGAAATTTTAGATGTGCGATGCACAGCGTATTTAGAGCGTACAACTGCTCCCATGGAGAACGAAGAAATAATTGTAGATGAATGCACGTGGTTTCCTTATATGATACTTATTATGTTCAAAGAAGCTTTTGGAACCCGAAATTTCGATCAAAATTTCGGAAATTTCGAGGATATTTAAAAGTGTAGCTAACATGGTCAAAAGATTGTGTTCAATCTCTAGCCAATAAGAAACTCCATCCATCAACGACTGCTGAAAAGATTCGATTATACCAATGAAAAATAGAAGTATATTCACAAAAATATGCAAAATACCTGTATGAAAATCGCAATACCAACCTCCTGGCCAGGCTCCAGTTTGATTTTAAGTAATTTATTCCCTGCTTCTTCAAAATCAACACTTGACATGATCGTCAAATAGATCGTTCTTCGAAGATTGACCGAATTTGTCTTTTTCTCATCTTTTATTTTCATCTCTTCTTCATCCTCTTCCTCAGACTCTTCATCATCCTCATCTGCTGCTTCATCTTCAGATTCTTCATCCAGTATTTGCTTCTTGAATTCTTCATATCGCTGCTCATTTTCTGAATATTGGGAGTCCGGCTTAAAGATATCTGGAGAGCAGGAAAAGGAACAATAATAAGATAACAGTTACTCAAGGCAAAAATGAAAATAATAAGATACTGTATTTACCAATGAGATTGTAATAAGATCAATTGATTAAATAAGGCTATCAATCACAGCAAAAACACATGTATGCAAGATATATTGCCCATCCAGCAATTAATTATTGTGAATAGTTATGGCACCCTTTTGTTTTAATAAATAAACTACACCATATCAGAAATTGAATGACGTTTCAAATTGATTACATAAAATAGGGCGAATAATGTATTTAAAATTGGGTTTGAATTGAAAAAGAGCAAAGCTCCAAAGTTTACACATCCACTACCACAGAACGGCACAAACAAGAAATCCACATAAATACTCCCTTCGTTTGAAATACTAAACACCCCTTATTTATGTGTAGGGCATCACAAAATAAGTGTCCCCTTACTAATTGTTATAAATAATTTTAGTAGGAAATAAAAGGTCTTTTTGTCTAAAAACTAATGAAATATTACAACTCAACTTAAAAAATTAAGAGTTAAAAATAATTATATACAAAAATAAACTTACAGATATGCTTGAAATTTGAACCGGTGCTCTTAATAGTTGATGAAGTGAGCATCATTTAAAAAATAATCGGTTACCAGCGACGCAAACTTCAAGTGCAAAGTAGTAATCTATGAATGCATGTACTTCAACGGCATGTACGAAAATTGAAGGTCAAATTCTAATATACCCAATGGCAACCAGGGAAAAGGATAAACCGAACCTTAGAAAATCTATACCAAACACACACACACACACACCCATAGAACATAAGTAATGACTTGCATAGCACATCTGAATAACAGATGAGCAATCGAGAACAAAATAGGAGCCCCAGAGGGATGTTCAAATACATCGGTAGCAACATCATACTGACAATTAGCCCATATGACATCAAAGGGTTCCCTACAGAGCTTCAATGTTAAAACAAAATTAAATAGAAAGGTACTCAAAGTAAGGAAAAACAAGAGACCATCAATGTAGGGACACTTCCAGAGATCATATGACATGCTCGTAGCTCAAATTATAAATGCAACAAGTGCCATAAGAAGAAAAGTAATAGTGCAAAACCAGCATGAATATTGTACTCACCATGCAAATCTCAATGAGTGAGGTCCTGGAGAATGGATCCACACTCTGTAACAAAGCCTACTGCCACTTCAACACTATCATCAGTGGGTTTTTTCAATAGTACAGTCAGTAGCTCAAGTGCAATAAGCTCGTGAACGACTTGTTGGTTCACCAGGTGTGCGATGAATTTAACTGCAGGAAGTAGTTGAGGCTGCCAAAAATTACCATATACTATCATTACACTGAATTAACCTAAAAATGCAGTCATCGAACAACAAAATAAGATACTAATGCTAAACCTTATCATTTGGCTCGTATGACCTCCGAAACTGCAATATAATTCTGCGCAACAACAGATCACCAATTTCGGGGATTTTGGTGTTGACAAAAGAAATAATATGAAAGAACGATGAGGACCACAAAACAAACAGAAAACTTATGTGCTAATGGTAGAAGGTCGATAGAGCCGATGACAGACTCGTTTTTCAGCGTCTATTCTATCAACAAGTTGCGTGGCATACCCTGAAAGAACACAAGTAAAATCCATTATTATAGTCCACATAATTCCTGCTACAAACCTAGAAAACAAATGCATGTTGTAAAACATTAGAAAAACCTTCAAGCCCAGCAGTAAATAACACAAGATCAGCAAATTCACTGAGTTGTTTAAGAAATTCCTTGAGGCCAGGACGTTCAAACACTGTCACATAATTGACCTGTGGTTTGCCTTCATATTCCTTAGGCCCAAAATAAAGTAAATAATCAGAAAGCAATACCAAATATTCAGATTTGCCTTAGGTATTCTGCTTAGAATTTGGTGTCTTGTGGAACTTACTTTATCAGACGATATGCATTCCAATTCAAACCACTTTATACCAGCGTCAGTGGCTTGACTCCGTAGCCGCTGGCATGCTTGATGTCTCATAAGCACAAACCAAGGTTTTTCCAAATCAAGAACCACCTACATTCGGAAAAACCACGAAATCATCACAGCTAATTGAAAAAAGGAATAAGGATAGAAAACCTAAACAACAGTAGGAGAAGGTGAACAGGAACATGAATGCAAGGAAGAAAGCATGGTAAATAACAATAATAAAGAATCATAAAGAGCTTATAGCATTAAGCAAACATGAAGAAAACATTTGTCTGAGGTGCTAAAGGTGGTGGTGAAACTGTTGTTTCAAATACTATGTTTTGCACGTATGTTATATTTAAAAAATTCTAATTTGGCAGAAAAAATGATCACCAAATCATTACGAAATATTAATACGCGTAGAGTGCTGAGCCAGCCTTCAAATACTCTTTGCGGAAGAACACTCAATTTATGCTAATTACGGAAGAATACAAAATAATAAGATAAAATAACCATGGAGTTCATCAAAATTTCCCCATTCAAATGTATAATCTACACCTAAACTACAAGAAGTCTCGGCAATGCAAATCCATAAAAGATTAAAGAGTACAGAAAACATTACCAAAAACACTATAGACGTCGGACAAACTCGAGAAATGAAATGAAACAAGCTCGAGAAAACAAACTTCGGACAGTCTGAAGAACCCGTCTTTCACATTGTGTTTCAGGGCTCTATAGAAAGATCAGACAAAGCCTAATAGTCTATTGTGTGGAATTTTTTATAGAATAAATTTTGATTATACAAGGAAGGTGAACACTGACAGTCTACTACGTGAAATACATTATAGTATAAATCAAAACAAATAATGAAAGCATATATCGTACCAGCTAAATTAACAACAGAAATAAATTCTTACAATGAATTATGAGCAAAATTAAAATATTATTGCAACAAGTACTTGGCGAACCTGAGCAGAAGCCATCGGGGAGATCACAAGAGAACATAGCAGCAAGAGAATATTTTAATTTTGGTGAAAAGTACATTCATAACCATTAGAAATACAGATCAGTGACTGCACAGCTAAGCTCCAGCTGGTACCTTATAGACAAAAAGCCAATTCTTGTCGGTTTCAGTCAATCCAGTCCAAAGTACATTCATAACCATCTGGCATGCCGTGCTGCAAAAGATCTCAGCATATCAGATACCATTTTTGCAAAACTCACATAATAAAACAAAATAAACCCATAGGTAGTACAATCACAGCCAGTACTGTGCCATGAATAAAGAACAATCACAAAGTAGGAGTTCGTTTAATAAAGAACAACACAGTCACCACCGCCATCAGGCGGCGGCACAACGGCCTTGGCACAACTAATCGCCACCGTGGCAGCTGGCCATTTTTTAGAGGTGGCCATTTTCGAGATCCAACAGAAAAGGGGATCTGAAGAGATTGGTGGGTAAAGAAGAACAAAAGAAAGAAACATTTAAAGGAATGAAATGAAACTCAAATCATAAAACCCTAGACTTATGCCCGGTAGAACTGCAGGCGACGACGAGTTTCCAAGGGAGTTGATTGATAAATATACTTGCAAAAGTATGTCCGTGTTACAGAACACCATTACTCTGTTTCCTTTTGCTAAACTTGGCTCAAGAACCTGCAAATTGCGAAAGCATATCAAATTGAATAAAAAGAAATACGTTAAGCTTTCCAATGAGGCCAGATACATCTGCATGCCATATATTGAATTGATTAAACCTTGAAAGAGGATGTCAGACCTGGAACAAGGCTTCCAGCTTATTTTCTGAACCTGAAAGCTTGATAAAATCATGACGAGCAGTAGTGATTTTTTTATGGAGGGAAGAAGTGCGCAAACGACTAATTCCTTGAAACTCCTCATCAACCAGCTTTTGCACTCCCAGTAAAGAATGTAATAATGTATCATCATTTAGTTATCAGAGGTAACAATGTATGTGATAGAGTACAAGAATATCTGATCCTTTAAAAGACCTAACAAGAAGCATCACTAAGTTGTTGTGTAAGTACAGTAGTAAACTAATTTATTTGTTCTGAAAAACAAAGGGAAAAAATTCTTAATTCTCGGCGACAATCAATCAATTCATAATACTTTTAAAATAAGAGGATTATTAAGAACAATATGTTATGTGGACTTCATCCAAGATCCTGCCGATGCAACAAAACGAATCAAATTCTGATTTCGAAAATTAAATGATAGTGCCTTCCCTTATCTATCTTAAAACCAACTCAAATATTCTACCCAATTTCCTATATAAAGGCAATTATAAACAAGAGAAACCTCCACTAATATCACCGATAGAAAGAAACCAGTACGAATAGAACCATAAAAAAAATAATCATATCATATAACCACCGAATAGAGCGTTATTCTATACTAAAACAAAGTCAAATCATCTGCGCAGAGCAAATAAGTCAGATAACGCATAATTGTTACCTGATCCCTAGCAAACGAGATTGAATCGATCGCAGTGCGTTGAGTCAAGATAGGATGCACAGAAACAAAATCATAATGCTATATCAACAAACAATAAAGTTCGATCTCAATCCCCACCTGTACAGAAGGAGTTCAATGTTGGCTCTAATAGCAAGCGATCACTAATGCATGGCGGTGCGACGATGCTAGGGTGCCGTGACTGGAACGGCTATAGGGAATTCAATCCCTGAAATATCTTAGGGGGCTTGGATTACAACACGAAAATCAGCGCATACCCAATTAAATGTATCTGATTGCCGGCGCAACAATAATATTTTTAAAGATACCATTTTACTTTAGGGAAGAAATTAACTAAAAATGTTTGAATATAACAAAGTATTGATTATAAAATCAACGTTTCTTTGGCTTACCAACAATGTGGACAGCTTCTCCAACGAGAAGCAGCAACACAGGCAAGCCAGCAGGAGAACCAGTAACGAACCTAAAATTTAAAAATTGAAGGTTAAACCCGAGAACGAGATAAACGGGAGTCATGTAAAGTAAGCAAACGAACAAATAAGGCAAAAATGACCACAATACAAGAAATTGAACAATTTAGTCTTAAATCCAAAAAATTCAAAACACCATTGCAACAAGAAGATCACCAAGCCGCGGCTGAACAACGGAAAGTTTCGTTCAATGGTCGAACAACGTAATAATACAGCCCAAATAAAATACAGTGAAATTTAAAGAAAAAGCGACGAACGAAGGTCATGAGAAGTCTTTCTGCTTGATAAGAAAGAAAGTTAAATTTTTCATTTTTCTCTTCATTGCCATTTCTATTCGCATAATTTTGGACAAATAGACAATATCCCACAGAACTTAAACCAAACAAACTTCAGAAGAACTGGAATTGACAAAAATACACCACAACATCAATCAATGTGGAATGCATCGAAAAAAAAGTAAATTCGTAATCCACCCGAAGCTGAACAAAATACGAAAGAAACAGTGAAACCTGAAGGAAAAGGAAGAGAAAAACCAAAATGATACCTTCCGACAGAAAAACTGACTCAAGGTCACGTAATTTCACTCTCTTATAAGAACCATTAGATAGAAAAAATGATACGTCCCAAATGCCCCTCTTCTGCACAAACGCAACATAAAATGGAGGGGAAGAAATCAAAAAACAAAATCCCACGAACAACAATTAATAGAAACGCACACACACAGACACGCAGGCAACAACAATGAAAATGTCAAGGGAACTGCTAAAAACCCAACATTGGATTCATGCAGGCAGCGGCTGTAACACCCCGGTTTTTGGTCACCCAGGTCGGGGTGTCACCGCCACACCTCCCTAGCAAGACACGGTTTCTCCGAGCTCACTAAAGAGATGCAAGGCTATGGTTTTTCAGAATTTAAAATATTCAACAGCCCATTCATATATAATTTAAAAATAATACATCAAAGTTGCAGCGGAAAATAATATTACATATATGTATCGCAGCGGAATTTAAATATAGGGCCAACATGGCCTAATCACGGGTTAAACAGGCCCGTTCATGCAAGATCTAGTCTAATACAAAAATTCAAAATAATATATCATCTCAAACTTCCCGTGTATGCATATGACGATGCATAATTCTCAACTCTGAAAGAAACAGGGAAAAAAATATGGTTTGGTCAGCACTACGTGCTGAGTAAGTTAACACATACAAGATTATGAGGTTTCAAAGCCTTTGTTTAAATTTAATGAAAACATGTGCATAATTTAAATAATTCATGTAACCGCATAATTTAGAAGACAGGGATTCATAAGATCATCAATATAGCTTGCAACGTAATTAAATAAGTTGCCATAAATTTAAAAATACAAATTAATACGGATTTAGGTTTGGAATGCTCATAAACTTCTCGGTTCATATCTTTTAGAGATCACCACCGCTAGGGCTCTTATGTCCGCCAGCCTTACGCCTGGGCTCTTATGTCCACAGGTATCATGGTCAATCTTTTAGTTAGAGTTAATCCGTCTGCTAGCCATACGATCAGTGTTTCGCTAGGGCTCTTACGTCAACCTAGACATACACTTGGGCTCTTATGTCCCAAGCCGCAGAGAACATTGACAGTATCTAGCTTAGTCATAACCCGCAATATTTTAATCTTCTCGTTTCGTGTCGTATGTCAAAGTATTTTCATCCGTTTCAACCTCAAAGGCTAATTCCACCGTTTCAACAAGATTTCAAGTTTTGACTCGGTCAACCATAGTTTACTCTAAAATTCGTTAAAAATCAGATTTAATTTCAAAAATTCCGAATTTTCACGTCTGACTCCAAAACGTCGAGATCTACAACTTTCATGTTTTAACTTTTTCAATCCGAGATACCTAAATAGGTCAAAAACACTAATTTTCACAGAAGTACTGTTCTGTCCGAATTTTAATGTATCACAGTTTAAAGTTTTCGAATTCTACCATAGCAATTCAACTCCAAATTTGATGACATTTTACAGAGATCATCTTAAGACAATTATCTACAACTTTCATGTTTGGCTAAAGATCTAATTCGGCCTAGAATCATAGTCAAAAACGTCAACAAGTTCAAATCTATGTTCGGTCCAGTTTTCAAGATCCGATTTTAAACCAGTCGGTTTGGGGTGGATTTATTATATCAAATCATCACGAAAAATTCTGAAATTTCAAGGAGGTCTTCATAACGTATAGATCTACAACTCTTATGTTCAACGCCAAGCCTAGATCGGTCTAGATCTAAGGTAGAAATCACCAACAAGTTCGAATAAAGAATCTTTCATCGTTTCAAGATCTAAATCTAAAGCAGGCTCGTTTACGATCAGTTTCGGATATCAAAACAAGATGAAAAATTATGAAATTTTTACAGGAGCTAGATCAGTGTCTTAGGAATGTTTTTCGTGTTTTAAGTTTTCCCGTTTGAACGCTTTAAGAGGTTCGAATAAATTCAACAAAAACGCTGCGCTGGTGTAGACAGATTTTAGATAGAGTTCAATTAGATCTATATGTTCGAATCTTTTAACAACCCAAAACCAAAGTAAGCGTTAACTTACCGATTTTTGAGCGTCCGGGATCGTCGATTCGGAGGCGTGGCTTCCAGTCCTCCGTTTATCCTCCCCGTTTGTCGGGTTCTTCGCTCTCGATTCGGATCGGGGGTTTAGAATAGAAAAAGATCGAATTTAGGATTCGTTTTCGAATCACATATGGAAAAGAATGGATCAAGGCTTACCACAGCAACGGGGGTCTCCAAATTTCGTCCAAGTCAGTTCCTCCTCTCGGTGTTGTGCCTCCGACGGCTCCGGGATTAGGGTTTCGACGTATAGAAAGATTTCGTAGGGTTTCAAATGTATTCGGAGCTCTTAGGAGGTCTTATTTATAGATATTTAAGACCTAGGGCGTCCAAAATCTGATCCCAAGGGTCTTGGGTCGAGAGACGTTCAACCGAAAGTCGAAAAATCCGCGTTCGGGCGAGAGATTCATGCAACGGGCGAATCTGTCAAGTGGCGCGGTCGTGGCGCGGTCTTCCCTCTTCACCGCGCGGCCACCGCGCGACTCTCGCCTGGACTTCGGTCCGGGCGGGTCGTGCGATCCGTCGTGCTTTTCCGCCTCTATTTCGGGTTTCTATCCCTCTATGCTCCCGAATTCCGATTCCCGGGGTGTATTCGGGCTCCGATTTCCTATCCTAATTTTATTCGGACCTAAATTTATGTTTGGACTCGAGTTATTGAGTCCATCGATGTCGGATCCCCGTGTAACCATTTATTCAATTAAATTGCCTTCGGCTTCCCGGGTTCTCGGAATTTTGTTTCCTTTCTAATTTAAATTCCATTTCTCATCTTCTATGATTCTTTATCCATTTATCATGTTTATTATATTTATTTATTTATTTATTTTTTTTTTATTTTATGTTGCAAAATTCTCGGGTATTACAGTCTACCCTCCTTAAGGATCAACTTCGTCCTCGAAGTTGTGTTTCGGCTTTTCTCGTGCTAAAGTCTTTTGTTTGTTTTATTATTTTGTGACTGAACTTAGAATTAAGACTTCTAAGCTGCCTACGTACCCGGTGAAGGGATCAAGCCATAACGTAGTTCAAAACAAGTTGAATTTGTTTATTTATGATTTAGGATACATGGTATCGAGTCGAACTCCAAAAATAAATTATTACGGGGTATCACATCCCCTCCCCCTTAGGACTTCAGTTATGTCCCCATAACTGCCTATTCATTATTCTCAAGAGGGTTTGGGTTTTGGTCTTGTTCCTCGTCACTCTCTCCTTGCTGAAGGTTCACCAAATCTACTCTCTTTTCGATCGCCTCCTCTGGCGTTCGACATCCACTAGCCTTGTGACCAAGCTTGCCGCACCTACGGCAGGTTCCAGGCTTCGGGCATTGGCGCACCAGATGTGCATGGTTGCATCGTGGGCAACGTCGTATAAACGCACCACGGTTGTCGTCTCCCCCATTGTTGAGACCTTTATTTCCTTTCCTTCGGGATCCATTGTCTTTCCTAGAGTTGTTGTTGTTGTCCTTCCGATCCTTCTTCTCAAGTCCTTGCGAATCCTTGCTCGACTCACCATGTTCCTTACGTTTCAATTGTTGGATTCGAGCAATTGATACGGCGCGATCATATATCGTCTGCAGGTTCGTGAATTGTCCTACTGCAAGTATCTCCCGGATACTGAGGTTCAGACCCATCTCGAATTTCTGAGCCTTGTCAGAGTCGGTTGGTACTATCCTCGCAGCGAATCGTACTAGCTCCTTGAATTTGCTGTAGTACTCTTGTACCGTTTGTGCACCTTGCTTTAAGTTGATGAACTCCTCGTACTTCGCAGTCTTGGTGCTCAGTGGGTAGAATCTTTCCCTCAAAGCTTCCTTAAGTTCTTCCCAGGTGTAGGCGTCTTTGTCTTCCACTGAATTCGCTTGGAGATTTTGCCACCACTCATCGGCTTCGCCTCTTAGGTAGTAGGTCACTATGTGTATCTTCTCCTCATCAGGACACTTGATAGCATTCAAGAGCTTATCAAAGGTACGGATCCAACCTTCCAACTTGGCTGGATCCTCTTGGCCGTCATAATGGGGTGGGTTGTAAGGGTTCACTAATGCCAAGTAGTTGACTCGGGCTACTGGCGGAGGTACTGTTTGTGTCCTATGCACCTCGGCATTTCCCAAGGCTACAAGGAGTTCCTCTACAGATTTTAAACGTGCTTCCATATTATTGGGCGCTTGAGGCACTTGCTCCCCTAGGTTCTGAGGACTTCCACTGTTGTTGGGCGTGCTGGAAAGGTTAGCGTCAGTGCCGTTTGGACTCACCTTCCTTTGTTTCCTCCTAGGCGCCATTTTCTGTTACACGTGTATAGATTAGCTTATCTTGGTTTAGGTAGATCGCTCGAATGAGACGTTTCGTAAATTTCTAATTTCAAATTTTTCGGGTTTGTTGTTTGGAAATCCAAACAAGATTTTTGGAATAGAGAGTGTTTAAAGACTTGATTTTTATTAGTCCACACAAGGAAATTTTCTAATTCGTACAAGGGTAGGAATGGCTGAGGTCGAGGATTGTTATGATTAGGCGAACGCATAGATGAACGCGATCTAGAACTAAGGCAAGACCAGTCTCTAGTTAGCTTCCTTAATTTGATGTCAAACGTCTAAGTTATCTAGTGCAAGCAAAAGATCTAAGTTAATATTCGCCAAGATTCTAGGTTATAATTCGCCAAGATGCTAAGTTAAAATTCGCAAAGATTCTAAGTTCTCTACATAAAAGAGATGCAATATGCAAATGCGGGTGATGATTTCCCCCCCAAAAAAAAATAATTTATGCACTATATATATATTTTTCCCATGGGGTTTAAAATAAAAATTTTTCCATGGACATAATACTTTAAAATTTAAATAATAGTCAAAATATTAATAATAGTTCAAAAATAATAATGGTTTAAAAATAATAGTTTAAAAATAGCCGGGCTCTGATACCACCTTGTAACACCCCGGTTTTTGGTCACCCAGGTCGGGGTGTCACCGCCACACCTCCCTAGCAAGACACGGTTTCTCCGAGCTCACTAAAGAGATGCAAGGCTATGGTTTTTCAGAATTTAAAATATTCAACAGCCCATTCATATATAATTTAAAAATAATACATCAAAGTTGCAGCGGAAAATAATATTACATATATGTATCGCAGCGGAATTTAAATATAGGGCCAACATGGCCTAATCACGGGTTAAAAAGGCCCGTTCATGCAAGATCTAGTCTAATACAAAAATTCAAAATAATATATCATCTCAAACTTCCCGTGTATGCATATGACGATGCATAATTCCACCGCAATATTTTAATCTTCTCGTTTCGTGTCGTATGTCAAAGTATTTCCATCCGTTTCAACCTCAAAGGCTAATTCCACCGTTTCAACAAGATTTCAAGTTTTGACTCGGTCAACCACAGTTTACTCTAAAATTCGTTAAAAATCAGATTTAATTTCAAAAATTCCGAATTTTCACGTCTGACTCCAAAACGTCGAGATCTACAACTTTCGTGTTTTAACTTTTTCAATCCGAGATACCTAAATAGGTCAAAAACACTAATTTTCACAGAAGTACTGTTCTGTCCGAATTTTAATGTATCACAGTTTAAAGTTTTCGAATTCTACCATAGCAATTCAACTCCAAATTTGATGAAATTTTACAGAGATCATCTCAAGACAATTATCTACAACTTTTATGTTTGGCTAAAGATCTAATTCGGCCTAGAATCATAGTCAAAAACGTCAACAAGTTCAAATCTATGTTCGGTCCAGTTTTCAAGATCCGATTTTAAATCAGTCGGTTTGGGGTGGATTTATTATATCAAATCATCACGAAAAATTCTGAAATTTCAAGGAGGTCTTCATAACGTATAGATCTACAACTCTTATGTTCAACGCCAAGCCTAGATCGGTCTAGATCTAAGGTAGAAATCACCAACAAGTTCGAATAAAGAATCTTTCATCGTTTCAAGATCTAAATCTAAAGCAGATCGTTTACGATCAGTTTCGGATATCAAAATAAGATGAAAAATTATGAAATTTTTACAGGAGCTAGATCAGTGTCTTAGGAATGTTTTTCGTGTTTTAAGTTTTCCCGTTTGAACGCTTTAAGAGGTTCGAATAAATTCAACAAAAACGCTGCGCTGGTGTAGACAGATTTTAGATAGAGTTCAATTAGATCTATATGTTCGAATCTTTTAACAACCCAAAACCAAAGTAAGCGTTAACTTACCGATTTTTGAGCGTCCGGTATCGTCGATTCGGAGGCGTGGCTTCCAGTCCTCCGTTTATCCTCCCCGTTTGTCGGGTTCTTCGCTCTTGATTCGGATCAGGGGTTTAGAATAGAAAAAGATCGAATTTAGGATTCGTTTTCGAATCACATATGGAAAAGAATGGATCAAGGCTTACCACAGCAACGGGGGTCTCCAAATTTCGTCCAAGTCAGTTCCTCCTCTCGGTGTTGTGCCTCCGACGGCTCCGGGATTAGGGTTTCGACGTATAGAAAGATTTCGTAGGGTTTCAAATGTATTCGGAGCTCTTAGGAGGTCTTATTTATAGATATTTAAGACCTAGGGCGTCCAAAATCTGATCCCAAGGGTCTTGGGTCGAGAGACGTTCAACCGAAAGTCGAAAAATCCGCGTTCGGGCGAGAGATTCACGCAACGGGCGAATCTGTCAAGTGGCGCGGTCGTGGCGCGGTCTTCCCTCTTCACCGCGCGGCCACCGCGCGACTCTCGCCTGGACTTCGGTCCGGGCGGGTCGTGCGATCCGTCGTGCTTTTCCGCCTCTCTTTCGGGTTTCTATCCCTCTATGCTCCCGAATTCCGATTCCCGGGGTATATTCGGGCTCCGATTTCCTATCCTAATTTTATTCGGACCTAAATTTATGTTTGGACTCGAGTTATTGAGTCCATCGATGTCGGGTCCCCGTGTAACCATTTATTCAATTAAATTGCCTTCGGCTTCCCGGGTTCTCGGAATTTTGTTTCCTTTCTAATTTAAATTCCATTTCTCATCTTCTATGATTCTTTATCCATTTATCATGTTTATTATATTTATTTATTTATTTTATTTTTTTTTTATTTTATGTTGCAAAATTCTCGGGTATTACAGCGGCGCCCGAGTTGAGGGATAGCGGAGAGAGGAGCGACGGTGAGGCTCATCAGTAGTGTTGGGCGCTCCGTAGTGGGCGGCCGCTGCCCGACCCGGCCCACTGTAGGGAAAGGAGTTATCTTCCTCTGGAGCCCTATTTCCATTCCCCAATTGTGATTGCCGGACCTGACCCGTACTTCATTGTGACTCCAATCGCCCGCACACCGCAGCGTCCTCTGGCCCACCAGCCTTAGAATACAACGCCGCCCCCACCACAGCACGGTGCCAGCCCCAAGACGTCGCCCCAGGGGCGGTTGGTCATCCTCCTCCCACCGACGCCCCAATTTCACCCCGCCAAGCCCCCCTTGTTACTCGGAGAAGTAAATACATACAAAAAGACCCTTCTACGGTGGCGGAAATGCGAAGGGGGTTGGTGCTTTCTAGGGCAACGACAGCGCACCGGCGCTGGCAGACGGGAGCGAGACCCGGGATCGCTACAAGGAAATCGGTGACCGGAGAATGGGATCGGACCCAAAAAGAGCAGAAACAGAAATTCAAACGCAAAGTTACCATTAGCAGAGAGAGAGGAGAGAAAATCTTACCTGGATTTAAGAGGCTCGTGGGAGAGATGCGACAAATACACAGGTCTGGAAAAGAACAGTAGTTAAGATTTTGGAGGGGGAGAAATGAGACAGAGGCGATGGTAGTGGGCGGTGGTTCTCGCAGGCAAAAAGCAATGATAGAGGAGAGGTTTACGGAGAAAGATGGACGAGCAAAGTATTCTGGAAGACGGAAGCAATCGAAGACCCTACCCAATTCACATGAATCCGACGGTGGCAATTGAAATTGAATCACATAACCAACGGATAAAAATGAAATTCAGATTGGACGACCCAATTTTAATTCAGCAAAGATCCAACGGACACAGATGTACATGGTCATCTAACGGGCACAAATGAAATTGAATTAAATCTAACGGTCCAGAAAAAAATTGGGGGTTGGAAAAATTTTGGAGCTGCTATTCTATATAATAGAGGAGATATAATAAAGAGAGAGAAGTAATCTCTAACAAAATAACTTACAACAATATAGTAATTCTAGAGAGAAGTAATCTCTGTATGGCATTGTCTCCCTATTCAACGAACAATGAGTTTGGTATAAATAATATAGACCATTTTGAAGGTCCATATTTAGCCACCAGTCTAGTGATTTTATTCTCCTCCTGCAAGTAAACAGCAAAGAAGTTATAACCATGTACTACTCATGCAAGAATATCAAAATGATGAAATAAAGACGGATAACTTGGGAAGAAAATGTAGCAGTCAACCTGCTGAAGCCAGTAACAAGTTTTGGATTCAAAACCTTATGCCATCTATGCAAGCATTGCATTTATGATCTATCCAGATACAACTCAGCTACTCAGCTGCATTGTTATTGAGATCATTGAGGGATTCTGTGGTTCAATCAAAAAGGTAGGACACTGCATTGCTACAGTATTCATCCATTGTCCCACTTGAATGGTGAAATGGATCTGATATCCTAGAAAAGTAATTCACAATTATAATAATGAATTTATTTTTCACACTTCAATCAACCAAAGAGTGTTTGCATAAGGCATTAAGAATAGTGGTCATGTAATTAAGAGATGAATTCATCACAAATAACCAGTGATCATAATCTTTCTAATGGAAATAATCAAAATACTAAGTAAAGAGAACTACACATGAACGTTTCAGTCATTTACCACATTGTCTTGAGGTTTGATCTTGTAATAGGCCAACAATCTAGCCTTGAGCACTAAATATTGCATGTGAATGAATGCTTTCCCAATCTTCCTGCGTGCAACCTGACCATCCATCATTCTTTTACCACCTTGGAATTTGACATCCCCACCCAAATCACCACCTTCTTCAAAGTCCCCTCAATCACCCAAAATTCTTATTAAGTCTATGAGCAGTAATTCTCAAAAAATTAGTATAAGAATAAATAGGATCTTCACCGAAATTTCCGGCATTTCACAAAATCCACACCTCCCCAAATTGATCAATCACTTCAGACTTGGACCAACCACTAAAAGGGAAAATAAAATCAAATCGAAAACTTTTATAGCTGCAGCAATTGATAGCGTTGTCCATGCCTAGGAAAAAAATCATAACCCAGTTACCAAAGTACTAATGAGTTTCAAGAATTTGATCAAACTTTACATGTAAAGATGGAAAACTGATTGAGAAGCAGAGAATTTGATATATACCTACTAAAGAATGTGGAAAATTAAACAACTAAAGAATTTGATATGTACCTGCTCTCCTCGTTTTTTGAAGTCCTCTAAATTGGTTTGTTGGTCGTCTCTTTTGAGGCCCTACAATCGGGCCAACCAAATTAAAAATCAATTAAGACCGGAGAAGCAGACAGTAAATGATGGAGCGGCCAAAAAACCGGGCCGTCCAAGGACCTTTTTCTCTTCAAGGGAAGCCACCGGAAAAGGATCAAACCGGCCGGGTTCGAATTTGCGCCCACGAACGAAATATAGAAACATTTGCCCAAGAATTGATTTGAGCAGAATGGCCGGAGAATGAACTTCTCGGGCGAAAAACCTTTATTAATTGGAATTTTGCCCACTGGAATTAATTTGCCAAATTCATGAATTTGGCATCTCCACTATCTCAATTCACCACTGAATCTAGGCATAATCAATATCGATAAACACTCACTAAATCGTCTGGGCTCCACCAATTATCATTCAATTAATGAATTCAATCCAATAATATGCACAGGTAATTCCATTCACGAACACAAGGCAAAGATGATCCCAGAAACTATAATCTCATTTGAATTACAACTGAATATCAAGGAAATGATACAGATCTAGAATTATCGTATATTCTCAACTAACCGAATATGCGACCAGAACGCAGGAAGTCCGATTAATTGGGAATTTCTGATAATCAAGAGTAATACCCGTGCTCTTGATGACAAAGGTCATCGCGCCAAGGGCTGGGCAGGTCTCCTCTTCATTTGGGCCACTTGGTCGCGGAACATACCTTTGTCGCGGAACACTGCATCGCGCCAAGGGCTTCCGCGACAAAGGTCTTCCTGGGCCTGCTGGATTGGGCAAGATGGGCCGAAAATATTCTTTTTTGTGGGCTTTTCTATCTTTTTCCCATCTTTTTGTTTCCTTTTCTTTTTCTCATGTTTTTGGATTTTTCTAACATAAATATGCAATAAAATTACATATTTATGTCTTTTTCATACCAGCTTATTATTTTTACAATTATGCATAAATTAGTCCAATTCGACTGCTTTCTTACTTAATGTAAGACCGGAATGCGATCAAATGCCCGTTTAAGACACGGAAATGGATTGAAAATAATGGTCATTTTTGGCCATTATCAGGCTATCTAGCCGAATGCAGCCTATGGCTTTTCTGCCGAATCTGGATTGGATTTTCTGCTCAGTTCGGCCTATGAATTTTCAGCTGAATTCATACTCAAATCAGCCTGGTTCATCAAATGGCTTTTATGCCCCTTTTCCTCATTTTGACCGGCTTGATTGGATGGCCCCAACAGATGCCCCCGTACTTGCTTCGAATACTTATTTCGGGGATGAGAAGCAAGTAATCCATTTCCTTGTTGCGGTACATTTCTGCTCTGATTTCTTTTCAAGGATGTTATTCCATCGCAGCCGAAAGCATTCATCAACGCCAAATTCAAGTTATTATAAAAGTTTATATTCCCAGCAACAGGCAGGTCTTCTGGGAAATTCTTGAATCCCATTTGCTGGCTTGGCTCACTCGTTCGGCCGACTCTCCAAAGAATATTTGCCCGCACAGTTATCAAGGCTTCTAGCTTGGAGTAGTGAAAGATGAATTCTTTCTCCACCTCAACCCATTTCAAGTGAAATAGCAAGTGATTCTTATTCCCCACTGTCAGTAACACCTGTGTGCTTGTATATCGTCCAACTTTACCATTCTCGATTCTTAAAATAATGAGTCTTAGTGCTTAACATCAATGCCCAGACCCATTAAACTTCATCAGCCTGATTAACTCAACGCCTAACTAATTCCTGTTGACCCGAAAAGCCAATTCCAAGAGTAATTTAATACATCAAACACTACTGGCCACACCTTCGGGAACAACATTTGAAAATCATTTATACTTTCCCACGATTTCTATAACACCAATCAATTCCACATACCAATCTCGAATGAGCATCTTCAATTATCAATGATTTCTTCATTCAGCCGAATTACTCTGCCGAATCCTTAAATATGTCTTCCAGTTACACGAGGTAGCAAGCAAGCAAAGCACAATGAGTTCTTAATGCTTTTTGGAACAATGTAGATTTGATTTTCTGTAACCAAGACTAAGCGGCTAAGGCCAAAAAAGAAAGGCAACCTCATAAAACTTGATCAGTCATGAGTTTGACTTTTCCAATTTCCAAATATTTCCCTTCTTTCCGGCGTCACTTTTGTATCAGTATCCCCAATTCTTTCCCTGTCTCTTGAAATTCCCATAGGGTGCGAAGTCGGTAGGATAACTCATAGGGATTCATTACTAACGATGCTTTTCTAGAAAATCTATATATAATCAATCGAGTTCTCTTCTTTCTTCTCTTTTATTCTGGAACCGTTGATTCAAAGACACCGCCGACGCTAATTGCATCTGCCCGTTCACTGTCGGCGTTGTTGAACTGCTTAACCAATTAAGTCGCTCTGGCTCTGGACAATCCCCACTGGTATATGCCTTGGTATTTTAATTGAGTACAATAATCAACATTTACCTCCCTACCACCGCAGCCGATAAGTGGTATATCAGACTCCATTTATATTGATCATCTCGGCCAGCTAAGTGACCCCGAATTGTTTCAGCCGAAACCCTATAGTAAGTCGGCCTAGTTTAAGACTCTGGCCAAGTGGTACGATCAATCTAGTTTCACATGTCGACCGAAATCTCCCTGTTCGGATATTGGCCGAGTAATCCAATCGGCCGAGTTTCTTTTTCACATGCACATCTCAGGCTTGAAAATTTTCATTGGAGCATCCATACTCATACTTCATTCTCTTGTTTGAGTATTTCGTCTCGCTTTTTCAAATGATAATTTGTAAATCCTTTTTCTCCAATTCCTTTCTTGCCTTAGCCGAGAAATCTCATTAGATGAAACTTAATTGATAAAACCAATGCGAGTCTCGGCCCGTAATATTCACTTTAAAAACCCAAGTATCCACGGGCTCGTCTCTGTACAAATTCTTGAGCGCCGCGAGCATGGCTTCATCTTTCCAGTCGACGCCATCGGATGATGATGATGTGTGAAACGATGACTTTTAACGTCAATCATCTAAACTCCATCGCATTAACCATGTATAAAAACATTAGCTTTCTTTAATCCATTTCATGTAATCTTCTTTAGACAGTGAATATCTTCCATTCCCCAATCCAAGAAAAATCCATAAAGTTTAATCCATTGCTTCTGCATTCTTATTTCCACCCAACCTCCACACTGCACATATTCTAAAGAACTACTGAATCATTTGGCGCCATTCTATGCTCAATTGCATGGCCAAATTAAGTTTCTATTCCAGATGCTTCAAATCTCCATTTTGTCTGTGCATTCATCTGCCTATCCATCTTCTCTTGAAATAATGAGTCTGAATGCATAACACCTCATAGAATGGTGGGTTAATCTTTGTTTACTTCCAGGTAACTGATTCCAATATGCTTAACATATCAAGCACTACAGATCATAATGGCCACCTTTAGATACAAACTCAGAGATCATGTATACTCCTAGGCCATTCCTGTAGCTCTGATTAATCCAGTAGCTTCCTACCAATCTCGTATGAGGATCTTCAACTTGAGATTGAATCTTTTATCTTGAGTCATTCCGTATGATCGTTGCTCGCCCTCGTAATTAATAGTGATGTCCTCTTTTGGCCGAGCTATTCTGCCGAAAAGATATCACAAGATTCGTACTCACCCTGGTTGAATTTGCCATTCCCAATCGGCCGCACTCGGCCCAAACTAATTCCGGGATGACATCTTTCAACGTGTCCTCCAGCGGGACCGCAACCTATGGTCAATATAGATCTCAATAATATTTGTTAACTGAGTAGGCTATCTCATCTTTCCGAATAATGGCTTGAACATCCAATTTCCCTATACTAAGTCCACTTGAATATTTCAATCCTAAACTCCGCAGCCATTACTAGTTTAATTCCACCAGCCTACACGCAATGTTACAGCCATTGTTTCCGTCGTCAAATTCTCGCTCTTCTGCCTCAGCCGAAATGCTCTTTTACTTTAGCTAGGTAACAACAATCTCATTTCGGATGATTTGCAGAATTTAATCTTATTCCACACTAATCTTCCGTCATCATGGATCGTGGCTTGTGGGAAAAGTGCAAAGTCTTCCAAAAAATCCCTCGATTATCACCGTGTGTCTCTATCTTTTTCCCATTCACCATCTCTGACTTGCACAATAATGAGTCTGAGTGCTTAAAACCCACCACCAAATATGCCTGGGACCCATTAAAATTTATTAACCTGATTAACTCTGGCCTAGCTCGTTAGCCAAAAGAAAATCCCTTAAACTTGATTAGTGGACCCAACTCTTTCCAGACTATGTTCCCAATTATTTCTGCCAAAACCCTATTGTCAATCGGCCCAATTTCAAACTTCAGCTGAGTGGTGCATTCAACATAGTTTCAGATATTAGCTGAATGGTAGCACCATCCCAATTTCAACCGTCAGCCGAATTGCAATCAGCATCGTTTCGTATGTTGGTCGGGTGTGACAATCATCTGAGTTTCTTTCTTCCTTTGAATATGTTTAGATCTCCTCCGCATAACCCGTATCTCCGCTTGGCTTTACCAAATCGGCCGAGAAGATGAACATTAATCTTCGGCAGAAAGAGTCCACATCAATCTCCAATTTATTCTGCTAATTCCCATTTATTGATTGAATTTAATAGAATGCCTCATCTATTTCTAATAATAGTGAAGACCATCAACACTACTTTGGAAAATGTACCAAACCCCCTTCCTTCTTTCTGGATTCGCACTAGAATATTACCTGTGATGGCTTCCTGAACAATTCTTCAACGTAAAACTTAGTTTAAGAACTTCCTCTAGGATGATTCTTCCCACTAGGCCGTGAATCGGCCCAGATTAACTGATCCGACCATGTATTTCCTCACCAATCTGGCCGAAAAAACATAAAATAATTCTAATTTTTCGGCCCACTGGGCATCAAAAACTTGTTTATAAAAACTTTTAGCTCTACGATGTTTTTTTTTCTTATTAGGCCGTGAATTGGCCTGTAGGCCGCCTAATCATCATTTGTCGGCCCTAATCCAGAGTCGCTCTTTGATCTAAAATACGAATACTCTGGGCATGCCCCCGGGCGGATTTGCTACTCCCAATCGGTCGTATTCAGCCTGAAATAAGTTTTCAACACTCGCATATGTCTTTATAGTTCTTCATCCACTCGGCTGAAAGAATGATCCTTATATATGTTTCCGTCCGGGATTAAATGGTTTCTGTAAAACTTATTGTCGCCCCACTATATCTAATGAAAGCAATCCAACATTTCATCAGCAATCTAACTTTGTAAAGTACCACTCTCTCCAGCCGAAATATAAAATCACTAAATATATATACCTTTCCCTGACAATGTGATGCATTTCTGATTGGCTTCAGTAATCACCGATCAGTCCATGACAAGCGATACGGACTCCAGTATTTCAAGTGTGCCTCACTAGCCAATGTGAATCGCCTGACAAACTTCAAGCCTAGAATAATATGTCATCTCATCACTCAATAACCTCCGATCCAAATCGTGTGACTCTTTCGTCTGGCCCCATTTTTCGGTTAGCTCCATAACCTCCGTTGCTAATTATCTTGACGAACCAAACTCTGGAATGATGACAAACATACTTCAATGAAAATCCATCATGTTTATGTCATTCCTAGATTATTAATCACATGTCGGCTCATTTAAGAAAATAGTTCCAATTCAAAATCTCCGCATGACAACTAATTCTGAATAACCAGCAACCTCCTGGGAATTCTAGCTTCAAAGATGATCTTTCTCTACCAAACTAAAAGCACAGTGAGTCTGCCTGGATGAACTTGGCCGTGAATCAGCTTTGATGGATTTGTGCCACTGACTTGTAGATCTACACTGACAAACGATAATTTTCCAATTCAGACATATAAATGAATAAGGCCGTAAGTCGGCCTTTGATGAATCATTGCTTCAAAAATCGGGCCTGATATTGGCCTGAAGAAATTTAAAGGATGTCATTCTTCAAAGTACCTTGAAACTCGTCTGCAAGTTATGATTAATTCCCTCCTGCTTTATTTTGCCAAGCGATGACTTGCAAACCCAATATCTCAAAGACTTATCTGGTAGACCTTGAACTAATGAGTGGTATTTTGTCTTGGAAAAATGCAATGACTTCCGATACCTATATTGCTCACTGGACTTCCATGATTCCTTTGTGCATATGTACCTATATTCATTATCTTCTCCTCCGCTCCAGTGCCTCATTGATTGCATACTCCATCGGCCGAGATGCGCAACCGATGACCTATGAATTTTACATCTCCTGATGCTACGCTGAGCTTGGCATCTGAGATGCCCCTTGACTCTATCATGTTAGTGATGCTGGAAAATAGACTTTTCTTACTTCCTCATGCACACCAACCGATGGTCGATTCCCAATAATTTTCATGAAACCTGATCAACTCTAAATGTTTTCACATTTTCTGGTATGAACCATGCTAAGTGGGATAACATCTTAAATCATCTTAGCAGATGTTATCAGACGCTACCCATAAAGATCCATCATATACTATGACTATCACAATTGCTAGCCGCTGCCTCTAAATTCCAGATAGTTTCGTCGGCCCGGTAGAAGAGATTCCAGTGGCAGTTGATCAAGTAACCATACTGACATTTGCATATATGCATTTCAATCATCCTCTCAATTTTTAGCCGAGGACATCAGACAGTGGAATTTGGATATGAATACACCCTGGCTGCCACCTCCAAATAAGTTGCTCTAAGAGATATGATGCAACAATGCTTCGACCTTAGAGGTACCTGCTAACATTTTTATGAAATTGGGGCAGTAAGTAAAATTTAATGTTCTTGAAATCACCAGACTCTGGATAGTCCCTCATGACCATATCCACAGTCAATTACCCTTGCTCCGTAATTCCATCTGTTACCTCCTTAGCCTTAATATTCCTTAATAATCTTCACGAATTCAATCATCCAACTGAAACCATCTTTAATGAAGAAATCCATCCAACTAAAACTTCCAGTTGTTTAAGGACGTTTCTTTTTTTGAATTAAAGAGGCCGCGAGTCGGCTCAGATAAAGTCGGCCGTGTATTAGCCTTGATGAACTTCAATCGAACTCCATCATAAATCGGCCCAATCAGAGATCTTCAGAATGATAATTCTTAGAATTTTGGCAGAAATGTGTACCTGATGCATCACCCTATTCTGTATTCAGTTCTTCTAACTCAGGACTCCAAATTTCAGAACTTTGTCGTGGATGAACGAGGCTAGTTTTGATGCACCAGTTTTTTTTTCAATAATTCACTCTTGCCCCCGAGCAGATTTGTCGCTCCCAATCCGCCATGGAATGAACATCTACTTGGTGGCTTTAAAAAATATATTCACGAATCAGTCGGCCCATATTTCGGCCAAACTTAATTCCACTAGAGTGTAAAATTCGTTCTTTCTATGTTGCGTTATCTTCATAAATGACAACACATATCAGGTTTGTATAACAACTTCCTGGGAACTTTGACTTCAAAGATGATCATTCCCTGCCGAATTAAAAGCTCAAAGAATCGGCCTGAATGAAATTAACTGCCGTGAGTCAGCCTTGTATGCCACTCATTTTCTCATAGCCGAAACTCTATCGTGAGTCGGCTCAATTTCAAATTTCCTCTATCATCAACTCACAATGATGTATAACATTTAAAATTCTGGTATGGGTGCATCTGACCCACCACCATATTCTGCCTCCAATTCTTTATAACTCGGACTTCCCATTTTCGAACTTTGATATGGATTAACAAAGCCGTGAGTCAGCCTTGATGAACCAGCTCTTCAATAATTGGGATTGCGCCCGAGCAGATTTGATAATCCCAATTCTGTCGTCGAACCATCTTTGGGATGAATTTTTTAAACAAAATATTCGAATCGTTGGCCCGGACTTTCGGCCGAACTTAATCCTCATATTTTCTATCCCAGATCTAGTTATTAATCCCACTTGAATTTTTTTTAATCCCCTTGTAGGCTTCCTTTAAGCCGCCAACATCCGCATACATAGTGGCAAAGCTATTAATGTTGAAAAAACAGCATAAACATCAAATGCCGTAAAAGTAACAGGAGTCGCCGAAGTCCAATAAGGAGACTCATCTACCACGCCGAAAAGATTGAAGCCATCATCCATACAGTATAAGCATATGTTGATTGTTTGTTGTATATTTTCAATTTTATAAATAGGTACTCAAATTATTGTAATCCTTAGAGCAGAGCAAAGAGCGAAGCAAAGCAAGAAATACAAAAGAAAGCTTTAGATATACAACTCTCCGCTTTTGGTTATCCCTTTAGATACAAAAGTATAAAGTGTCTTGTGTGTGTGAGATATCAAATCCACACAAATTGGTACCAGAGCCTGAGTGATCCTGTGTGATCCAAACTCAGAGCGAAGAAAAACTGTGTAGAAGTACAGATCAATTCAAATTGAAGTTTAAGGAAAGAAAAGAGTTGGGTAGAAGCCCAGATTAATTCAAGTTGAAGTTAAAGGGAATAAAAGAGTACAGAAATTGGCTCGTCTCCATTTCCACTGCCTCCATCAAGAGCAGACCACCGTTGCCGAGAAGCCCCGGACCTGAGCCAGCCGAGCTGCCAACATCAGCTGCAGCCGCGACACACCATGCCGTCGCCACACCTACGACGAGCTTAAGCCACCGCTATCTCCGAGCCGCTGCCCAGCAGCCGCCGAATTGCCGCCTGCTGCCACCACCATTTCCGGCGCCCCTCCGTAAATCAAGCTTCGTCTCAGCCACCACCGCTCACTGGTCACCACCAGCCACTTCTCCCTACCAACCACCAGTCTTCACCACCAGCTCCATCCTTGTTCGGTTGTTGAGCTGCAGAAAGGAAACCCACGAGATTGGGGATTAGAGAAGGAGACACATTAAAGTGAAGAAAAGAGCAGCAGTCATTGAAAGTAGCAGCAAGTGAAGAAGAGGCAATGAATTAAAAGGGTTGGGAATTGATTTTGTCGGTAGCAGTGGTTGGGAATTAAATTGATTTGAGAAAGAAAAAAAGGTCCAGGAGAACATTTAAGTAGTGAAGCAGCAAGTTGTGGGCATTGATTCAAATCACTACCAGGGGAAACAATTCAATGTATTACCAAGTGAATTGCACATCAAGAGGTGAAGACAAAGTCAAAATTTAAGCAAGTGGGGCCAGATTTATTTTGAAGATAAGACTGCTATTGTCTTGGGAAATTAGTGATTTGTGCAGACTAGTTTTTGAAGTCTTGAAGAAATTAGAATTTTGGAGCTAGAAAAATTTATGGAAGAAAAACCAAATGAAGGTGTCCTCATAATGGCCCAAAATGATGAGATAATGGAAGAATTCAAGAAGATGATAGATATGACAGATGACAGAAGCATTTGAAGTTTACAGGGAAATTTTGTTGAAAAAACGGCATAAACATCAAATGCCGTAAAAGTAACAGGAGTCGCCGAAGTCCAATAAGGAGACTCATCTACCACGCCGAAAAGATTAAAGCCATCATCCATACAGTATAAGCATATGTTGATTGTTTGTTGTATATTTTCAATTCTATAAATAGGTACTCAAATTATTGTAATCCTTAGAGCAGAGCAAAGAGCGAAGCAAAGCAAGAAATACAAAAGAAAGCTTTATCTATACAACTCTCCGCTTTTGGTTATCCCTTTAGATACAAAAGTGTAAAGTGTCTTGTGTGTGTGAGATATCAAAATCTACAATTAATACCCTTAGTTTATTCCAAGTGCTCCTAAGATGCTTAAAATAATCTGAAATGAAATCTCAAGCGACCTCCACTAACTTCCGACAGGGATCTCATATTTCATTTATTTAAATCTTCAACACAGTGCATCCAAATGCCCTCAGCTGGGATTACATTCCTTTTACAAACTAGATTCCTTCAATGCATTCAAAAAGCAAGGCCAAGTTTGTATATACACATTCTTTGGTTTCTGATGTTGCAGCCTCGGATGCGGGTTAATGTTTTCAATCAAGGTCACCAATTCAGACCTTGCACAATGACTTGGCCGTAAGTCAACCAAGTTTTACATATATCTCTTCCTTTCGGCCGAAATCGCGTAGTAAATCGGCCCTAATATCAGATCTCATTCAACATTAATAGGCACATCTGCGCCTATCTCGGAATCATCTACAACTGAATGATCACCGTTTCTTCTTAATAGAAAAGAAACTTCCTCGCTCGAACGTTGAATTACAAAATTTTGATACCAATGATCTAGATGCCCGGACGAACTAGATTGCAAATCCATCTTTCGTCGACCTTTCCTTCAAAATAACTTGAGCTTGCTCCGGACAAATTTGTTTCTCTAGATAGGCTGTAGTCAGCCTGAATAAACTTCGAAAAATTATTCCCATGTCAATCGGCCTGAACTTCGGCCGAACCCAGTCCCACTGATTTCGTTCCAGATTTGAACTCACATCTGGTAAATAAGTGCTTGAATTTGGGCAGCCACTTCTGCTAGAGACATAGGAATAATTTTGACTTATCCTGGTAATGCACTGCTATTCTTCCTTAGATTCCATTTTTTTGCTAGGCCGAAATTAACTAATATTATCGGCCCATTCAATCATTTTCTTGAAACATTTTCTTCCAGCACTACGTTGATCTTTGAACACCTTCATCTTAATATTTCTTGATTTCAACTTCCAAAATAGCAACTATATACCAGCTCCTTGAGTAACAACTTTCTTGCTCGATGAACAAGGCCGTGGGTCGGCCGAATGAGTTATCTAGACTTTCACTTGTTCTCCGAATTTTGCCACTGTTAGCGTTGTTTCTGTAATCTGGAAAAATAACGTCTAGAACATGCCCCCGAGTCCTCCTAGGGGATTTTAAATCCGACCACCATGAAACTAAAATCTTTCTAAAACAAAACTTCTCGAACGAAGCTTCCTAAACTTAGCTCTCTGCATCAAACTTGATAAATTGAAACTAAATTTCAATCTGATGACGATTCTGTGTCGGAGTAATTAGGCCGTGAGTCCGCCTAGTTTCACATATATCTGTAGGCCATGAGTCAGCCTATACATGCATCTCTTCCCTCCGGCCGAAATTATGTAGTGAATCGGCCCAGTTTTCAAATTTCATATATCTTCAACATATCAACCCGTACCTGTCTCAGCTTCATCTAACATTTTGGTACTACAGTTGACTTCGAATAGACAATGCGTGGTATTATTTTAGCAATTTAACATAAGTGATGCAATAGATTCATCACCATACACTGCCAATTTTACTTGATAACTGGTCCTTCCGATGAGCTAGGCTGCGAATCAAGCTGGATGAACCAGGCACTGAATCCATCTGTTGCATCTCCTTCAAAATAATTTGAGCTTGCTCCCTCTTCAAATCGGCCGTCGTAATTGGCCCGAAGCAACCTTGAAATTTTGTTCCTGAGTCAATCGGTCAAAACTCCGGCCGAACTCAGTTGATTCTGATTTGCATCCTTATCATGAGAGCAATATTCATTGTAGAGGTTATTGAATGGAGCCACAACTAACTTGAATTCATGGGTTCTTCTTTCTGTAGTGGACATAGGATCCTGGTAATGATGTTGCAGCGCCCAAGTTTCCCTTATATCCCATTTTTTTCTCTTTTTTTTTTGGCCGAAATTAATTCATGTGATCGGCCCATTGAATCATTTCTCCAAAGGCTTCTGAAATATTTTTTCAAAACTTCATTAATCTGTGCACATTCCAATCTCATTATTCTTTTAATGCAATTTCCAAAATAGCAACTAAGCACCAACTCCTTGGCTAACATCTTTCTAGCTTCAGTAAACAAGGCCGCGGGTCGGCCGAATGAATCCTTTTGTCTCTGTTCTCTTTTCCAAAACCTTGTTGACCTTGGAAGACCTCGATCTTAAACTGATACCAGGTAGAAATCGACTCCTAAGTTAATCATCTTTCTAGCTTGAATGAACAAGGCCGTGGTCGGCCGGGTGGACTAGCTAAGCTTCTACCTGTTATCCCGGATTTCGCGCCGGTTGTCTTCACACAAATTTGGAGTATACTAAACCTGCTCCCGAATCTTTCCAAGGGCTTTAAATCTGACCAAATCTAACCACCATGGTATTAAAATCTTTCTGCAACAGAACTTCCTGGACGAAGCTCCCTGAATTTGTGGAACACAACAAATTAAATTTGAAAAATGAAGAACGATGACGACTTGACTTCAATTCAAGCATCCTACTGGGCGTGCCAATGTTGGAGCGGCCAAAAAACCGAGCCGTCCAAGGACCTTTTTCTCTTCAAGGGAAGCCGCCGGAAAAGGATCAAACCGGCCGGGTTCGAATTTGTGTCCACGAACGAAATATAGAAACATTTGCCCAAGGATTGATTTGAGCAGAATGGCCGGAGAATGAACTTATCGGCCGAAAAACCTTTATTAATTGGAATTTTGCCCACTGGAATTAATTTGCCAAATTTATGAATTTGGCATCTCCGCTATCTCAATTCACCACTGAATCTAGGCATAATCAATATCGATAAACACTCACTAAATCGTCTGGGCTCCACCAATTATCATTCAATTAATGAATTCAATCCAATAATATGCACAGGTAATTCCATTCACGAACACAAGGAAAAGATGATCCCAGAAACTATAATCTCATTTGAATTACAACTGAATATCAAGGAAATGATACAGATCTAGAATTATCGTATATTCTCAACTAACCGAATATGCGACCAGAACGCAGGAAGTCCAAATCTCATGGATCTCTCTCTATAATCGAAGGGATACACATCAGATCTGGAGTCTGGGAAATGAATCTACCGTCGACCAAGGGGAAGCGGCTAATTCATGGAGTAAATCGATCCAACAAGGAGCTTACCGGTCACTAAGAAATGACGGCTAGCTCTTTGTCAAAGCTATGGAAAATCTACTGGTTGCTAAGGAGCAACGGCTGACTCGATGATAGAACTACTAGATCTAAGCTACATCTAGGAAAGCGGTAAAGGAAAGCTGTAAAGGTACTGAAAAAGTAAAGTACAAAGATAGAGTAAATTGGGGGTTGACCAAGGGGTATCTTTCTACACCATGAGTTGGGGTATTTATAGATGCCTTGAGAAAATAACCTCCCACTGGATAAAATAACCGCTCCCCTGAAAATAACTTCCCTTTCCAGCCTATGCCTCTGTAACCAACCCATCTTTCAGCCGAATTCAGGCTTATGGCTTTCTAGCGGAATGCAGCCTATGGCTTTTCTGCCGAATCTGGATTGGATTTTCTGCTCAGTTCGGCCTATGGATTTTCAGCTGAATTCATACTCAAATTAGCCCGGTTCATCAAATGGCTTTTATGCCCCTTTTCCTCATTTTGACCGGCTTGATTGGCTGGCCCTAACAGTAAACATAAATGCTTAATTTTTTATTAGATAGACAGGAGAAAAGAAGTATAAAAAAGTTTAAGGACAGAGAACTTACTTCTGCCACTCAAACCCAGATGAATTGAATAAATAGGGACAAACAACCAAGTAATGGCTAGAATTCAACTACTCATAGATTTTGTTGTAACTAAACAATTACATGTCAATATAAATATAATTATAATTATCCACTGAAAAATAGATCACAGTAGGAGCTAAATCGACCCCCAAACAGTTACACATCGTTGAAAGTTGAAGATTTTTTCGTGAAGAAGGATTGTCTAGTGATTTGTGATAAAATAAAATTTTAAAAAGAAAATTCAAATACAAGCAAAGAATAGGTATAACCACATATGGGGTATTGCAGGCCTGCACCTCTGGCATTCATGATAGGATTTAACTACACAGCAGAACAAAGCACTTAAAATGTCAATTAACTACTATTTGCGCATATGTGCTGACCGTGCCATGTCTCAATAGCAAGGAAACCGTGGAAGAATTTCTTCAAATTCAACTACAGACATCAAAAAAGTCACCACTGATTGATTAAGAAAAAAAATGTTTTTGGTGTGTCCCTTGGACCACTACAAGCAACAAATTTTCTATAGCTTATTAGCATACAAGCATATTGAAAAATCAATATTAGGCAGTATTAATAATGCAAAATACAAGGAAAATCTAAAAAATGATATCTTTGGGAAAGAATACCAATTCTCCAGTGTATGAATCATATTGCCCATTTGTTCAGGTCTGAGGTCCTTCCCTGAGGCAAATTTTACCTATATTACCACAGCTAGATTTAGTATTAAGTCAAACAAGTAAAAAAGCTATCAAAGTGAGCATGTTGATCCTAAATGTAACACCCGAGAAAAATAAATTCAAATTGTTTTGAACTACGTCATGACTTGATCCCTTCACAGGGTACGTAGGCAGTTGGAACTAATTTCTAAGTTCAGTCACAAAATAAATCACAAGATCAATCACCAAAACGATAGGAGGGATTGGAACTAACTTAACTAGACTAATTAGGGCACGGAAATGTTACGAGCGTCAAAGCCCGGACTCGTAACAAAATTAAGGTAAAGATTTCGAACCGGAAACGACCCGGGGAGTCGAGCCAACACGTAGAGGATAGAGAACCGATGGAGGAAAAGAAGAAAAGACCCGATGGACCACGCGGACCGCCGAACCGGCCGGCCCGCGCTCGCGGCGCGGCCACCGCGCGGAAGGTGGAGTCGCGTCTCCAGGCCTGGCCACGCGTGCTCCGCGCGGGCAAAGCCATAGGTGCGCGTCACCAGCGCGCCAGAGGTGCAGAAGGTGTAAACTTTCCTAAGACTTTAATCTAACTTGTGTCCAAATTTCAGCCATTGACATTAAGATTTGCTATTCCAAATCGCGCCGTAAGTTTTCTGTTACACACTGAACGTTTAAAATCGTTGACAGATTTACTTACTCGACTTGATGCATGTTTTTCACTCATTTTTAGAATGATCCAACTTTGCATTTCTAAACAAAAGTTGTAGATAATTGTGTCTAGTTTATGCATATAAAATTTCATGAATTTTGGAGTTCATTTGATATGTCAAACGGCCGAATTTAAGAACCTGTTTTAAGCAATATTTTGAGTCCGCGCGTATGCAGCGTGTTGTGGCCGATTTTTGAGCATCTAAAATTCATTATTTCCAAAATCTTAAAACATGAATGTTGTTCATTAATGTGTTGTGTATCTCCTGTAAAAATTTCCGATCAATTGGCTTTGAAATGAATCTTTTTATCGGCGTCGCACGAACCTGTGACGAAATCAGTTTTTGAGACAGAAATTATCTTTTGTAAAGAACTCGAATTTTAACTCACTTCAAAACCTTATTTCCGAAAACTTAAAACATGAAAGTTGTTCGTGTGTGTGTTTTCAAGCTACTGTGTAAATTTCAGAATTTTTGGTGTAAAGATGAATTTTTAATTAGGAAAGGCGTAAATTGCCTCGAATCGGATTTTTCGAACTTGAGAAAACTCGAACTACGAACCGCGATATCGAATATTTTGATAACATTGAAATACGAACTTTCGAAAAATCCCGTTCACTAGGCTGAGCCGATCTTCATGCTATCATTATCTTTGAGACTGCCTCGTTAGTGGTCTCCTTACTATCTGAGATTGCCTCGTTAGTGATCTCGCGCGCTGTGTTTTGGATCGCCTCGTTAGTGGTCCTACTATCTTTTGAGAGTGCCTCGTTAGTGGTCTCCCGTTATTGTGGACTGCCTCGTTAGTGGTCCTATGTTGAGATTGCCTCGTTAGTGATCTCCCGGTATGGTGTCCTCTTCTTAGTTTGCGGGATAAAATATAAAAGACTTGTGTGAGTGTTTAATTATGCTTAAATCTTATTTACCATGTCTTGAAATTATGCATTTAAATTACGTTATTAAATTATGCTTTTAAATTCCGCTTTTAAATTAAGTCCTTTAATTATGCATTCTCGCCTTGAATAAATTAATCATGATTTTCCGCTGCGAATAAATATGGATTTTTAAAGTAAGAGATGAAAAGTGTGAATCTTTAGTTTAAACACATGTAACCCCTTAAATTGTTAGTTAGGGATTAACTTACTCGGTATATTTTTATACTGATAAACCGTTGTCATTTTTCTTTTACAGAGTATGTCGAGTGACGCATGCATATGCACTTGGGGGAAACCATTTATGGACATTTTTAATTTCTGCATCGTACTGTTTTACCGGGTCTGTTAAACCCGAGGTTTGGCCGTGTTGGCCGTGATTACTTTCCGCTGCATTTACTCTATTTCACGCATGATGATTTTTACTTTCGTATTTTGAACTAAGTATTATTAATTTCCGGACTCAATCTTGAAATGTTTTTAAAACTCTTACGTACCCATAAGCCTTGCATTTCCTTAGTGATCTCGGGAAGCCGTGTCTTGCTAGGGTGATGTGGCGGTGACATCCCGGCCTGGGTTATCAAATCCGGGGTGTTACAAGTTGGTATCAGAGCCCGGAAATATTTTTAAAGCTACTACTATTATTTTAAACCATTATTTTAAAACCAAGTATTATTTTTAAATTTATTATTTTTTACTACTAGTATTATTTTTAGCCCAAAAGCTTATTTTTACATAGCTCAAAATCTTAGCCAAAGAAATATTAAATTTTTGGTCCACTATAGAGGCCCAACTTTTATTCCTACCCATATAGTAGATTTATTTTAAATACATGGTTAAATCAAAATTTTTGATGGGGAAAGGGGGACTTGCACTTGCATGTTGCATATAGATTTAAATTCGAGCATGACTAATCTTGCCTAAAACATATTCTAACCTTAACCTACCTTGTTAACATTAGATGACTGCACCCAACGTGAACATGATCAACCTACTAATGAGATTGATTGAAACATACCTCGTCCCCTCAAAACGTGAACAACTTCAGGCTAAGGGTAGAACAAATGGAGGCTAACCTGGGCCACCTAACTAATCTGGGCCAAGCAGGGCATCAAGATATAACCCAATTCCAAATTCAAATCAACGAACTCCAGACCCGCAAGACTAAGCTTCGGACCCAGATTGACGACGTAGAGACCCAAGCAGGGGTCTTGGGACATCAACTGCTTCATCTGAAGGATGATCTGCTCCCACATGCCCCGCTCGACCCGGGAACTCCTCCTGTAGCTAGCCCCGTTGTTGATCCTGTCGCTGTCCCTGCAGCCGTCCAAACTCCAGTTGCTATCGTTGATCCTGCTCCTGCTGCTGGGCCCAATTGGCCAGCAAGCCCAGTGTTCCATGGGCCCCTTGGCACGGGCACCATCGAGGATTCGAGTGATGAGGATGACCCCATGGAGGACCCGACCACCTACCCTCCCCAGGATTAAAGATTTTTGATACATTATTCCTATTGTTCTCCTTTCTATTTTCCCGAACTATTCTCAGCATTTTGGTTCCTATCGCTTGTACCGAATAAAGTTCCCTATTAAGCAATAAGTTCACAAGCATATATTCCATACACAGTCTTTACGTTTTATTTCATTAAAAACTCAACAAACCAAGGGAACAAGACAACAATAAACAAGCAACATATCTATATATGCACAACAAATCGGCAAGGTACCTCGAACCCTAAATCCTAAAACCTAGGGTCTCAACGTTTCAACCTTTGCACCCTTAACATAAACGACTGAACGAATAAATACAAATCTTAACCAACTATTAGTAGGCATCGCTCAATTTAGCAAAACACTTTCTCCCAACACTCAATCAAATCCCCAGAATTCTAAACCTACTTGTGCTCGTATGGTGATAACAGGATGGCACCTAGAGGACGAGCAAGGACCTTCCCTACCACCCCCAACACCCGCGACACGCCAGGATAACCCAACGAGCAGGCACCTAACGTTGAGGCGCCCAACCCAGCAGGCCCGATGCCCAACCCTGCGGAAGGGCGAATGAGGAACATGGAGGAACTACTGATCGCACTGGGCAATGCTTACGTTAACCAGGGCGGAGCTGCCGCGGCACCACCGCCGGAAGCAAGGATCAATTACTTGGCTTCGGTAAACCCCTACCGACCTCCCTACTATGTAGGGGAGGAAGATCCATCTAAGCTCGAGGAATGGTTGAGGACCTTCGACAAATTACTGAATGCGGTGAGATGCCCGGAAGGGGAGAAGGTTCACGTCGCTTCGTACTATCTGGGTGGCGAGGCCGACGAATGGTGGCAAGCTACTCAAGGGAAACTTGGCAAAGACGACGAACCGTACTCGTGGAACGAGTTCATGGAGTTACTTCGGGAGCGCTTTTACCCAATGAGTACTAAGGCAGCACTGTACAAAGAGTTCTCATCCCTGAAACAAGGGGAAAATTCTGTTCAAGAATACTATGCTCGGTTTAAGGAGCTGGTGAGATTTGCGCCTCGGATGGTACCCACGGACGGGGAGAAGGCGCAGAAATTCGAAATGGGGTTGAACTTGTCAATTCGGGAGGTGATCACCGGGGTTAACTACCCGGACTTACAAGCTGTCTACGACCGTGCGGTGGCAGTCGCACGAGTAGAACAGCTAAAGAGAAAGACTGTAGGGGAATCTAGCCGAGGGGTACAAGGACCAGACAAAAGAAACTGGGACAATAGGACGGGCAACACTACTGGTGGGGACAACATTCGGCGAGGGCCGAACGGGAATGTTCAGAACAACAATGGTCGAAATTTCAACCAAGGAGGACGAGTGCCACCGTGCCCGAGGTGCGGCCTTCGGCGAGGGCCGAACGGGAATGTTCAGAACAACAATGGTCGAAATTTCAACCAAGGAGGACGAGTGCCACCGTGCCCGAGGTGCGGCAGGCCGCACCTGGTGAGGAGATGTCCTCGGGTGGGCGAATGTTTCTGGTGCGGCCGTATGGGCCATAGGAGGGAGGAATGTCGAACCCGACTCGAGAACATCACAAAGAGAGAAGATTTGGTCATTGGACCCAATGAGCCGTTCAATGAAGGAGGCAGAAACGGCAACAATCAGGGATATCGACCTCCTCCAAACCCGAACCAGCGCCCTCCAAACCAGCAACAAAACGTAAATCCGAATCAGAACCAGCCGGCCAATCAAGGGAGGCCGATGGGAAGGTTGAACGTGATCAACCAGGCTGACATACCTGCGCAGGGTGATGTGATGGCAGGTACCTTTCATGTCCTAAGTACTCCGCTTAGAGTTTTATTTGATTCCGGAGCTAGTTGTTCCATATTATCTTCGAGAGTCGTAGCTGAACTAGATCTACCTAAGTGCGAAATGATTAGCTTAGGAATCCAACTGCCTTTGGGAGAAGTAATAGCCTGCTCTAAGTGTTATAACAGAATACCTGTGGTAATCAAAAACGTAGAGTTTTTCGCAAACTTGGTAGAGTTCGACGTCAAAGACTTCGACGTCATACTAGGGATGGATTGGCTAACCCGTTATAAGGTCGTGATCGAATACCAAAAGCAGAAGATCACGCTGTCAAAGAGTAGGGGGAGGGGAGTCATTTTCTACTCCCAACCCCCTAAGAAGTCTAACAAAATAGTCAACGCCCTCAAGTTATGTAGCTTAGTGCGGAAGGGTTACGCGCCATATGCATGCTACATTCATAACCTGGAAGCTGAAGGAGTCAAGATAGACGACATTCCGGTGGTGAGGGAATGCCCAGATGTGTTCCCTGAAGACGTTCCCGGTATGCCACCCAAGAGAGATCTTGAATTCACAATAGACCTTATTCCAGGGACGGAGCCTGTCTCGAAAGCTCCTTACCGCATGGCGCCACTGGAAATGAAGGAACTAAAGGAGCAACTCGAGGAGTTGTTGGAGAAGGGATACATTAGACCGAGCACGTCCCCATGGGGAGCACCGGTCTTGTTCGTCAAGAAGAAAGACGGAGGGTTACGACTGTGCATCGACTATAGAGGACTCAATCAAGTCACCGTCAAGAACAAGTACCCGTTGCCCCGGATCGAAGATTTGTTCGACCAACTAAAGGGAGCTACGGTATTCTCAAAGATCGACTTACGCTCGGGATATCATCAACTGAGGATCGCCGAAAAGGACATCCCAAAGACGGCGTTCAGGACTCGCTATGGACACTACGAGTTCACGGTGCTATCCTTTGGTCTAACGAATGCCCCAGCCATGTTCATGAATCTCATGAATAACGTATTTCGAGAATTGTTAGATCAATGCGTGGTGGTGTTCATAGATGACATCTTGATCTACACAAAAAGTGAAGAGGAACATTCCGAGCACTTACACAAAGTGCTAGGGATCTTACGAGTGAACCAACTGTATGGTAAACTATCCAAGTGCGACTTCTGGTTAAGGGAAGTGGCATTTCTCGGGCACATAGTATCCGCCAACGGAGTGGCAGTAGACCCGGCAAAGATCTCGGCAGTGACCGAGTGGGTGCCACCGAAGAATCCAACAGAGATAATAAGCTTTCTTGGACTGGCGGGCTACTATAGGCGATTTGTAAAGGATTTCTCAAAAATCGCCCGCCCGTTGACTCAACTGTTGAAGAAAGGGACGAAGCATGACTGGACCAGCGAGTGCGAAGCCGCATTCCAGGATCTGAAGAAAAGACTTACCACAGCGCCAGTATTGGCATTACCCTCAGAGGATGGAGACTTCGAGGTGTACAGTGACGCCTCGAAGGAGGGATTGGGATGCGTACTAATGCAAGATCAAAGGGTTATATCGTACGCATCGCGCCAACTAAAACCACACGAGGAAAACTACCCGACGCACGACCTGGAGTTGGCCGCGGTCGTGTTCGCCTTAAAGATTTGGAGACACTATCTCTATGGGCGAAGGTGTCGAATGTTCACCGACCATAAAAGCCTCAAGTACATATTCACGCAAAAAGAGCTGAATTTGAGGCAGAGGAGATGGTTAGAACTGATTAAGGATTATGACTTGGAGATCGCGTACCACGAAGGAAAGGCCAACGTCGTGGCTGACGCCTTGAGTCGAAAGACTCAACATATCGCGAACTCACTTGTGATACCGGCCGAATTGTACAAAGATTTGGCGAAATTGAGTCTAGAGCTGGTGCATCCTTGCACGGTAATCGAGGTTGTCAATGCGATGGGAGTGGGACCGACCATATTCGATGAGATACGGCTCGCCCAACCGGGTGACGAGAAGTTGGAAGAAATAAGGAGGGGCATTGCCGAAGGAAAGGCAATGGATTTCAAAATTCATGAGGACGGAAGCATCCGCTTCAAGGGAAGGTGGTGTATACCACGGAAATCCGCGGATCTGAAGAAAAAGGTGATGGAGGAGGGCCATAACACCCCCTACTCGGTTCACCCCGGAGGGGACAAGCTGTACAAGGACTTGAAGAAGAACTATTGGTGGCCGAACATGAAGAGGGAGGTAGCCGAGTTTGTGGCAAGATGCCTTACCTGCCAGAAGATCAAGGCAGTACGACACAAACCCCTAGGACTAATGCAACCATTGGAGATCCCAAGCTGGAAATGGGATAGTATCTCAATGGATTTTGTTTCGGGGTTACCACGCTCACCGAAGGGAATGAATAAAATCTGGGTGATCGTGGATAGATTGACAAAAGCCGCCATATTTATTCCAATGAAGGATACTTGGTCGATGGACCAATTGGCAAGGGCGTATCTCGACAATGTGGTACGCCGGCATGGAGTACCACACGACATCATCTCAGATAGAGACAGTAGATTTGTCTCTCAGTTCTGGACCAAACTGCAGGAAGCTCTCGGTACGCAAATAAAGATGAGTACCGCGTTCCATCCCATGACGGATGGGCAGACAGAGCGAACGATCCAAACGCTGGAGGACATGTTGCGGGCCTGTGTGCTAGAATTTAAGGGGAATTGGGAGAATCATCTACCTTTGATAGAGTTTTTCTACAACAACAGTTACCATGCTAGCATCGGCATGGCACCCTTCGAGGCACTGTATGGACGTAGGTGCCGAAGTCCATTAAGCTGGGAAGAGAACGATAAGGCGGTAATAGTGGGACCACAACTTGTCGAGGACATGGCGCAACAAATCAAGGTCATCCAAGGGAAGATGAAAGCCGCTCAGGACCGGCAAAAGAGTTACGCAGACGTGAGACGGAAAGACTTGGAATTTCAAGTTGGCGACAAAGTCATGCTGAAGGTATCACCAATGAAGGGGGTGATGCGCTTCGGCAAACGACGAAAACTGAGTCCACGGTACATAGGACCATATGAAATCCTGGAAAGAGTGGGAAATCTCGCGTATCGGCTAGCGTTGCCACCCCAATTTGCTCGTGTTCACGACGTATTCCACGTCTCCCAATTGAAGAAGTATGTGCACGATCCGACCCATGTACTCCAACCAGAAGAAATTGAATTTGAGGATGGCTTGAGTTACGAGGAAGTTCCGGTGCGAGTACTCGACACGAAGGAAAGAGTGACGAGGAATAAGACCGTGAGAATGGTCAAGGTCCTTTGGTCCAACCACGAGACGGAGACGGCAACGTGGGAGTTGGAGGCCGACATGAAACAACGTTACCCTACCCTCTTCCAAGATGAACCGGCCATAGTTATGGGGACATAACTGTATTCTTAAGGGGGGGAGGATGTAACACCCGAGAAAAAACAAATTCAAATTGTTTTGAACTACGTCATGACTTGATCCCTTCACAAGGTACGTAGGCAGCTTGGAACTAATTTCTAAGTTCAATCACAAAATAAATTACAAAATAAATCACAAGATCAATCACCAAAACGATAGGATGGATTGGAACTAACTTAACTAGACTAATTAGGGCACAGAAATGTTACGAGCGTCAAAGCCCGGACTCGTAACAAGATTAAGGTAAAGATTTCGAACCGGAAACGACCCGGGGAGTCGAGCCAACACGTAGAGGATAGAGAACCGATGGAGGAAAAGAAGAAAAGACCCGACGGACAACGCGGACCGCCGAACCGGCCGGTCCGGCCGGCCCGCGCTCACCGCGCGCCGCCGCGCGGCCACCGCGCGGAAGGTGGAGTCGCGTCTCCAGGCCTGGCCACGCGTGCTCCGCGCGGGCAAAGCCATAGGTGCGCGTCACCAGCGCGCCAGAGGTGCAGAAGGTGTAAACTTTCCTTCTATGGCGATTTTCTTGCCAAAAATCCGACCTCAATCGGTGGCAAGTCGATCACAACAATTGGGAAGGGCATAAAGTCAGTATTGGGTGCCCCCTTCCCCATATTTTCAGAAAACTAAACCGTAAACACTCCCAATCTTCCTCTCCAAGTCAAAACTCCTCCGAACTCACTTTCCGGCGAGTACTCCGGCGACGACGAGGCAAACGGGACGAAGCCCTACCCTCTAGAACCTTGGTAAGTAGTATTACAGTGTTTGAATCGTCCATAAGCTTTAACAAACTCGAAATCTAACCCTTTTCCTTTGCTACGATTTCACGTCGGGAAACGAACAAAAAACGATCGGAGAAGTTGGCCGTTCGTCGCGACCTTAGGACGTCCGAAAACCCTTTCCAGCGACCCCAATCTCTAACTAAGTAAGTTAAGACCTTATTCACCAATTTTTGTGGTTTATTGTTGTTTAAATCTTAAGATCTAGACTCGTAACAAAAATCGGTTTTCAAAAACCCTATTTTCGTCCAATTTCAAAAACTCGCCTAAAACTCGACCTTCGGGAATTCAAACCGAAAACTTTTCAACATAGATTTTGTTCCTAAAACTTTAATCTACCTTGTGTCCAAATTTCAGCCATTGAATTAAGATTTGCTATTCCAAATTGCGCCGTAAGTTTTCTGTTACAAACCGAACGTTTAAAATCGTTGACAGATTTACTTACTCGACTTGATGCATGTTTTTCACTCGTTTTTAGAATGATCCAACTTTGCATTTCTAAACAAACGTTGTAGATAATTGTGTCTAGTTTATGCATATAAAATTTCATGAATTTTGGAGTTCATTTGATATGTCAAAGGGCCGAATTTCAGAACCTGTTTTAAGCAATATTTTGAGTCTGCGCGTATGCAGCGTGTTGTGGCCGATTTTTGAGCATCTAAAATTCATTATTTCCAAAATCTTAAAACATGAAAGTTGTTCATTAATGTATTGTATATCTCTGTAAAAGTTTTGGATCAACTATCTTTGAAATGAATTTTTTTATCGGCGTCGCACGAACCTGTGACGAAATCAGTTTTTGAGACAGAAATTATCTTTTGTAAAGAACTCGAATTTTGACTCACTTCGAAACCTTATTTACGAAAACTTAAAACATGAAAGTTGTTCGTGTGTGTGTTTTCGAGCTACTGTGTAAATTTCAGAATTTTTGGTGTAAAGATGAATTTTTAATTAGGAAAGGCGTAAATTGCCTCGAATCGGATTTTTCGAACTTGAGAAAACTCGAACTACGAACCGCGATATCGAATATTTTGATAACATTGAAATACGAACTTTCGAAAAATCCCGTTCACTAGGCTGATCCGATCTTCATGCTATCATTATCTTTGAGACTGCCTTGTTAGTGGTCTCCTTACTATCTGAGATTGCCTCGTTAGTGATCTCGCGCGCTGTGTTTTGGATCGCCTCGTTAGTGGTCCTACTATCTTTTGAGAGTGCCTCGTTAGTGGTCTCCCGTTATTGTGGACTGCCTCGTTAGTGGTCCTATGTTGAGATTGCCTCGTTAGTGATCTCCCGGTATGGTGTCCTCTTCTTAGTTTGCGGGATAAAATATAAGAGACTTGTGTGAGTGTTTAATTATGCTTAAATCTTATTCACCATGTCTTGAAATTATGCATTTAAATTACGTTCTTAAATTATGCTTTTAAATTCCGCTTTTAAATTAAGTCCTTTAATTATGCATTCTCGCCTTGAATAAATTAATCATGATTTTCCGCTGCGAATAAATATGGATTTTTAAATTAAGGGATGAAAAGTGTGAATCTTTAGTTTAAACACATGTAACCCCTTAAATTGTTAGTTAGGGATTAACTTACTCGGTATATTTTTATACTGATAAACTGTTGTCATTTTTCTTTTACAGAGTATGTCGAGTGACGCATGCATATGCACTTGGGGGAAACCATTTATGGACATTTTTAATTTCTGCATCGTACTGTTTTACCGGGTCTGTTAAACCCGAGGTTTGGCCGTGATTACTTTCCGCTGCATTTACTCTATTTCACGCATGATTATTTTTACTTCCGTATTTTGAACTAAGTATTATTAATTTCCGGACTCAATCTTGAAATGTTTTTAAAACTCTTACGTACACATAAGCCTTGCATTTCCTTAGTGAGCTCGGGAAGCCGTGTCTTGCTAAGGAGATGTGGCGGTGACATCCCAGCCTGGGTTATCAAATCCGGGGTGTTACACTAAATCAAGACCTCAAAGCATCTTCGCAACTGATCCAACTTCACTGTAACTATCCCCTGTCCAGAACAACAGAAAAGAAGTTGTTCGAGTGTCCCTTAGAAATAGTTCTTATCTGTGAAAAAACAGTGCTAAACAGGTGTGGGTGCAAAAGCACAAACTTACCACATACATGCAGTCATTAATCAGAAAATCTTCCAACTCACGAACATTAGTGACATCCAACTCCTGCATCAATGTACCATATAGCAAAACCTAGCAAGAACCAATGAAACGCTCCACGAATCAAAAAATTCAGTTGAAGATCAGATTTCAAAAGACAATATGTAATTTAATACTTCGAAGAAACTTGAAAAGAAAATAGCCGATTAAACAAACAAAATTAATTGCACAACATAGGCAAATCACTTCTGCTATGAAATTTCATAATAGAAAAGAAGGGAATATACGAAGTTTCCAAAAAAATATCTAAATATCCAGCCATTCCTCCGGAAGTAACAGTTAATATTTTTAATATAGCAAGGCAAAAACTTAAATCCTTTGTGTGAATCAACGGTGCCATGTCAGTCTGAAAGCCATTCATTGATTTCAATCCCACAGATGCATGAAATTTTGTATTAACATGCCAACAAGCTTGTCCTCCAACACCATACAGAAATAAATTAGCCAATAGATTTGTGATAGAGACAGAAACAATCAAACGGAACAAGCGGTTTGCCCAAAGCCGTCTGGCTTCCCAATTCAATAATAATGATATGATCATTACAAGTAAACCCTAGTGACCCAAGCCCAATAAGAAATAATAGAAATAACAATAAAGACCTAATGACCCAAATAGAAATAATAGAAATAATAATAATAAAAATAGAAAAATTATTATAATTAGCCTAATCAATCTAGCCTACGGACAGTAGGCTCAGTTCCATCCCCGCCTGCGATAAACCACTAGAGGCTGAGGTCCCATCTCGGTGTTCAGTTGCTGCTCTTGGACCTCGGTATTCAGTTGTTGCTCTTGCTCCCTATCAACTCCATCCTCCTTCGAAACCACCTTGTCCTCAAGGTTAAAGTCAGGAAACTGGCTACGGAATATTGCCTTGCTCATCCAGGTAGCGTCGTCTTCTGACTGCCCAACCCATTTGACCAACACCTGCTCTTCCTCGCCACCCCTTGCCGAGACCATCCGCTCCGCCAGCACTTCTCCCGGTTCAAACACAGGTTCAATGGGTAACTCTAAAGTATCAGGTAAGGCTGTCTCCACTGGATGATCCCCCACCACACGTCGCAGTTGGGATACGTGAAAAACGGGGTGAATTCGGCTGGAAGAAGGCAAGGTCAACCGATAAGCTGTGGCCCCAATTCGCGACTCAATCAAGAATGGCCCATAGAACTTGGCAGATAGCTTATGATAAGGTTGCCCCGACAAAGTAGACTGCCGATGAGGTCTAACCTTCAAAACACCTTATCCCCCACATTGAATTCTACTTCCCGACGATGCTTGTTGGCCTGACGTACCATACTCTGTTGTGCCTTCCCCAAATTACTCTTAAGGCGTGCCAACATGACATCCCGACCTCCCAGAACAGCTGCGACCGCGGCGACCTTACTCTCCCCAGGCAAAAAGCGGTGAATAGAGGGCGGAGGCCGCCCATACACGATCTCAAATGGCGTTAGTCGGGCTGCTGTTTGAAATGCTGTGTTATACCAAAATTCAGACCAAGGAAGCCACCTTATCCACTGTTTAGGCTGCTCATAAGTGAAGCAATGCAGATACGTTTCCACTAACCGATTCAACACCTCAGTTTGGCCATCCGTTTTTGGATGATACGGCGAACTAAACTTCAACTGTGTTCCCGACAGCGAAAAGAACTCCTTCCAGAAATCACTAATAAATATGGAATCTCGATCACTGACAATTGTACGGGGAATCCCATGAAGTCGGACAATTTCCTAGATAAACAACTCAGCTACAGAGCGAGCCGTGAGGGGTGGCTTGAGGGCAATGAAATGACCACATTTAGGCAATCGATCTACCACCACCAGAATCACCGAAAAACCCTTTGACTTTGGCAAACAAGTTATGAAGTCTATCGAGATATCACTCCACACCATGTCGGGAATTGGTAAGGGTTGGAGGAGTCCCGCCGGCAACATAGTTTCATACTTGGCTTTCTGACAAACCAAGCACTGAGCCACGTAATCCCGGACACAACGATACATTCCCCTCCAATACACATTCATTGCCAAACGTCTATAGGTACGATAAACCCCCGCATGCCCTCCTTCCGGTGTACCGTGGAACTCCTCGAGTAACCGAGGAATCCATTTGGAATCGATTGCAAGCACCACCGCCCCTTATAAAATAATCGCCCACATATGAGTTCGAACCCCCGTATTGAACCCGGATCTTGCTCAAGTGCCTGTCTGATCTGCTGGAGATATGCATCATGTGTCTGCTCTTTAACCACGTCTGCCAAACCCATCCATTCCGGCACACTAATCATCATCAATGAGGCATCTTGCTCTCTTCTCGAAAAGGCATCGGCCGCAGCATTAGACTTGCCAGTCTTATATTCAATCGTGAAGTCATACCCCAGAAGTTTTGCTACCCAACCTTGTTGCGCAGGAATGGCAATACGTTGTGTTAATAAAGACTTCAGACTGTGATGGTCTGTACGTACCACAAACCGCCGCCCCATTAAATAAGGGCGCCAATGCTGAATTTCTAGCGCTAACCCCATCAATTCTCGCTCATATGCAGATTGGGTAATAGAAGGATCTATCAAGGACTTGCTAAAATATGCCACGGGCCGCCTCTCCTGCATAAGAACGTCTCCTATTCCAGTGCCAGATGCATCACACTCCACCACAAATTGTCGATCAAAATGGGGCATGGGGCGCTTCGGTCAGCGCCTTTTTAAGGTGCTGGAATGCCATCTCAGCTTTCGTTGTCCATTCAAAACGGAATGCAACTTCCTTCTTCAGGAATGTTGTGAGCGGGCGAGCAATGAGTCCATATCCCTGCACAAACCTTCTATAGTAACCTGTAAGGCCCAAGAACCCTCGAACCTCACGGACTGAACGTGGTCTCGGCCACTCCACCACTGCGCTCACCTTGGCTGGGTCCATAGATACCCCCTCCTGTGAAATGATGTGGCCCAGATATTCCACTTGATGGCAACCAAACGAGCACTTCTTTGGATTAGCTCTGAATTGGTTGTCGATCAGCAACTTTAAAACCAAAGCAAGCTGTTCACGATGCTCCTCCCAAGTGCGGCTATAAACCAAGATGTCATCAAAGAACACTAAGATGAATTTCCTTAAATATGGCCTGAATAAATCGTTCATGGTGGATTGGAACGTCGCTGGAGCATTGGTTAGCCCAAAAGGCATCACTAAGAATTCATAATGTCCGCTATGAGTTCGAAATGCTGTTTTCTGAATATCCTGTTCGGCCACCCTAATTTGATGGTACCGTGAACGTAAATCAATCTTGGAAAACACTACTGCCCCTGCTAACTCATCCAGAATCTCATGTATCATTGGAATTGGGTACTTATCAGGAACAGTCGACTTGTTTAATTCCCGGTAATCCACACAAAACCGCCATCTACCATCTTTTTTCTTAACCAAGAGGACCGGGCTCGAGAAAGGGCTCGAACTCAGCTGAATTATGCCTGCTTATAACATCTCCTCAACCAACCTTTCAATCTCATCCTTCTGCAACTGACCATATCTGTACGGCCTTACTGACACCGGTCTAGCTCCCGGATCCAACACTATCTGGTGATCTGTTGCCCGTCTCGGGGGTAACCCCCGCCATTCCTCAAACACCTCATCATGCTGTTCAAGGATATCCTCCAACCTCCCATTCGACTCCAATTTTAAGCAAATAGGTTCCCGATCAAGCAGGGCTGCCCATAATTCCACATCATTGACCTTACATAAAGTTCGAAGGCTAACCATCTTCCTACACATGGTAGGGTCTCCCCGTAACTCCACCTTACCACCATTCCAATCAAATTTCATCGTTAAAGTTTCCCAATTTGTACGGACTTCGCCCAAAGTAGCAAGCCATGCAACTCCCAGAATTATATCAACTCCTCCTAACGCAAACACGTAGCAATCAGCCCGAATGTCACATCCTGGTAAAGCAATTGGCAACTGCCTACAAACTCCCTCTGATTCCTGAACATGTCCATCCCCTAACTGTACCCGAAATCGATCTAACTCATCCGGGTTCAGGTTCAATAGAGATACCAAGGACGTTGAAATAAAATTATGGCTGGCACCACTATCAATTAGAATAGTGATAGTATATCCTCCAACCACGCCTCGGAGCCTCATGGTCCGCGGGCTAAAAATCCCAGCCATGGAATAAACTGGGAGGTCGTCACCAACCTGGTCCAATGTTCCGGACTGAACATCCTCCTGCTCGGTCACTTCCCAATATTCATATTGTTGGAGATCTAATTCCTCATCTTCCTCAGCCAACATCACCCGCAATTGTTTAAACGGGCAATCATGTCCTGGTGTATACGGCTTCCTACATTTATAACATAATCCCTTTGCTCGCAATTCCTCCAAAACCTTTGGTTGAAGACGGGTGAACCTGGAACGGCCTGAAGGCTGCCCCGCCGCTCCAGAGTTGTTACTACTAGAGTTGTTGCCATTGTTAAATTGTTGCCCTGATGCTTTAGAAAAGGTGCTTGGGGGCTCCCGGGTGTTTTCTGTACCCGTCACTATATTACTTCCTCCTGTCGCCCTTAGGAAATTGTTAGGGCGCACTCCAGCTGCCCCATTATAGGACGAACCCAACCGCCCTCCACTCTGAAGAGATAAATTATCCTCGATATCTCGAGATAATTCCATAGCTGTTTCCAAATCGGTTGGGCGAAAGAGCCTGAGTGAACCTCTAATCTGACTCTTCAAGCCGTTCATAAAATAACCCAAGTAGTGGTCATCCGAAAATTCGGGAACCTGCCCTGCTAATTGTACAAACGTCGATATGTAGTCTTCCACTGTCCCAGTCTGCTTGACGCCTGAACCGTTCAAACCTGCTTCCCTTGAATCGAGTATCGAAGCGCCGCACTAACGCCTGGGTAAATTTCTCCCACGACATTCGTGGCTTTCGTCCTTTCATCCAATGGAACCAGTGCAAAGCCGAACCATCCATGGCAACCCCAGCCGCGGTCACCCTCTTTTCCAGCGGTGTCCCATTCATCACGAATTGTTGCTCCGCCCTGGCAATTCACGCAATCGGATCCTCCCCTTCAAAGAGCGGCAGAAGGGCTATGGGTGCGCTCCGCCCCATATCGTTGCCCAGCATGTTCTGCGGATCCAACACCTCCGTGGACGGCACCGGAGTGGCTCCCTCCCCAGGAAGTCCTGCCATCGATGGCTGCGAAATCGCCTTGGCTATCACCGCCAAGGACGCGGCAATTTCAGATAATTGCGCTCCATGCGCATCCAATTTCTCCTTCACCTCAGTGTGCTCGGCTTCGAGCCTGTCGAGACGTTCACCAATTGATAGAGACCGAAACAATCAAACGGAACAAGCCGTTTGCCCAAAGCCGTCTGGCTTCCCAATTCAATAATAATGATATGATGATTACAAGTAAACCCTAGTGACCCTTTAAATACTATTAGGGATTAGCCCTAGAATGGCCCAAGTCCAATAAAAAATAATAGAAAGAACAATAAAGACCTAATGACCCAAATAGAAATAATAGAAATAATAATAATAAAAATAGAACAATTATTATAATTAGCCTAATCAATCTAGCCTACGGACAGTAGGCTCAGTTCCGTCCCCGCCTGTGATAAACCACTAGAGGATGAGGTGCCATCTCGGTGTTCAGTTGCTGCTCTTGAACCTCGGTGTTCAGTTGCTGCTCTTGCTCCCTATCAATTGGATTCATAATCCTGAGAACTACAATGGGCAACAAAATCTCTATCAATCGTTCAAAAATAGAATCGGCACACAGAAGGAACAGGTATCTAGATACCTTATTTGTCTCTGCCAGAGTAAGAACAGTAAGCTGTTTTAATTTGAGGACTTGCTCAGGACCCGAATGTGGGAGTCTGTTAGCAACACCTATATCACAATATAAAAACATAACTTTATTTTTTTTTTTTCCTGTAGGTAAACAACATCCTACCTCATCATCAAAAAGATTATAGCTTACTCTTATATTCACTCCATGTGCCATGCGCAAACATGCGAAGCAAATCACGGAAGACACTATTCTCAGTCCTTTCCAGCTGCATACAATATGATATTCCCCGAACAGGAAATTGTTTAATAGTTTGCCAGTTTAACATTGCATAAATGAAAGAACAAGACTTACTGCTGATTTTAATTCCATATCAATAAGGTTCAGCAATTTTAAGAGTAAATATCAGTAGTATATAAGACTCAATTTTAATGTTCCTATTCCATCCATTATTACTTCACTCAAAACACATGCAACGAAGATTGCTTCATCAAACTAAATGACTGCATCTCCAACAGCAGCGTTGCAACATACCACAAATCACATCACAGGAAAAGATAAAAATCAGTAGTTGATGTAAATACATAGTTCATGCATGGCTATAACAACTAATAACCATCAGACGTTAAAAGATAGTATAAATAGTGGTTGGAATAGCCAATGAAAAATATGGAGAATATGAATTTAAAAAAAAAAAAACAATGTCCACTGAAGAATAATTATTCAACTACTTCACACAGTCGGGTGAAGAGCAATTCTATTTACCAAAATAGAATTCCAATACCTGACCGATTTACTGTTAGATTTATTTACCAAAATAGAACTCCAATAACAAGAGAACTCCAATAATTATGATAACAAAATAGTTATCAATTGCACAATTGATAACTCTGGTCACATATGAAGATATATTTTTGTTATTAAAATAGTTGTTTGGTCCATCAAACCGATTACAAGAGAACTCCAATAATTTTACCCAGAGATTGAATAGCCCTATTAATCTATTATAGTTGTTTGTCTCAACTACTTCTCTCGATTCAACGAAGCGACAGCAACAGTGATGGGGAGGAAGAGAAAATAAGGGAAATTGGCGAGGAAGAAGACGACAGAGCATGAAAAACTGAGAGAAAATGGCTGTGAAAAAGTGAAGCCAAATGAAATAGAAATGTGGGAAGCTGGGATCGGTGTTGGGAATGAAGCGGGGAGGAGCAGGGAATATCAGGTTTGGATTTTCGATCGAACGGTCACATTTTCAATTGGATTTTCGATCCAACGGTCAATAATCAAATTGAGTTTTGGTGTTTATGGCTATTCTAGTATAAAAGATATTCTTTTCCCATGGTTTCATGGGATAATTTTGGCTAGCGATGCACAACATATTTACCCAGCATATTTTTATAAATCCTACTTGATCACCAATAAAATTGGACATTATATAATTAATATTGGACATTGTATCAGAGTATGTGTTTGTTCTACTGGGAAACACATATGACCAAACTCACTTATATTATGGAATCGATTTAATAGAAACACACCTCCCCAATGGAAACACATATGTGTTTCCCACATTTTTCGATCCCCTTGATTCTAATTGCTTGATGTATGGAGAGGATCCAAAGCCACATTATCTATCCATAGTCACTTCCAAACTGTCACTAAGCTGAAGTCTTGGTGCTGCTGTCTTTATTATTGGCTCTATTGTATTTCATGTGGCTGTTCACAAGTTGCCCGGCGGCAAGCGCCGACATCAGGGATAGCTCCCCGGCCAGGACTCCACCGGCAACAATGGTGGCCAGTAATCTCGCGTTGGATCCCGGCACCTCCTTACTAGCCCCCTTTACCCCGAGCAAGTTCAGGCATGCCGATTGGGAGGCCAATTGAGTCCCACCCCCAACTGTTCCAACCTCAATTGAGGGCATTGTAACAGAGATGTGCAGATCCTTTCCATCATTGGTGGGTTCCATCATTGTGATGCAGTGGGAGCTCTCTACATTTTGCGCTGGATCTTGCCCTGTGGCGATGTAGATGGCTGAGACGATGTTGCTGGCGTGCGCGTTGAAACCGCCCAGAGCTCCGGCTAGGGCAGAGCCTGTGAGATTTTTGAGCATGTTGAGCTCTACTAAAGAATCGACAGTGGTCTTGAGCACCTTCTTCACGACGTCTTCCTTTATGATCGCCTCGCAGACGACGGATTTGCCACGGCCTTCGATCCAATTCACCGCAGCAGGCTTCTTGTCGGAGCAGTAGTTTCCTGAAGAACACGACAGAAATTAGGTTAAGTATTTGTTGAGACTGGAGATTATGATTTCCTGAGTTTGAATTCGTCGATTATTTGTGATTACCGGAGATGCCGATGACGTCCATGTCCGGGAATTCCTTTCCAAGTAAGTCGATGACGTTCTGGACGCCCTTGGACACCATGTTCATTCCCATTGCGTCCCCTGTGCTGCAGGAGAATCTCATATACAGGTTCCGGCCGGCGATGGCGCACTTTATGCTCTGAAGCCTGCCGAATCGGCTAGAGCTGTTGAAAACAAGCGATAAGGCGTCGAAATTGAGGGGATCCTCGAGGAAGAACTTGAGCTGTGCGGCCCGGGCGGCGGTGGGGAATCTGACCACCGGCGCACGGGTCATCCCATCCCTGAGGACGGCGCTGGTGGCACCTCCGGAGGCGTAAATGGCTTTGCAGCCCCTGTTGGTGCTGGCCACAAGGCATCCCTCGGTGGTGGCCATAGGGACGGAATACTCTCTGCCGTCGAGCAAGAGCGGGCCGGCGATGCCGACGGGGATCTGCACGTATCCCACGGGCATTTCACAGCACTGCCCTAATATGGCGTCGTAATTGAAGCCGTCCAGAGGCAGCCCCGAAAGTGACTTTCCGGTGGCGCGCTGTAGCGCCTCCCGGCGAATTGCTGCGGCACGGAGGGTGTCACCGAGCTTCGATTCGAGAGCGTAGGATGGCGTTTTTCCATCGAGGACCGATTTAACAATTTCCTCGTCCTCGTCGACTAGGGCATAAACTTGAGGAGGCAATTGGACGATCTTATTAGAAGAGGCAATCTTGTTGCAGCCTTCGCCAGATTGTGATTGGGTGAGGCAGCAGGGCGCAGCCGGCGAGTCTTCCTTGAGCATCGCTTTACTAAAATCATCACCGCCGCCGTTGATTACCACGTCGTCATCTTCATCTTCGTCAAGTATCTCGTCGTGGGAGGAACGTGGGATAATCAGAGATTGTACAAAGCCGATGCCGAAGAAGCCAAGTAGATAGATGAAGGAAGCTAGAAACGTCGCAATAGCAAACATCTCCGGGAGGGTGACGACGTGGAGAGGGACGGAGTTGCGGATCTTCTGGCGCCATCGGATGAGCAGGTAGTAGACGACCGAGAAGAAGACGGTGAAGAAGAAGGCGTTTGTTAGGTACAGGGGAAGTTGGAGGGCCTCGGAGGTTGGGGAAGAGAAAGGTTTGTGTTTGAGATCTTGGGTAATCTGGTCGTCGGCGGCAGCGGAGGAATCCTTAGAGTGACGGCGGCGGAGGGCGGCCATTGGAGGAGGAGGAAGAGGAGGAATCAGCCTGGAAAGGAAACGCCTGGTAATTTGAAATGGAGTAGGCGCTGTCCTTTCCTGCAGTGGTGATAGACCGATCAGTAGGGCTTTTAAATAGCATGGTCTGCTACAGCATTCGGCCAATATTGACTTTGGTTGTATTGCAACACATTTCCCTCTTTGGCTGGCGATAACAGAGAAAAAAGATGCTCTAATTTGTGTTATTTGTTTATTAATTAATGTATATAGTTTTGACTTATTTAAGGCGTGTTTTGAATATTGTGGTGGATGGGAATAGGGGAGTGGTTATAGGCCAAAGGGGGGAATTAATGGGGCAGTGTCAATACCAGTGTGCTATTGGCCTAATTTTAATCTCCTAGTGTGTTAGTACTATATTCCACAATTGCGTTTCCACCGTGATCCCTTTTTGACCTCCACAAAATATACCCTTTTGGACAGAAATGAATTCTTAAATTTATAGATAAATATGAAATTATAATGGGAGTATGGTCCTGTTCTCTAGGCCTTAATTTTTCTGGTCTGATCTGAATTTATAGGATCTGGTCTGGTCTGATCTGAATTTTTGTCTTGTCTAGTCTGAATGTTTTCTGGTCTGGTCTGATTCCATCTCGTCTGGTCTGGTCTGATCAGATCTTATTTTCTATACATTATTATATTATTATAATGATTTGATCTGATCTAATCTGGTCTGGTCTGATCTTATTTAATCTGGTCTGATCTTAATGTTTCTTATCTGATCTAGTCTGATCTGATTTTTATAAAAAGATAAGTAATAAGACCTGAAAATAAGTTCTAGAGAACGGGGCCTATGTATGAAGTACGAGTATAATACGTAGTACTTCGAAGGGGATAAAAAGAGAGAATTTGTAGGTGTAATATGAGTGTAAGATACATTTTTGTGATGAATAAAAACTTATGGTAATTAAATCTATATTTAATCTTTTATTTATTTTTTGAACATTGACACTTGAGGAATGAAGTTGTGGGACTGTGGGAGCCATATCACACAAATAAGAAAATAATAAAGGAGAATAATATGAGGCATAATGAAAATCGAATTCTCAACCATAAAGTTAGAAGTCGGGAGACTTTAATTAATTTCGTATCATAATTAATATTTTTCCATTTATCGAAATTGCTTTAATTTTTGGCATTTAGCTGATATGTTTTAGGTATTAGATAATTAGCATTTTAAATAAAACCTAACGGGATAGTATTGTTTTGTTATATATCTTTTTAACTGGGTATAATGGATGGAGTTTTTCTCTGGATCTATTTCTAAATAAAAATATTGCCATGGATCGGAGATTGGATACGATTTGAGATGAAGAACACCAAAACCGAAAATAAAAGGATAGTGAGATACCAAGTTGGAAAACACAACTTTGGAATCGATTGCACCAAAATGCCGCCTATTCCCTTGGTTGTTAGTCCTTCCGGTGTCGATACGATCAAGCACTCTCAATACTTGAAAGGAATCCAAACAAGGTGTTGAATCCGTAAAGTGACCCTCCAAACAAGATATAAACACTCTCCAAAGTGATTTCAATTATATTCATTCAAAAGGTAAAATGACAAAGTGCTAGGGAGGTCATATATATAGACAACCCAAATTACATAAGTTTAAACAACCCTACACTAGAAATAAACAAACAAGGAAATCCTAGACTGTCCGTCGCTAGGCAAGCCCGTCGCGAGACTCGGTCTTGCAACGTGGGGCAAGGCTTGAGACGGGGAACTTGAACATCCGTGGAGCACTCCCGTCGTGAATCTGTGGACTAGCCGTCGCTAAGCTCCACGTCGTGAGACTAAGGCTTGCGACGTGGGTGACTTGCGATAGAGGGTCTCGCGCCGTGGAATGGACTGGCTCGAAGGGAACACGTCGTGAGAGTCATGTCGCAAGAGGGGGTCTTGCAACGTGGGCCGAGTCTTGCGACAGGGAAGGTCCTTTCTCACGTCGCAAGAGGGGGTCTTGCGACGGGTTCCGAGTCTTGCGATGGGGGGTTGCAACATGGAGGGAGTTCTGCGGGGTCCACCGGGCTGTTTCTCTCTCCTGCTTATTTAAATGTTCATGTGCATGCATGCATTTGTTGAATTACAAATACAATACTTAAATAAATGTTTGGTTTCCGATAACTGTTCCGGTGGGGTTCCAGCCAATTTCCGACGATCGACATCCGACTGCTTCCGGTCACTGGTGGGTTTTCGGATCCAGTGAAGTGGGTTCGGAGTCTTCCTCGATTTGAATCAGCAGCTTTAAACCCATCCTTCCATCTTTGGCCTTCAGCAGCTCATCAAAATTCCGGTGTAACAGCTCAGCAATTCTGGATATGAATCTTCTGGAACGTTGATGAGACACAAGTCCTTCGGGAAAAGTGGGGATCAGTAGTGCTCTCATTCCGGCTTCCATACCATCCCGACCCCCTTGGGGAGGTTGATCCATTAACCGACAATGATCTTCCTCGTCTCTTTCTAACAGAGTCAGATCTGCAACATTAAAGACATGATTGATATGCAGTGTCTTCTGGAGCTGATAAGAGCATAGAGCGGAGGTGTTTAATTTTACAGGATCTGGTGGAGTAGCTCTGTCAATGTATAACACAGGTGAGGTCTGGACAATAAAATACTTCTCCTTATCTTATCGCGTGTGGTTGTGAAATAGTAACTATGATACCATAAAGAGAGAATTCGATTGTTCGGACCTGGATAAATAGCATAGTATATACTCCTCGATTGCTAATGCAAACTTGAAAGACAACAATTTGCTACATTTAAACTTAGAGAAAGTCATAATCGAGTTTAGAATACTACTCCTCGATTGCTAATGCAAACTTGAAAGACAACAATTTGCTACATTTGAACTTACAGAAGTCATAATCGAGTTTCGAATACTTCTTTACCATTGGAGAATGAGATTTAATATACTTTCCCTGTTGATTAGTCTATTCGTGCTTTCGCGGAAGCTTCAATGAACACCGCTTTCCAGAAACGGTGGCCTCTATATCTTAGCACCAAAAATACCATTCTCAAGAATTATGATGGAAGGTAGTGATATATGATTATTTCCTGCCTTCATTTTTTGTGACTCCCTTGCAATTTGAAGTCTCCTGCATTATTTTATAGAAGTATTATTTTTTATCATTTCAATTCTTTCAGATTTAAGGATATCTTCCAAGAAGTTTATGAACAAGAGTGGAGATCAAAGTTTGAAGCTGCTGGAATCTGGTAATAGCTAAATGCATTGAAGAGGGGACTCCAGTCATACACAAATCTTTCTTTCAATTAATATATTTTGTTGGTGCAATAGGTATGAGCATCGTCTCATAGATGATATGGTTGCTTATGCTCTGAAGAGCGAAGGAGGTTATGTTTGTGCATGTAAAAACTACGATGGGGATGTTCAAAGTGACTTTTTAGCCCAAGTCTGCACAATATTTTAGCATGCTAGCTTTTCCACTTTTCTTCCATATATAGAAATATAGGTCTCTCTTTTTGTACATTCAAATTTTTTTTTTTTTTTTTTAGGAATAAGTTTCTTTATTCCAAAACAGTGTCATCTTACAAAGTCTCCTCAAATTCGAAACAATTACACACGCTTCTACGTCGCACTTACACACCGACTCGACTACTACAAATTATAGACCAAGCAACATAACCATTGGGATAACATGAAAGATTATAATTTTGCAACATCAACCATCCCAGTAAGCATTAATATCATGAAGAGCAGCAGCAACCAAGAAGAACAGCAGCAGCCAAGAGGACAAACCCGCAGCGGCACTCTCCAATCCATGAGATTTAATGACCATGTTGAGAAGCAATAAACCATCCCATGAGTTGGGAGTTACATCCTCGCGTTTCCATTATCCAGCTTTCTTGCTCTAATTCTTTTAGTGTAAGCCATATCATCCATCCACCATACTAAAGTATCAATCTTCATACTCCCCAGTGGTTCAAATATTCCACTATCAGTATTCCTTTCTACAGTTCTCAAGAGCTATCGGGCAATAACCTCACAGGTATGAACGAAAGTGACAATCCCAAAGAACTTGCTAACAAATCATCTCACCCCTGCATTTAGTATTCGAACTCCACTGCATCGAGTCAAAGGGGAAGGTGTTCGGAGAACCAGGAAAACAGGCCAGGGGAAGGAAGAGGGTATACAGCTCCAACCACCCTAATCATTCTCGATACAGTGAAAGAGGACATGCAAGTTTGACATGAAAAGCTAAGCAAGTCCCTGACTGTCAGAAAAATCATCACATATATGCACTTCACAGCAGGCTTTTAAGCTCAGTTCTCACCAGGTAATTTGATATTTTGCTTAACAAGTTCAATGCATGGAGTCACCCATCCTGTGGCATTCACCAGTTGTGGAAACCAGCGGCGATAGATTTATCCTCAGCATCAGGTACAAAATTTGATCTCCTCATCGACATTTTTAACAGCCGCAGCACCCCTCAAACCTGTATACATATATAATATAAACTATAGATATATACTATATAACAGCAGATATACTACTATTGTTTCCTTTTCACTGTATTTATTCAAATATATATTCTTTTTCTATTTCTTTTTTTTTTTCTATTTTTATTTTTATTTTTTTTTTATACATTTTTTTTTTGTATAAGGACAGCTCCAAAGGACTTATAAAAACACTGCCGACCCATCCTTGATCAAGGGACCTGCACATCAGCTATGCTCCCCCTTTCTACTATTCTACCTCAACACAACTCCAACACTTCATATCCATCAGTCCATTCAATTCTCCCTACCCCATCCACCAACATTTCCTGCTTCCTGTGCCCTCATAGAAGCTAGAACCACATTTCAAATCCTTCATTGCCTCCAGCCGCGTACTTTGCCCAATGATCAGCGACATTGTTGCGCTCCCGCAATATATGTTGGAACATCACTTTGCCAGCACAATTATGAATTGCCAGAATTGGGGCAAGGAGGGAATGCAACCTTCTTGGAATGCCTTCGGGATTGTTAAGCCATTTCACCACGTTGACTGAATCACACTCAAAGAGTAATTTTGGTAGAGGGAATGCTTGATCCCTGATTAGAGCCTGACATACACGATTGATAGCAGTCAATTCGGCTTCTGTGGAATCTGTTATTCCAATGTTGTCCGAGAGAATGTATATAACCACCCCATCTTTGTCTCTTATTACTCCTCCCACTCCGGCAGGGCCCGGGTTCCCCATAGACGAACCATCGGTATTAATCTTCCACCACCCTTCCCAAGGTCTTTCCCAAACCACACCTTTTCTTAAAATCTTGTTCCTTCCCCATTTCTGTTGGGCCAGTCCCTTCGGAAAGCTGGAGTCGGTACAAGACAGACTCACGTCCAAACCTCCTTGGTTAGCCTTCCACCACCATCCGACCCGAAATTTTATTTCTTCCATAGCCTCCTCCGAAGTAAATGGCTTCCCTTGAAAAATGGCCTCATTTTGTTTCTTCCATATCGTCCAAAAGATGGACATAGATGTTAGCATCCACGCCTCTTTTTCTCCATTCTTAATATCAGCCTCAATCCACCATTTTACCAAGCATTTTACATTGCCAGGGAGAGCCCAAGTGTAGCCAAACCACTTAACCCCTTGGTACCACAACTTACTTACATATCTACATTTACAAAAAAGATGATCCATTGTCTCCTCTTCACCGTCGCAAAAAGGACATAAAATGCTAGGGACCTGGATATGAATTTTGTTTACCAGAGTTGCCCGTACTGGAAGTGCCTCATGCAATACTTTCCATACTAGAAGCCTCGCTTTGGGCGGACACTTAACTTTCCAAACACACTGCCAAACCTTTGTCTCATCAGCCTCTTCCCCACCTTCTACCCGCTTCCAGCAAGATCTTATTGTAAATAATCCATTTGGTTCCCTCAACCAATAAACTCTATCTGCCAGGAAGCGATTCAAAACTTGATTTTTCAACACTCCCATAAAGTTTCTCCATGTCCCTATCTCCCAGTCGAATAGAGCTCTTCTCCATTGGAAATTCCATTCCCATTCGACTCCTCTCCACATGCCGAACTCAGCTACCTTCCCATTCTTATTCGTAGTTAAGGTGTACAACCGAGGAAACAATTCTTCTAATGTCCGTCCTTCGTTCACCCACTTGTCCTTCCAAAATCTGGTTTGTTGGCTGTCTCCAACCTGGATGCAAAAGGACCTGCCAATTTCCCCAGTTCCCAATTCATCCCAAGCTCCACATATTTCTTCCCCATAGAGATCTACCTGTCCTTATGTCTGGCAGTAGAGGAGATTCTTTGTTGTAATACTTAGCGTCGATTACATCCTTCCATATCGCCTTTTCCATCCCAAAGCGCCATCTCCACTTCAACAATAAAGCATTATTCATCCACTGCACATCCCTAATGCTCAACCCTCCTTCCTCTCTAGGAAGGCAGATTTTGCCCCAACTTAAGGAGTGGAATTTTCTAGCCCCGTCCCATTCGTTCTAGAAAAATCTACGTTTCATTTGTTCCAACCGGTCTGCCACAGATTTCGGAATCTTGAAGATTGACATAAAATATGTCGGTAAGCTATTGAGAACCGACCTCAGTAAGCACACTCTGCCGGCTTGAGAAAGTAGCCTGCCTTTCCACCCCGCTAATCGTTTTTCCACCCTTTCTAAAACAGGCTGCCATACTGCCACTCCATTGACTCTGCCCCCAACCGGAATTCCCAAATACGTCATAGGCCACCTCCCTACTTCACACCCAAAAAGATTAGCTGCATCCTTCTCCATTTCAGCGCTGACATTGATCCCGAACAGGCAACTTTTCCCATAATTAATTTGAAGGCCTGTTGTTAGAGTTAAGCACTTAAGAATCCTCTTGATAGAAAGCACTTGCTGTAAGTCGCCCTCACAGAAAAGTAAGGTATCATCGGCGTACTGGAGATGCGTTATACTTGGTCCATTATCTCCTGGAGATAATCCTGTAACCAGTCCCAATTCTGATGCTTTCGTCACTAGACAATTCAATACCTCGGCCATAATAACAAAAAGATACGGTGAGAGGGGGTCGCCTTGTCTTAGGCCCTTTTCCATATTAAAAAAATTTGTTGGCGACCCATTAATGAGGATGGCAGCAGACGCCTTACATACACATTCCTTAACCCATGCAATCCATTTCGCTCCAAATCCCATTATCTCCAATATGTTGAGCAGGGCGCTCCACGACACATTATCATAGGCTTTCGCGAAGTCTAATTTAATAACAAAGCCAGCCCGACCTGCCGCCTGAGATGACTGGATCACCTCTGAAGCAACAAGCACTCCATCCAATATTTGACGACCTTTGATGAACGCCATTTGGGATCCGCCCACCAACTTTTCAAGAATGACTTGCAGCCTTCTAGCTAAAACCTTAGTTACAATTTTCTGAATACTCCCAATCAAGGAAATCGGACGGAAATCTTTCAGTTCAGTTGGATCCTCGACCTTTGGAATCAAAGCAATGAACGAGCTGCTGGATTCCTTGGGTAATTTATATTCGACTTCCATTACTTTGAACACCTCCAGCACATCCCCTCGAAGAGTCTCCCAATACCTCTTGAAAAATCCGATATTAAACCCGTCCGGCCCTGGGGCTCTATTACCATCACAACTCCATATGGACGAGCGAATTTCCTCCTCCGAGAAATTCCTACACAACCAGTCCCTATCCTCCTCTCGGATATGGGACAGCCCTATGTTCGAACATTGAAATATTTCCTCATTTTGCTTTGAGAACAAGCTCTTGAAATAATCCACTGCATAGTTCTTGATCTCCCTCGGATCCTCGCACAATACACCATTAATTTTAATTGCGCCAATGTAATTGCGACGTCTATTTAGGGCAGCCACAGCATGAAAGAATTTGGTGTTATGGTCGCCTTCTTTTATCCATCTTAGCCTCGATTTTTGGAGCCATCTCCTCTCTTCCGCCATGAAAAGCTTCTTCAGTTCGTTCTTCTTTTCGAGCCATGTCTCCCTATCCCCTGCTGCCCCATTATCTCTTATCAGGTTCTCCTCAATCTGCTCAACCTCGCTTACCAGTTCCTGGATACGTTTCTCCAATCCCGAAGCCCCATACCCCTCCCAGTTCCGGATCCTACCCTTCAACAGCCTAAGTTTGCCAGAAAGCTTGTGACTCCAGGAATTCCCTTCTGCCCCCCACACTTCACGGACAAGCTCCGTGAACCCAGCCTCTTCCATCCAATAGCTATATAATCTAAATGGTTTAGGACCCCAAGAACACTCCTTCGTCTCCAATACAACCGGATAATGGTCAGAAAGAACCGACTCCCCTCTCCTTTGGATAATCTCATTCTCAAGGCACAACCACCCCGGGGAGATGAGAAATCTGTCAAGTCTACTCCCCGCCCTCCCTCCCCTACCCAGCCAAGTGAATTGTCCCCCCATCATAGGAATATCAAGGAGCCCGGTCTGATTAATGAACTCCTTGAAATCCCTCATCGACCTACCATCCTCACTAGCCCCGAATCTCTCACCCTCACTGATCACAGCATTAGAGTCCCCAGCCAGAACCCAAAAATCACCATCACTCACATTAACTTTCTGAGAGATATGATTCCACAACTCCTCTCTCTCCCTACGATCATTCGGAGCATGTATGCAAAACACATTGACAGCCCCCCCACATCCCCTCAAACTGCCCTTTATCCAAATATAATTATGAGAACTCTCAACCTCCCGAAAAGAGCCTCCCTCCCTGTCCCAAATGATCAACAATCCTCCGGCGTTACCTACAGCCGGTTGGTAGCAGAAATCACACCCTCTGGACCCCCACAATCGGTAGACTATACGTTCCCTCACCGCACTCATTTTTGTTTCCTGGCAACACAAGATTGATGGCTTAGTCTTCTTGCAAAACCTCATAACAGCTCTTTTCCGAATTCCCCCATTAAGGCCCCTTAAATTACAAGTTACAATACGCATTCTAAATGTATCACCACAGCATACTACCCTCTGGCTCTTGCCCCGAAATCATTCAACCAAGGTTTCCATTACTCTAGCGACAGCCGCTCCTCGACCCACTCTACATCCCAGACCCAACATCTCGGCCATTTCTAAGATGTTTCCGGCTTCCATGTAATCTATCAACTTTACTTCCTTACCAATTCGGACCGTTTCGAAGCTTAATTTGGCAAAATCATCGGGCAGCGACACCGCTCCTCTCCTGCCTATCGCCCTCTTATCGACCTTAATCCCGCCTCTCTTCCCCTTCTTCCTGCCACGCCTGTTTGGATGCAAACGCCCAGCCACAAGATTCGCCACTATCTCCTCAATTTTTCGTATTCTGGAGCACCTCAAAGCATCTACCTCGTCCGCCCAAGAGGCCTCCATCTCCGACTCAACCCCTGAGACCACCACTTCACCTCCCGTCCGCTCCTTTGGCTTCATTGCATCCGAACCCTCTTCCTCTCTCAATCCTCTTGAGTCCACTGAAATCTGGCTTGTCGCCATCCCCACTCCCTCTCTATCCGATTCGTTCCCCCCTACTTCCAAATTCTCAGTCGACGTTCGACCCAGGCATTCCTTTAGACCATCTGTAAGAGTATCTCTAATGGGCAATCCCCTTTCCAAATTAACAAGATCCCCACTTCGATCCGTCAGGGCCTCCAATGGGATACTGGGTTCGGCCCAGTTAAGGCCGCCTCTAGATTCCATCCTTCCTCCACTAATTTGAAGCCCATTATCCATGCCTCTCAATTCTCCAACCACTGATCCACACAGCAATTGGGTTTCACCATTCGGCCCATTGGTTTCATGCCCATCCTCACACAAGCAGTACTCATTTTCCTCTCTACACTTAATACCATCTGCCCCCAAGGGAGTCATTATTCCGCACGCCAACCTAGTTGCTGCTGCATCCACCACTTCGATATCTCTGTTCTCGATATTCCCATGCAATGATGTAGAGGGCTGATTCGGTTCCCCCCCTACCCTGGTCCCGGATCCCTGCTTCCGCCTCTCCCCCTGCAACTCAATTACCATTCCCGCTTCCGGCTGTTCCGTCGATGGGGTAACCGGCCGGGTCTCTTCAACCTCACACTCCTCCACCACTTTGTCCCCAAAGCTTGCCACAATACGTAATGTCATCCGGTAGCCATCTACCTTAACCCGCATGACCGATGGAATGGTGTCTCCCACATGCATTGCCACCAATATTCTTGCACGGTCTAACCTCTTCATTGTCTTTGTTTCCGCATCCACACTTATCACCTCTCCCCATCCTCCTACTATCCTTCTGAAGTTTTCCAGACTCCATGTATGAAATGGAAGATCATAGATATATGTCCAAACTAAGTGTTTGCGCATCAGCAGACCATTCTCCCATCTTCTTTTCCATTCCACCAAATGCCTATCCCGAAGGTCTGAGGTAAAAGAGTCCCTCCTTTCTGAACTTCTGAACACTGCCACCACCGTATGGCCTCCCCCGTAAGCTACCTCAACGTCGTCCTGGTATGCGTTTGCCAACCATTCCTGATATTCTAATAATAAATCCAGCTTCTTGAGTTCGATTACCGCAGAACATTGAAGCCATTCCAAGTCTTGTTGAACTACCTCGAGCTCCACCATCTCTCCAGCCCTACTATTACTTATTTCTGTTGTCCACCCCCTCTTACCAGTGACAACTTCAGAGAATGATCGTTCGTCCCGCCATGCTTGCTTGCCATTGACTCGTCCCGTACCACCTCTATCCAGTTTCCTTATAAGCCAGGTTTTGGCCAGGATGTCTTTCCTCTTCACGACCATCTCAGCCTTTCCGCCGTTCCGACTGCTGGGAGCTGCCCTTCTCATAATCAACTTCTTTCCCATACATTCCATGCCACTCAATTTCCTAATGACCAAGTCCACCTCCTCTATAGTTTCGAACCTAAGGAAACCAAACTTGAAACCGTTCTCCGGCCACCTCCTAATGGGAAGAAACCAGTCTCTAACCTTAGCAACTTTGTCTATCTCTCCCAAGAGTTTGCTGAACCCGCTGCCCATTGGAATATTCCCAATGTATATCCCTGGTAACTTCTGCCTAACCCTGTCTGCATTCCCACCACCAAGCTTCAACGTTTGCTTCTCCCCCCCACAGCCGGCCTCCTTCCGCACAACCTTCTCCAGCACAGTCGACGCAGACATTCTCAAAACCCTAATTTTTGACCATTTTTGTACATTCAATTTAATCACTTTTCTCCCTGTTGCTCCAGTTCTTCGCCGGATTCCCCCAATTTTCTCGCCCTCCCTTGGCCTTTTGATAATGGTAACCCTCTTTCAACTATTTTTAAGTTATTTTTAGCGATTGATTGATGGTAGTTAGTAAGGGAAATATTCTTCTACTGTGTTTCTTGTGTTTTTAGTAATTTAATTTTTTTTGCTATGACTTATCTTATTATTTTTTGGTGTTAAATATCTTCTTTATTTGTTTGTATTCGTTTAGTGGTTTATAATGATAGGTTAATGTGAATCTATACAATGTGAAGTTATGTTTTATTTGGTTGAATTTGTGGGTGATTAGTGGTGTCTTACTCTGTTGAACACTTAATAATTTTCTTATTTTTATTTTTTCATCTTCAGGCTTACATTTTAAATTTCACATATAATATAGCTATTAACATCTTCTCAATATGCATGCTTGGACTGGGGATTTTACGAGGATTAGTTCTTTGAAGTCAGGACCTTTTATGGGCAATTAAATTATTGGCCTTGCATTTTGGTATGTCCTTTTAATTAGTCCCTCTTTACACTTGATATTGTTTTGTATATTTTGTTTCAGAAATTCCAAAGGTCATACAGGCATTCAACGAAGATGTATCAAGCGGGCAACAAATAGAAGTATGTGGGATGTTTGGAGTAATATGTGTTTTTGATAAAACTAATGTTTTCCTCGATTAGATTTTGATTTCCTAATTACTAAATGAGTGTTACAACATTCATCTACGTCACAACACTGTCAATGACTTTAATACTATCGACGTCGACATTATGTATTGCATTTTTGGATGCTTAAATTGCCATATATTTAATTACTATTATTAGTTGTTGAAGGCAGTTCCCAGCCTATAAAATGGGGTTGTTAATTGAGAGATAATAGACTGATAACTTACATTCTCTTTATATTTCTCTATATCACACTATGAATAGTACGTTGCATCTCAGTACATCAATTAATATATGTACTCAAATTCCCGTTCATAATAGACCAAGTATGTAACACCCCGGATTTGATAACCCAGGACGGGATGTCACCGCCACACCCCCTTGCAAGACACGACTTCTTCGAGCTTGCTAGAGAGATGCAAGGCTATTGTTTTTCAGAATTTAAAACAATTCAAACAGCCCATTTATAAATATATGGCAAAAATCATTACATAGTATTATCTAAGTTGCAGCGGAATGTAATATTTAAATTTAGATATAATAGTGGAAATATAAATAGGGCCGACATGGCCAAAACACGGGTTAACAGGCCCGTATGCAAGTCATGTAAAGTAATTAAGTAAATGTCCAAAATGATCCCCCAATGCATGATCATGCTCCATACTCTGTAATAGAAAAATAAAGAACGGGTTTTATCAGTATATAAAATACTGAGTAAGACAATCCCTAACATAGCAATAAAGGAGTTTTAAATTTCAATAATTAAAAACTCATTTTTAAGCATGCATATTTTGAACATGTAATTTGACTAAATAATCGATACTAATTTAATACACATATTCTCATAGCCAAATTAAATTTAAAAATAATAAATTAAGGCATAGGCATAATCTTAAAACATGACAATAAATAATTTGATAACATAAGTAAAGACATAATTTTAAGAGAAAGATAAAGTCTTTTAATTTTTCCCAAGTATCGAAAATATTAAGTTCATGAACTTCAAAAATTTTAACAAAAAGAATTTATTAAATACGGAGAGTTTTAAAGATCATGGGATAAGGTATCTGTTCTCGCATAACGAATATTTCATTCTTTTAATATTCTTTCAATATGATCGAGGACATTCGCCCTTGGGGAATCGAACTCTCAAGAACTCAAATACATCCTAGGGAATCGAACCCGTAAGAATCAACACACATCCTGGGGAATTGAACCCGCAGGAAAACACACACCCTGGGGAATTGAACCCGCAGGAAACATACGCCTTGGGGAATCGAACCCAAAAGGTAAGAACATACACCCTGGGGAATTGAACCCGCAAGGTAAGAAAATACATCCTAGGGAATTGAGCTCGCAGGAAACATACGCCTTGGGGAATCGAACCCGCAAGGTAAGAACATACACCTGGCGAATTGAACCCGCAAGGTAAGAACAGACATCCTGGGGAATTGAACTCGCAGGAAACGAACTTTTTTTAACAGGGTTATTACGTCCGCTAGCCATACAATCAATATTTCGCTAGGGCTCTTACGTCCACTAGACATACGCTTGGGCGCTTATGTCCACAAGCCACATAGTCAATATTGATAGTATCCAACTTAGTCATAAACCACAATGTTTTCAACAGAATTTTCGTCTCTTTGTTTAGACAGACTAATTTCAAAATAGAGTTTTTCAGTCTCGCTGTTCACGCCTTTTTCATTTAAAAATCCGTTTCAGGGTCAATTGACTTGAAATTTATACAGTAGCTCAAAAGCACGCTAACAAACAACTTTCATATTTTAAGTTTTTCGAAAATAGGTGAGGAACGAGTGAAACTTTACAATCTTTGCAAAGTATAAAATCTGCCAACTTTTTCTAAACAGCGCACTGATTTTAAAAAGGGTTTTTCACATAGCAAACGACCACCAAAATTTATGAAATTTTATAGACACTTAAAAGATAACAAAATAATCAAGTTTTATAGAGGCATTTTATGTAAAATCATTACAGATTAAGTCAGATTAATTTACTAAGTTCAGACTCAAAATCTGTCAACTTTTTCTCCAAAGACACAGTATGTTCAAAATGATTTTTGACTACACAAACATTAATGAAAATACACGAAATTTTACAGGCATGATCTTAAGAAAATTATCTATAACTTTTATGTTTACACCAAAGATTAGTGTTGACCAAAAGTGATAGAAAAATGCTCATCAAGTTCGACCATGTAAACTGTCATGATTTTCGAAAAGTTCATGCATCACAGAAAATGTTCGACGCGGTTTGGGGTATCAAATCTTAATAAAAATGTATGAAACTTTGATACAACCTAGATTAGGATGTTAGAAACAAATCTCTAGTTTGGAGTTTTTCGTTTCGGATTCTCGAAATATGATTTTTTGGCCAATCTCAGAAAACGCGTAAAAAGTGAATCTTTTAAGTCCGATATTAATGTTTTGATTAAAACTAATGTTTCGAACGATCCTAAGCCACCGATATTGATATTAAGGCATTATCTTACAATGGGTGAGTCCTTGGATGTCACGGGGTCGTCCGGCGCCTTCGGATTACCACGAACGGATCTCCTCAACACGATTTCTTTCTCCTTTGGCCACGAACCGAAATCGCAAGGAATAATCCGTGGTTAGATTGAATTTTTGGATTCGAAAAGGTGTAGGAAAACTTAAGAGACACTTACCCACGTCCTAAAGGGTCTGACCTCTCTTCTCCAATGTCCTCTTGCTCCGGTTGCTCGTCGGAAACGTCAAGAACACAAGGGATTTGGGGTTTTTCAGTTTGGGAGAAGTTGAGAGAGAATGTGAGGATAATGGAGAGAATTAGGGTTAGATAATCTGATAAAGGTATTAGGATCACCAAAATTTCGTCCATAATACCTTTCCCCCGTTGGTGATTGAGTTTCCATAGTCGGGAATCGAAAATATGGCAAGAAATCGTCAAGATCGCGTCATGGCCTGCTGTCCTGTGTCACCCTCCGGTGGCGGCGCAGTATTGCTCTAGACCGCGCGGATACCGCGCGGCTCCGGCCTGGGCCGGGTCGTGCAATCCGTCGGGCCTTTTGTCCTCTCTTTTGGACTTCTATCCTCCTACGTTTTCGGGCTCGATTTTTTTGGGTCATTCTCGGATTATGATTCCTATCTTAAATTTATTTCGTCTCGACTTAATTTCTATTCGCAATCTAGAGTCCGTCGGGTTTGAATTCGTCGGCTTCGAATTCGTCGAATTTTGACTCTCGTGTAATAATTTATCTAATTAAATTATTTCCGACTTCACGGGTTCTTGGAATTAAAATTCCTTTCCTTCTTGAATTTAATTCCAATTCTTTTGGCTCGATCCTTGGAATATCTTCGGGCTTCCTTTCCCTCTTTTATTCCATTTTGAATTTTGAATTTATCGGTAATTCATTCCCGAGCAATAATGAATTATTTTCTTCTTCTCGGAAATATTTTAGCCTTGATCGGATAAAGAAATTAATTTTATTCCTTTGGACGCTGATAAAAATCTCGGGTATTACAAAGTATATATATATACACACACCATATTTATAGTTATATGTTATTTATAACACGTTGTCAGCACGAAGAGACTCTGCCGGGGTTCTGCCGAAATTTTAGGTATAACTTCTATTCCTAGCTTTTCAATATAGTTATGGCTAACGTTTCAAAGCAGGAATTTCTCCCGTTATAATGTTAAACACATATCCTGGGTATGAGACGGTAAAAAGCACTTGGCTTCAAGGGGATTAGAAGATACTATTGCCCCCGATAAAAGGACAACAAGCCAAGATCAAGTAAATTGCACCAAACAAGCTTGCTCTTAGTCCTGGTCATGAATACCAATAGGGTCCATAGGTCTTAGTTTGGTTATACCAACAGACCTAATGTGTCTTTAGTATGGTCATGTATACCGACAGAGCAACTGCTATCATATATTTCTGCCATCACTTCGATGAGCTTTTAAAGTGAAATATGTCACACTTGAAAATCCACCAAATTGTAGAAAATATTATTCGATCACCTGAAGATTATCGTAATGTCTCTCTGGGATGAATAAGCAATAAAATATTATGAATTCAGTACAAGCCTTATCTAAGAAAAGAGTAGCATAAATGTTATAAGGGAATGAGACTTGATCAAAGTGATAATTTTTCATGTTGCCCCTATCCCTCCCTTTTATCCCCTTTGTAGTATGTGTGTGAATTGGACTCCCACGTACCTTTGCATACATAGGTGTCAGTGTTAAAAAAATGTGTATTATCATGTTATACAATAAACTAACATAGCCTAATACACACATAGTTTCCCTCCAATCCCCCTTCCCCTCACAATTCAACAATTTTTACACTCTCTTTCACACATTAAAAAATTTCAAAAATGCCATTATTAAAAAATAAAAAATTCGAAAATATTTTCTTTAATTACTCATTTTCATTTTATATGCACAATTGTTCATTTCCTATGCATAATTAATGCCCCCTTCCACTCCCCCCTCATCCGGTCATCCCTCTTCTTTTCCTCCATGTGTAGTATATATATATATATATATATATATATATATCTTATATATATAAGTGTGAAGCAGTATAATGCTACAGTTGTTTGTATATTGCTACAGTTGTTTTGTTAGGAACAGTGCCAGATCTTTATTCTTGCCCGACCCGTGGCTGCTCGGATTCCACCTCGTCATCCACATCTTCTCCTCCATTTCCGTCACCAGCGACGTACAACTCATCTCCCTAACCCTAATTCCATTCCCAATTTATGCTTCCCTTTTGTGTGCTAACCCTAGACGATGCCCTAGCGGACCCGCCCTGGCTCGGTAGAAAACCTCTGCTACCACCCGGGGTACTCGCATTGCTCTGCTGTCAGCTGGCGTGCGGCGTTCCCCCCATCGAGGACCCGCCCCCACTGGATAACCTGCTACGATCATCGTTTTCCTTGGCAAAAGCACCGCCGTCTCTGCGACATTGCTGACCCGCCCGCGCCACCAGCCCTCTCTCCCTGTTCCACTCACCCTCCTTCCCCGCTGCTATTCCTCTGGCTTTCTGTCTCTCACCTGCGTCACCACGCCTCTTGAGACTCCGCCACCACCGCAGCCATTTCTCTCTCTCTCCAGCGCATTATCGCCCCCACCAGTAAGGCACCTCTTGATTCTCCCTTTGGCTTACCTCTTTAATCGCATATTACCTCCTTCAATTTAGCTTCGGGTTGTGTCAGGAAGTTGCAAGCCTACAGTATTTAATTGAACCCTAATTCTTTTTTTTTTTCCAGTTTATTTATATGCAGTTTTCTTTAGAATCCGGATCCGCATTGTTTGTTCTTCACAATTTTGGCCTCTGTTGCTTTTCGATTTCATTGGGAACTCTTTTTTCGTGCTTTGGATATTTTTGGTTTCGTAGCTTCAAGGTTTTTGCCGATATTAGTTATGTGTCATTTACTTGTTTGGAATGCTCGGTTGGAGGCTGGTTTTCTGAAAACAAATGCTGTTGTATTGAACTATGGTAATTCAAAACGGAATTGTGTTGATTTTTTATGAATATTAGAGCTGTGGTTTTAATTTCTACTGTCTCTTGCCTGTCTGGAATGCTCGGTTGTTAATTATAGAGTATGGTCCTATGTTTCTTATATCAAAATCATTAAAAATTATTGCTTTTCTGGGCCAATGGATGGAATGTGGGTCTGATTTGTTTCTCTCTATTGCCCTTTTCCCAGGTTTATAATATTTGCAATCCTTCTCCTGATGCATGGTTTCATTTCTCATTTTCCAGATCCTCTACTCAGGTTTTTGGATTTGTGCACCGTCATATTCATTCTTCCAGTAGTTCTACATTGTGTTTTTTGGATATGGCCAATAACTTGAATATACCATTCTTAGCTCCGCGTGCCACACCCGCTACTCTAATAGAAATTTCTAGCTTTTTCACTTCTCTTGCTGTGTATTTTTCTTCCAAGTTTGGATTTTTTCTCTTTACGGATTTGAACTGAGTTTTGATTTTGATGAATTGAATGGTGATTACATTTCTGTGACTATTTAATCGATGGTAATGTTGGCCATTTTTATTCTCTGGTTGGTGGAATATTTTTGTCTGTTTTTTAAATTGAAAAGGAATCACGTCTATCGACTTTTATTTCCCCCTTTGGAGTGAAAAATCTTTAATTTTATAATATTGCTCTTGGGTAAGTTCATTTACTTTCTTTATCACCACTTATGGGATTTCTCTCTGGAATGTGAATTTTGAAATTGATTCATTCTTCATAATTCTGAGTTTTATCCTAACACTACTGAACCAAGCATTTTTTACAATCAATGTTGCCGTGTTAACATTTACTTGTGGACTTGTGACTTTTGAATCATGTTGTTTTAATAGCGTCTGGCAAGGCTTTGATATCCATTAAGTCATCGTTTATCAATGTAGCTAATAAGCTTCTGGATTGGGATGAGATTCAAAATGATGATTTTTGTTCATGGCTGGGCGTGTCTTGTGGCAATATTAGCATTTTTGTGTTTGCTTTGTATGTCGTCTTCTCTTTTGTTTTTATCAATACTTATTATTTTATCATTTTTTAACTAATCCTTTTTTTTTAGTAGCTTTGCTTTTTTTCACTTTGATTGAATCCTACTTTTTTCTTGAAAGGGTGAAGGAATCTATCAAATATGAACTTGAAAGGGTAAATTTCTCCAGCTATTGGAGATCTGAGAAGTCTTCAGTTTGTGTAAGTAATAACTGGAAGCCAGTTGTCTTCCAGTACCATTTTTGTGTTAGCATCATTCTGACAATGTATATGTTGTGACTTTCTGGGAAATAAATTATCTGGTCAAATCCCTGATGAAATTGGAAACCGTGTCTCCCTTGTACTGCTGTAAGTTTGAATTTGTTCTTGACCCAAGTTGAGAGTTGAGTTCATCATTTGATGCTTGTAGTCTTAATATATTCTTGATGAAGTTTATGTTGTTTTGTTTCAGTGATGTATCTGATAATCTGTTATAAGGGGCCATTCTCGATTCCTAAGCTCAAGCCGAGTTATTGTAAGAAATGCATTTAGTCTGTTTATAAATTTCAATCTGTTACAATGGTTGGAGGCTGATGCACAATATCCTTTGTTAGGAACTTAAAGAACAACCAACAGACTGGTCCAATTCCCTCGACATTGTCTCAAATACCTAACCTTACGACACTGTAAGTTATCTAGCAATTAACTTGAGAAATCATTAGTGTTGCTTTCAGTATATCATGAATGCTTTCGGTTTAAAGATTCATTTTTAGTTTTTTTAATGTTTACAGAAGTACTATTCTTCATATGATTTATGAAGAAATGAATCAGTTTTGGATCATTGTTTTCTGGACTTCAGGCGAAACGCCCTTCACAAAATATCCAAGGTTTTGATGTGTTTTTATTCCTAATTGAGCACACCTGTTATCAATTAGATTTTACTTTGACAATTGCATGCTCCCTCGGTGTTGTCAGATGTAGATTTTCAGTTTAGAGATATAAAATCGAATGACAATAGAATGGTTATTCATGCCCCATTGATGTTGTACAATTTAGATTTTCATCATAAATAGATCTATTTAAGGCCTAAAATTACATATGGTTGTTTGGAAGGAAGAGGTTTACTGGTCCGAACTCCTAAATGAGAATGGTAATCTGATGACTGAGGACTCTGGAAAAGGCAACCGACCTTCAGAATCTGCATCTACTTCGTAGGTATACCATTATCTTCATCCATTATAAATCTGTCACATGGATCAATTTTTATTTGTTTGTAGAAGAAATACAAGCATCTATCAAGGTCGGTATAGCCATTTTATGTTTTTTTGTGTTTGTGGTCTGTTGCAATTATCCAATATCTTAGTTGCACCTCATTTGTGGTGTTTGTTGCTGGTGTAACTTCAATTGAATGACTGGTGCTTGTTTTACTCATTCTTGCTTTACATGTCTCTATTTATTCATTTTGAATCTCGGAATTATTGATCAATATTAGGTGCTCAAAAGCTAGTGGAATGGAAGCGCCTTCAAGTAAAAGGAGAAAATAAAGCACTACGCTGCGCTATTGGTTAAACCCCTGCAAACAACACAAACATTGATATTATGCTCCAATTTGCGCGGCATACAACATGTTGCTCAAACATTTGTGTGGAATGTCTACCAGGTATGTCACCGGCATATGCTTTGCACATAATAAATATTAGACACCCGATATAGCAATATCCTGGTTGATCAAATAAAGCATATTACTATCTTGGTTTTATTTGTTGATCAAACCATCCGGACTCTGGAGATGATTTACCAAACATTGATATCCCTACTGATACGAAGATAGATGCACATTTGACTTTATCTTGTGAGAAACTTTCCTTAGCAAACCCTATTTCGTGAATCCGTGAACCTCTATAGTGGTATGCATTAGATTTGCTTCAATTTTTTGTGTACAAGTTTTTAGTAATGAAGCTTTTTGCTGAGTTTGTTGAAGAACTTCCATTGTCCTGCAATTATTTTGGTTGAATGTTACTAACTATCCAAATCGCAACATAAGAAAATTGTCCTACAATATCCTTCTTGTGAATTAATACAATGTTAAGGTTGCTGAAAAGGTTTCTAATTTACATTTTCTTTCTTTCTTTTTTTTTTTAATGATAGTGGGAAAGCCTTTATTGGCTTCACTTAAGCTACAAATAATGCTTTTGTGGTTTGACATATTCAAATAGAAATATATGTGTCATTATTATACCATTGCTACTTGTCATTTCAAAATAAATTCCAACTGAAATGGACTTCCATTTGATTTTGCAATCCAAACTATGTTTTCAGATACATTAAGGAGCGTGTGAACTTGTAATACCCGAGAATTTTACAACATAAATAAATAAATAAATACAATAAATAAATAAATAAATCAGTAAATACATTAAATAAATAAATATAGAAGAAATGAGAAATGAAATTAATTAAAGGAATTTAATTAAACAAAAGAAATTAAATAAAGTTAAATAAGTCGTTACACGGGTACCCGATATAAATGAACTCGAGAATTCGAGCCAAAACGTAAAATTAGATCCGAAAGAAATAACGACACGAAATAGAAACCCGAAGAGAGTCCGGAAGTTGGAATCCGAGAGCATAGAGGGATAGAAACCCGAAAGAGAGGCGGAAAAGCACGACGGATCGCACGACCCGCCCGGACCGAAGTCCAGGCATAAGTCGCGCGCTGGCCGCGCGGGTTTTAGGCGAAAGGCGCGCCAACCCCGCGCCAGCACGCAGATATGCCCGTTGCGTGAATCTCTCGTCCGAACGCGGATTTTTCGACTTTCGGTTGAACGTCTCTCGACTCAAGACCCTTAGGGTCAGATCTTGGACGCCCTAGGTCTTAGCTATCTATAAATAAACCCCTCGGAAGCCGTAAACCCTTTTTCAAAACCCTACGATACTCTCTATACACAAAACTCGTAATCCCGGAGTCAACGGAGGCACCAAAAGACCGAGACAGCGGCTGTTGGACGAAAATCGGGAGATCTCCAACGTGTGGTAAGCCCTAGTCTGAATAATCCTTGTTTGTTTCAATCCGAAAACGGATTCTAACCTCGTTTCTCTTCTCTTTACATCCCGAATTGGATCTAGAACGAGGAACCCGACGAACGGAGAGGAGAAACGGTGAACTGGAAGCCACGCCTTCGAAATAGACATCCCGGACGTTCACAAATCTGTAAGTTAACTCTTACATGGTTTGGGAGGAATTAAAACATTCGAAACTAAAAGATTTAACAAGAAATCGTAAATCTGCCAACTTATGTTTTCTACCGACGCAATAGTTTTGACGAATTTTTCCGAACCTTAAAACGACTTCAAACGGAAAAACTTAAAACACGAAAAACGTTTCTAAGGCTTAGATCTATCTACTGTAAAATTATCAGAATTTTTAGAGACGATTTGGTATGCGAAAACCAACCGAAACCGAACTACTTGAATCTAGATCTTGAAATTCTTGACAGAACTTAGGTCTGATCTTGATCACGTTTTTGACATAGGTTCCAGACCGATTTAGATCTTTGGCCGAACATGAAAGTTGTAGATAAATGTCTTAAGATGGTCTCTGTAAAATTTCATCAAATTTGGAGTTGAATTGCTATGGTAGAATTCGAAATCTTTAAACTGTGACATATGAAATTCGGACAGAATTGTGTTTCTGTGAAAATTGGTGTTTATGACCTATTTCAATGTCTCGGATTGAAAAAGTTAAAACACGAAAGTTGTAGATCTTGACGTTTCTGAGTTAGTCGTGAAGTTTCGGAATTTTTGGAATTAAATCGTATTTTAGACGAATTTTAGAGTAAACTGTGGTTTACCGGAAGTCAAACCTTGAAAGCTTGATGAAACATGAAATTAACCTTTAGGCTTGAAATGAGTTGAGATATTATTTTTAAATAAATATAATTGAGATCAGATTTTTGAAATTAAATCCCCTTACAAACTTGATAAACTTGTTGAGATTGCGATGCAATCTGGGATGTAATGGGGATATTAAATTAAATTAAATTAGATTAAATTATGTTTGTTGTCCAATTAAATTATTTAAATGCTTTATTTAAATTATGGCTATTATTTTGAATCATGCGAAATGTGTTGTTAAATAATGCCCCGAAATAAATTATGCAATTGGATAGTTGATTAGATTAAATTGAATATTATGTTATTATCATGCTTTTATTTAATTATTAAATTGATGGCTTTTAAACCCTACGATCATGTCTGCGTTAACTTACTCAGCAAGTTGTGCTGACCAAACCATTTCTTTTTATTTTCTTTTCTTAGAGAGTATGTAGAGTGAACATGAGCACTTCATGCATGGGAACTTTATCTTTTGGGAAAACATTACTTTGTTTTTAAATTCGTACATTAGACTATATTATGAACGGGCCTGCTTAACCCGTGTTTTGGCCAGTCGGCCCTATTTACATTTTCCGCTGCAATACTATATTTAAATATTATTTCCACTGCGCTATGATATTATTCTTTTCGAACTATATTGTATGGGCTGTTTTGAATGCTTTAAATGTTTTAAATACTGCAATACTTAGCCTTGCATCTCTTTAGTAAGCCGGAGAAACCGTGTCTTACTAGGGAGGTGTGGCGGTGACACCCCGACATGGGTTATCAAAAACCGGGGTGTTACAAGTTGGTATCAGAGCCCGACTATTTTTAAACTATTATTTTTAAACTATTATTTTTAAACCATTATTATTTTTTAACTATTATTAATATTTTGACTATTATTTTAAATTTTAAAGTATTATTTCAATGGAGAAATTTTTATTTTAAAACCCATGGGGAAAAAAATATATATGGTGCATTAAATTATTTTTTTTGGGGGGGAATCATCATTTGCATTTGCATATTGCATCTCTTCTATGAACTTAGGATCTTGGCGAATTTGAACCTAGAATCTTGGCGAATTTGAACTTAGAATCTTGGCGAAATTGAACTTAGAATCTTGGCGAATTTGAACCTAGAATCTTGGCGAATTTGAACTTAGAATCTTGGCGAAGTTGAACTTAGAATCTTGGCGAATATTAACTTAGATCTCTTGCTTGCGCTAGATGGCTAGTCAAGACATGATGCAGTTGATGATCAGGATGATGAGCGTTCATCTTGATTCCCATCAAACCATAGAGCAAATGAAGTACCGTATGGCTCAATTGGAGGCCAATTTGCACCACATGGGCAACTTGAGAGAGGCGGATCACCACCGCATAAACCAACTCGAACGCCAAGTCCAAACCCTCACTACACAAAACCTAATACTGAAGGAACACATCGATGCCCATGGGAAAGACTTGAACACTATCTTTGACGATCTACTGCCGCCAAGTTCGGAGGAGGAAGGTCCGGAGGAGGATCCTACCACTGTGCCGGAGGACGCTTAGAGACGATAGGAATTTCTATTTGTAGTAGTTACTATTTTTGCTAAGGAAACATTACTATTTTTGGTATATCCTATCACTTGTACTAAAAATTTCTTTTAAGGAAATAAAATACAAGACTTATCTATTTAGATAAATTTAAATTCGGAAAAAAAAATCTGGACAGACTGTCCGAAATTAAAAAAAAAACTTAATTTCTACATTTTAAATTAACTCAATCGAGCATTATGTGAAGAAGATAGGAATAAATTTGAGATCTTCTTGCTTGACCAAACACTACTATGTCCTAATCTATACCATTTGTAACAGAATGGCACCCAGAGGAAGACCGAGAGCCCAACCTGTTCCCCAAACTCCTACTGAGACACCACCAAACGTCACGGAACCGATTCAACCTGAGGAGGAACAACCCCAAGGTGCGCAGGACGCCCCCGCACCGAACAATGTGGGCGATCGTCTTAGGACGATAGAGGAGGTATTGATTGCGCTCGGAAATGCGCAAGTCAACCAGGGTCAAGCTGCGGCGGTACCTCCGCCCCGAGCTCGCCCTAACTACCTGGCGATGGTGAATCCTTACCAGCCGCCCCACTACGCTGGTGAGGAGGATCCAGCTAAACTGGAGGAGTGGATCCGGACCTTCGACAAGCTGCTGGGAGCAGTTAAATGTCCGGAAGGAGAAAGAGTGCACGTCGCCTCATACTACTTGGGAGGCGAAGCTGACGACTGGTGGCAAGCGACGCAAGCTAAACTGACGGAGGATGACGAGCCCTACTCATGGGCGGAAATGATGGAGATGCTCAGGGATCGATTCTATCCCCTGAGTACCAAATCAGCGATGTACGAAGAGTTCCTGTCGCTGAAGCAAGGAGGCCAAACTGTGCAAGAATACTACACACGTTTTAAGGAGCTGGTGAGGTTCGCACCAAGGCTAGTGCCTACTGATGCAGAAAAGGCACAGAAGTTCGAGATGGGACTGAACATGTCTGTGCGCGAGGTGATCGCGGGGGTACACTACCCCGATTTGCAAGCTGTGTATGACCGCGCTGTGGCGGTAGCACGTGTGCAGCAACTGAAGAGAAGGGTGAGTGGGGAGTCCAGCAGGGGTCCCCAAGACAAGAGAAACCGGGACTCGAGAAGCGAGAACAACACTGGAAGGAACGAACAGCGCAGAGGGTCGAATAGGCCCCAACAAAACAACACTGGGAGAAGGTTCAACCAAGAAGATCCGGTACCACCTTGCCCGAGATGTGGACGACCCCATCTGGCAAGGGGATGCCCGCAACAGGGCGCCTGTTTCCGATGTGGTCGAATGGGTCATGTTCGACGGGATTGCCGGACCAGGGTCGAGAACATAACAAAAAGGGACGATTTGGTCACAGGACAAGAACAGCCTCAAAATCAAAACGGGCGAAGCGGGAATAACCAGGGGTATAGACCCCCTCAAAATAGGCCGCAGAATCAGAACCAGAACCAACGACCTCCGCCCCCTCAGAATCAAAACCAACAACAAAATCAGCAGCCGAATGCGAATCAGCAGGGCAATTCAGGGACGCCCTATGGGGAGGCTTAACGTGGTGAATCAAGCGGACGTACCTGCGCAAGGAGAGGTGATGGCAGGTACATTTTATGTTTTGAATACGCCCCTTAGAATTCTATTTGATTCTGGAGCTAGTTGCTCGATTATAGCATCAAGGATAGTGCCTGAGTTAGATCTACCTAAGTGCGAGAGAATTAGCTTAGGAATTCAATTGCCTTCTGGAGAAGTAGTGACTTGCTCTAAACGATATAACGGAATTCCTATAGTAATAAAGAACGTTGAATTCTTCGCGAACTTAGTAGAATTTAACTTAAGAGACTTTGACATCATACTGGGGATGGATTGGCTATCCCAGTATAAGGCGGTGATCGAATGCCAAAAGCAAAAGATCACCTTGTCAAAAAGTAGGGGAAAGAGAGTTATCTTTTACTCTCAGCCCCCTAAGAAGAGTAACAAAATCGTTAGTGCACTTAAACTAAGTAACTTGATGCGTAAGGGGTATGAACTATATGTGTGCTATGTGCACAACCTTGAGGTGGAAGAAAACAAGGTTGATAGCATACCAGTGGTAAGAGAATACCCGGACGTGTTCCCTGAGGACGTTTCGGGCATGCCACCTGAGAGAGATCTTGAATTCACTATAGATCTCATTCCGGGGACAGAGCCTGTCTCAAAAGCTCCGTACCGGATGGCACCACTGGAAATGAAGGAGTTAAAGGAACAACTCGAGGAACTGTTAGGAAAAGGTTACATAAGACCGAGTACGTCCCCTTGGGGAGCACCGGTTTTATTTGTCAAGAAGAAAGACGGAGGACTACGTCTTTGCATAGATTACCGAGGATTAAACCAAGTGACCATCAAGAATAAATACCCCCTACCGAGAATAGAGGATATGTTTGATCAACTGAAGGGAGCTTCAGTATTCTCGAAGATCGATTTGCGATCTGGGTATCATCAATTGAGGATCGCCGATAAGGACATTCCGAAGACGGCGTTTCGAACGCGATATGGCCATTACGAATTCACAGTGTTATCCTTCGGGTTAACAAATGCTCCGGCCATGTTCATGAATCTCATGAACAACGTGTTCCGAGAATTGTTAGATCAGTGCGTCGTAGTGTTCATCGACGACATCCTGATCTACTCAAAGAGCGAGGAAGAGCATGCCCAACACTTACATCAAGTGTTAGAAATCTTGCGAAGAAATCAGCTATACGGCAAGCTGTCGAAATGCGATTTCTGGTTGAAAGAAGTGGCATTTCTCGGACACATAGTATCCGCTGATGGAGTATCAGTGGATCCGGCAAAAGTCTCGGCCGTAACTGAATGGGCAACTCCGAAGAGCCAAACTGAGATAAGGAGTTTCCTTGGATTAGCTGGGTATTATAGACGATTTGTGAAGGACTTTTCAAGGATTGCACGTCCTTTGACCCAGCTACTGAAGAAAGGAGCAAAATACGAGTGGACCGAAGCGTGTGAGACTGCGTTTCAAGAGTTGAAGAAACGACTCACAACCACACCCGTATTAACACTACCATCAGAGAATGGTGACTTCGAAGTTTACAGCGATGCTTCGAAGGAAGGTTTAGGTTGTGTCTTGATGCAAGACTCGAGAGTTGTAGCATATGCATCACGCCAACTGAAACCTCACGAGGAGAATTATCCGACACATGACCTGGAGTTGGCAGCGGTCGTATTCGCTCTAAAGATATGGAGACATTATCTTTATGGGCGGAAGTGTCGAATGTTCACCGACCAGAAGAGCTTGAAATATATATTCACTCAGAAGGAGTTGAATTTGAGACAGCGAAGGTGGTTGGAACTTATTAAAGACTACGATTTAGAGATAGCATACCACGAGGGGAAGGCGAATGTGGTAGCCGATGCCCTAAGTCGGAAAACCCAACACGTGACAAACTCGTTGGTAATTCCGCCGGCATTGTACATGGAGTTAGCAAGATTGGAGTTAGAACTTGTGCATCCTGGCACAGTGAGTGAAACGATCAATGCGATGGTCATAGAAACTCCAATATTGGACGAGATTCGACTCGCCCAACCGGGCGACCCGAAACTCGAAAAGATAAAAGGGTGTATTGCCGAAGGAAAGGCAATAGGATTTGCTATCCACGAGGATGGAAGCATTCGTTTCAAAGGGAGATGGTGCGTGCCCCTTAAGTGTGCCGAATTGAAACAAAAGTTGATGGAAGAAGGGCACAACACGCCATATTCCGTACATCCCGGAGGTGACAAGCTATACAAAGATCTAAAGAAGATCTATTGGTGGCCGGGAATGAAGAAGGAAGTGGCAAACTTCGTAGCGAAATGTCTCACCTGCCAAAGGGTTAAGGCAGTGCGACATAAACCCTTAGGATTGATGCAACCGCTAGAGATTCCAAGTTGGAAGTGGGATAGCATCTCGATGGACTTTGTCTCGGGATTACCCCGATCACCTAAAGGCATGAACAAAATTTGGGTGATTGTGGATAGGCTAACGAAGACAGCCATATTTATCCCAATGAAAGACATGTGGACTATGGACCAATTGGCCCGAGCCTACATTGATAATGTGGTACGACGACATGGAGTACCACATGATATCATTTCCGATAGAGACAGTAGATTTGTCTCTCATTTCTGGACGGAGTTACAAAAAGCTCTCGGTACTCAAATCAAAATGAGCACCGCATTCCACCCGATGACGGATGGACAAACCGAGAGGACAATCCAAACACTAGAAGACATGCTGAGAGCATGTGTGTTGGAATTCAAAGGGAATTGGGAATCTCATTTACCCTTAATTGAGTTTTCCTATAATAATAGCTACCATGCTAGCATCGGCATGGCACCATTCGAGGCGTTGTATGGACGAAAGTGCCGAAGCCCGTTGAGCTGGGAAGAAAACGATAAGTCCGTGGTGGTGGGACCACAACTTATCGAAGACATGGCTCAACAAATCAAAGTGATTCAAGGGAAAATGAAAGCCGCTCAAGACCGTCAAAAGAGTTATGCCGACGTGAGATGACGAGACCTAGAATTTCAAGTGGGAGATAGGGTCATGCTAAAGACATCACCCACGAAGGGGTTGATGCGCTTTGGCAAACGAGGAAAGTTAAGTCCTCGATATATAGGACCTTACGAAATTCTAGAACGAGTCGGAACTCTAGCTTACCGATTGGCTTTACCGCCACAATTAGACCGAGTTCATAATGTCTTCCATGTCTCACAACTAAAGAAGTATGTGCCGGACCCGACACATGTCCTTCAAGCCGAAATAATCGAACTCGATGAAGATTTGACTTATGAAGAAGTCCCAGTGCGTATTCTCGACACTAAGGAACGGGTAACGAGGAACAACACCGTCAAAATGATCAGGGTTCTTTGGTCGAACCACGAAAGTGAGACGGCAACTTGGGAAGTAGAATCCAACATGAGAGAACGCTACCCGACACTGTTCCAAACTGACATCGACACAGTTATGGGGACATAACTGCAATCTTAAGGGAGAGAGGATGTCATACCGTGTATTTTTCGTACATTCTTGTAATCAAACAAACAAATTCAAATTGTTTTGAACTACGTCATGACTTGATCACTTCACCGAGTACGTAGGCAGCTTAGAAGTCTTAATTCTAAGTTCAGTCACAAAATAATAAAATAAACAAAAGACCTTAGCACGAGAAAAGCCGAAACACAACTTCGAGGACGAAGTTGATTCTTAAGGAGGGTAGACTGTAATACCCGAGAATTTTACAACATAAATAAATAAATAAATACAATAAATAAATAAATAAATAAATAAATCAGTAAATACATTAAATAAATAAATATAGAAGAAATGAGAAATGAAATTAATTGAAGGAATTTAATTAAACAAAAGAAATTAAATAAAGTTAAATAAGTCGTTACACGGGTACCCGATATAAATGAACTCGAGAATTCGAGCCAAAACGTAAAATTAGATCCGAAAGAAATAACGACACGAAATAGGAACCCGAAGAGAGTCCGGAAGTTGGAATCCGAGAGCATAGAGGGATAGAAACCCGAAAGAGAGGCGGAAAAGCACGACGGATCGCACGACCCGCCCGGACCGAAGTCCAGGCGTAAGTCGCGCGCTGGCCGCGCGGGTTTTAGGCGAAAGGCGCGCCAACCCCGCACCAGTACGCAGATATGCCCGTTGCGTGAATCTCTCGCCCGAACGCGGATTTTTCGACTTTCGGTTGAACGTCTCTCGACTCAAGACCCTTAGGGTCAGATCTTGGACGCCCTAGGTCTTAGCTATCTATAAATAAACCCCTCGGAAGCCGTAAACCCTTTTTCAAAACCCTACGATACTCTCTATACACAAAACTCGTAATCCCGGAGTCAACGGAGGCACCAAAAGACCGAGACAGCGGCTGTTGGACGAAAATCGGGAGATCTCCAACGTGTGGTAAGCCCTAGTCTGAATAATCCTTGTTTGTTTCAATCCGAAAATGGATTCTAACCTCGTTTCTCTTCTCTTTACACCCCGAATTGGATCTAGAACGAGGAACCCGACGAACGGAGAGGAGAAACGGTGAACTGGAAGCCACGCCTTCGAAATAGACATCCCGGACGTTCACAAATCTGTAAGTTAACTCTTACATGGTTTGGGTGGAATTAAAACGTTCGAAACTAAAAGATTTAACAAGAAATCGTAAATCTGCCAACTTATGTTTTCTACCGACGCAACAGTTTTGACGAATTTTTCCGAACCTTAAAACGACTTCAAACGGAAAAACTTAAAACACAAAAAACGTTCCTAAGGCTTAGATCTATCTACTATAAAATTTTCAAAATTTTTAGAGATGATTTGATATGCGAACTGCTTGAAACTAGATCTTGAAATTCTTGACAGAACTTAGGTCTGATCTTGATCACGTTTTTGACATAGGTTCCAGACCGATTTAGATCTTTGGCCGAACATAAAAGTTGTAGATAAATGTCTTAAGATGGTCTCTGTAAAATTTCATCAAATTTGGAGTTGAATTGCTATGGTAGAATTCGAAATCTTTAAACTGACATATGAAATTCGGACAGAATTGTGTTTCTGTGAAAATTGGTGTTTATAACCTATTTCGGTGTCTCGGATTGAAAAAGTTAAAACACGAAAGTTGTAGATCTCGACGTTTCTGAGTTAGTCGTGAAATTTCGGAATTTCTGGAATTAAATTTGATTTTAGACGAATTTTAGAGTAAACTGTGGTTTACCGGAAGTCAAACCTTGAAAGCTTGATGAAACATGAAATTAATCTTTAGGGTTGAAATGAGTTGAGATATTATTTTTAAATAAATATAATTGAGATCAGATTTTTGAAATTAAATCCCCTTACAAACTTGATAAATTGAAATTAGGGGTGAGTGCTCTGCAGGGTTCCCCCTAACGATTCACTTCGTGCCTTAATGGACGATGGTGACCCCGCGCGCTAAACTTGAGATATGATATTGCCAAAACGGCATGAGATATAGAGCCTACACTCTCGAGAATATCCACATGGGTTTCCCGAGGCTCCGGAGTGGTACTGGGTATGGCTGATACGGTTGCGGCCGCCGGGCTACCGGCTAAACTTGTTGAGATTGCGATGCAATCGTGAAATACTTGAAATACTAAATCTGTGATGTAATGGGGATATTAAATTAAATTAAATTAGATTAAATTATATTTGTTATCCAATTAAATTATTTAAATACTTTATTTAAATTATGGCTATTATTTTGAATCATGCGAAATGTGTTGTTAAATAAAGCCCCGAAATAAATTATGCAATTGGATAGTTGATTAGATTAAATTGAATATTATGTTATTATCATGCTTTTATTTAATTATTAAATTGATGGCTTTTAAACCCTATGATCATGTCTGCGTTAACTTACTCAGCAAGTTGTGCTGACCAAACCATTTCTTTTTATTTTCTTTTCTTACAGAGTATGTAGAGTGAACATGAGCACTTCATGCATGGGAACTTTATCTTTTGGGAAAACATTACTTTGTTTTTAAATTCGTACATTAGACTATATTATGAACGGGCCTGTTTAACCCGTGTTTGGCCATGTCGGCCCTATTTACATTTTCCGTTGCAATACTATACTTAAATATTATTTCCGCTGCGCTATGATATTATTCTTTTCGAACCATATTGTATGGGCTGTTTTGAATGCTTTAAATGTTTTAAATACTGCAATACCTAGCCTTGCATCTCTTTAGTAAGCCGGAGAAACCGTGTCTTACTAGGGAGGTGTGGCGGTGACACCCCGACCTGGGTTATCAAAAACCGGGGTGTTACAGAACTGCTTTCTCTCTGCTTGTAGACTTGCAAGATTTTGACTATCCTCTGAACTTTGTGAGCCTTGGTTGTATATACCCCCTCCGTCCCACTAATTCTATCTCACTTTCCTTTTTGGTCCGTCCCATTACATTTGTCACATTTCATTTTTAGGAAATAATTAAATATTTTAATTACTAAACCCACTCCCATCACATCACACTAGAGATTGGTATCTTGGTTCCCATTATTTGAATAATCCACTTTGGTTTTTCTTTCTTCTTTGTCTTTATTTTTTATTATATTATTTAGTTTTTTTCTTATCACCTTCTATAACACACATTATTTTCATTACTTGGAATGTATAAATCCATATGATCATGTAGAGCTATGAATATGTTTTCAAACCCAAGTTTCTGTTACTGATTTCTTAGTATTGCTCTTCGGCCAAACTAGGAAAGCATGGTAAAGATTTGTTAATCATCTTGTGTCGCTAGATATTATTTATGTCGCAATTTTATGCTCCCTCGGAGATTACATCTTTACTTCTTTTACATAGATATATGCCTAGCATTACTATTTAATTCATTAGGATTTTTCTGGCTACACATGTATTGACATTTTCACTGGTTTATTTCCCTACTGTTTTCTACTATTCTTTCACTCATCCCTTCTTTCTTTCATCCACCTTCCCTGAACGAATTGAAAATTCCCTCATGTCTCCCAATGGCTTAAGACACCAAGCACACCATGCTCAGAAAAATGGACTTTTTAGAACTTAACTCAATATAGTGATACAACTTTTAACAATTTCATAAATTACTCATGCTGTGATGATTAAGCAGTTCGGTGTAGGCTGACATAACTGAAATTATTTTCCTCATTTTTGTGCACTTTCTACAGAAAAACTGCAATTTCTAGGCCTACTGGTTAATCAAATGAATACATATAGTGAGGGAAGAATGAGGTAATCAATAATTGCTTCACAAAGAAACGGTTTAATACAGCATATTCAACCTTATAAGATATAACAAAACTTGAGGTTATAGGCACTGACTACATACCATACAGGGTCTTCACCTATCTTTTCTTCATCAGCAAGCAGATATGTCATTAAGTACAACCACATTGCGTTAATTACACGATCAGTGAGAGATTCTCGAGCATTTAAATCAGGAAGGCGAGGTTTTAACACTGAATCAACATTGGTCTTCTCTGATTCCAAAGGTTTGGAAGTACTGAGTCCATTCAATAGAGAGAGTCTAGGTAGAGCTTCAATAATATCAAAGCATTCTCTCCAAGAGGTCCAGGAATGTCCACCTAAATTATTGATAATCCATACATGATTAGATCTTTCAATAACAATATGGAAAAAGCAAAAAAAAAATGTTTTTATTCTGACAAGCTACCTCCAAGGTATTTCACTAGTGCATCAACTGACTTTTCATCCAACGGATTTCCACAAAGATTTAAGTAAAGATAGAATGGGCATTTCAGATGGAGAAAAGGCCTGGAGGCAGCATTGATGAAATGAATTATGCAAGTCAAGTAAATTAACTGAATAAGAAATAGATTATATAGTGCAGTTTATAGGAAATGCCCATCTCAATTATGAGACTGTGAATGCCCCTATTTGAAAGGTCAAGAGATGCAATCTCCTGTAATGAATGATCATCCTGACAAGAATCTCCGGGATTGTCTTCATCATATAATCCTCCATAAAATCCAAAGGCTCACTTGCCATAGTTGGGAGTGAGACAAGAGTTGTAGATTCCCGAGCAATTTTGCAGAATGGTATCTTCCAAGTATTTACCACTTGAAAAGAAATAGTAAATGTTTTAAAATTCTGCTCTTGGCAAAATTCATGAATATCATGCTCGCAATATATGATTATCATATTTCCATCAACATGGAGACTCGCCTAGCATTCCTGATTGGATTATAGTTCAGCCATAGAGCTCTAAGTGATTTAAATTGAGTCACCACCTTCACCACAGTTTCTGAGCTCTCAAGATTATTGCCACGGAGGCTAAGTGCGAGCAAATTCTGGTGCAATACCAGGAAAAACATAAATTCAATCATAAGCAAAAGGATGAAAAACATTCCATTACACTGATTCACCATGTGGACCAAGTGAGAAATATGCAGAGTAGGGGAAACAGAAATCTCATGGGGGAAAATTTAAAAAATAAATAAATAAATGAATAAAAACGGAACCGAGAAAAAGGAACATTAACGTGGAGCTTACACTTGATAAGATGCTCATGCCTCGTCAAGGTTAGAAATAATAGCACATTTAGTTGCTCTAAAATTGTCTCACATGCGAACTAATGGAGAAGTCATGGGAAAGACAATTTACAGGAAATTTACTGGGTAATTCAAGAGAAAACAACATAGAATCATCAATTTCAACATCCTCAAGCTCCAACCATCTGACTGAATCGACCCCTTCCTCTTTCACTTTACAGAAGTTTCGCTCGACCATTTTTGCAGCGCTGAGTTTAGTGTCGTCTTCATCTCCTGCATCCTCAGCTTCAGCATTCAAATCAATATCCACACACATTAAGGCAGCCATCCTTCAACCAAGCCAGGGTCCTCCTGTAACTGCAATAATTCTAAAAATATCAGCAAAGAAGTGTACGGCCAAGCAACAAATACAGAACAGAATATAGTCCAAGCAACAAATAGTCCAAGCAGATTTTTCCTCTAATTAAAATCCAAAACTAAACCTTATCCTTAAATAGTTGGCCCCATAAATTAGAGAATTGAAGTAGCACTGATTCTATTAGTGGATACCTGCTTGTAAGCATCGGAAAGGCGGAATGTCCAGGCATGGTTGACCAAAAAGACATCAGAATCCTGTCCTAGAAAATCCGATGTGAGCACAAGCCTCCTTGATGGATGTGAGAAACGTACTAATAGTCACCTTATTTATAACCACTAGCCCGAGAAGCTAATTTTGCACCTCTCCGCTTTGCTGCCAGTGACTTTTCATGCTGTTAATAGAAATTGAAATCATCCAGGATGGATGTCCTCTCAGTGTAGTTCTTGAATATGCACAAGCCTTGGTGTAATTCGATCTCATGGGTAATTGCTCTCAAGGATAATGTGGCGAATTGCGTGTAGGGTACATCTTTGATTATGCACCATTGTATTGAAAAAAAAATGCCCATTTCTCTTTCTGCCCAAAGTGGAGATCTTTAGCAAAGTCAACCGACGCAACCATGTCTGCAACCCCAACAAATTGGCCGCTGGTATTGACCTAGGTGAAAGTAAAGCTCTCAATAACAGAATATCAAACTGAAGGAAGGAAAACGTCAAGAACAAAAACACTTACAGAAAAGAATAGGAAGATTTGACACCGATTCCCTGTTTCCCAGGTCTTTGCTTCGGTTTTAGCAAAAATTGGTTATAATTTCCTATTACCATTAGGAGTGCTGGACCAACGTTGTATTTAATGGCTTTGTGAACATCATCCTGGTCACATGGCTTTATGATATAGAACTTTGCATCGTCGTTTTCTGTCTGAAAATCTTGTGCGTTGTAATTATTCCTACAAAAATCTGGTCTAGCAGGTTTCTCTGCTTCAGTTTTAGGCTTTGAAGAAACTTTTGTACAAAAATTGGAGCTAGGGCCACAAGTTAAAACCACGTTTGAAGCTTCGAATCCTCCGTTTCTGCCAGCATTTCCTTGTGACATGTATCTGTTATGGTCATTTCAAGGTCTACAGTTTGGTCTGTGATTCACTGGACCAGATTGCATATAAGAACCAGATCTTTGGTTTGGGGTTGATGTGGAATGAGAAACAGTAGAAGAACACCCGATTGGCCTGGAAATTAGCACCAACCTGTAGAAATTGCAACAAGAGTACATATATGAAAATGATTACTTCATTCATTACCTGTTGGATTTAATAGAACTTTATGAGCATGATAAGACAGAAGTTTGGAGCTTGAGAAGCTCATTCTAAAGCATTTTTAAACATTCATTTGAATAGATATGATGAAGAAGCCGATGTTCTAATGGAGTGACTGGTATCATCGGTCTGGATACCATGAATCCTAGTTTGAATCATAGCAAAATAACTCAAGCTATCGGCATCTCAAATGTTTCATTCTAGGCAAATACATGCAGCGCAGGGGTCATAAATATAATCCAGATGAGTAAAAGGGAAGAACATACCAAGGAAAATCTGACCTGCGGCGGTGCGTTGGCGAAGGGACAGGCTCGAGGTGGTTGGGCGAGAGAGGGACCAGGCCGCCGTGAGAGGAATACAGGGGTGGGCAGCGCCGGCTAGATCAACGAAGGGCTTTTCGGAGGCGACTCCAACGAGGGCGGCAGATCTAGGGTTACGCTGCACAAATGCTTGGAGCGAAAATCCTTCCGTGCAGAAAGGAACAGAGGGAATGAGGGGGGAACGGCAAATTAACCCAAGGAGTAGGAATAGAAATTCTTTCCAGATTTAGACACGCTCGTCGATGGTGGACGGAGTGCGGGGATGCGGAGGAAGTGAGGCAATGGCGGACAATGCTTTTAGGGTTTACGGATATGGAACAGAGTCGGGGCAAGAGCGAATTCAACAGAAAAATCATACCTAGGGAGGAGGCCGTGAATATGGAGACCCGATTCATTGGGTGCTCGACGGGGAGCGGCGGTGGCGGCACCAATAGACACCGAAGGGGATAAGAATGGGATGCAAAATAAAGGAGAGTGGAAGCAGAGGCGGGACAAGAAGGGATGAAAGGAAGAAGGGCAGAAGAGGAAGAACACGTCGAAAATTATGTTCATTCCAAACAACTATTCATCAGAAGAGTAACGTTCATGATTTTTTAAATATCAAACTTTTAAATTTTTTACTTATACCGAACTTAAGTTATTAATAATTTAAAATATGCATTGGACAACATGCATTGGGTGAATGTTGCATTTTCACCAAAACGGAGGAAGTATATATCTTAGATATATATATATATATGTCCTCTTATAGTCATCCAGTCATCCTAGAGCAACTCATCTATCTCAATTAATGTCCTTCTTAACGTTGGCCTGCTTTTCAATTCACTGTAGAGTATTTATTTTTAATATTTGTGGTGTCTCTCCATCATTTTTTTGGGGTAAGATTCTCTCCATTGTTCAGTAATACTAATTTGTTTCGTTTTTTCTGTTTTTGTTTTTGCAGGTTAAATCCTTGTTAGGATTTTGTTGAGATATTATGTGATTTTTTTTTTCTGTTTTGGTTTCTGCTTTTACTCCCACTTTGTTGATCATGTGATTTCATGAGCAAAAATGTGAAAGTTGGGACTGCCGAAAATTCCATATAAACAAATTGTTATTTTCTTGATTTTATAGATGAAAGTTGATCTCCATATTTAAACATTTTCATCCTTGTGTTTTGTGTGCATGAATCATCTTAATGTTGCTACGACATTACAATATGTAAATATATATGCAGTCGTGGAGAAGTTGAGCATTAATGCTGTAATAATCGGCATTAATGCTGTCATCATCCCTCCTTCAATATATATTTAAATTGATAAGAATTAAAAAATATATTTCCTGAAATTAATAAATAAAATAAAATATTTTGATTGAAACTCACATCTTGAGAAAACAAATTTACTCAAAAGATTCACGTAATCAATTAACAGCTGATATAATTAATTAATTACTCATGTAATCAGTTAACAACTAATATTTAATTGTCAAACGGGTCCTACACATTTTTGCAAAGTTCTTTGTACACCACTTTGTAATACATGCTTTCTCATAATCGTCATTCTCACATAGCAAAATTTTCAAGCCTTTTCGATTTGTCACTCGAAATTATTACGCACAACTGACTATTGTTGAAAACTTATTTTATCTCAAAAATAATCTAAGAGAAGATGGTAATCGTCCTTGACTTCTATTAGTTTTATTGCATATGAAACTATGAAAGGGAATTGTTTTTAAATGGCAAACTTACATTTCAAGGTGTCAATGTCATTCTTGGTATGAGGACTATGTTAGCCGTATTCCGACCATTCATGACTTTGGCTTCCAATATATGGTTCCCAAGCCTGATTATTATTAATTGAGTGCTTGCACAAACCATTTGTGTGATCTATACTCCGGAAAGATATTACGTGAGTGCCAACCTTCAAAATAATTAATGATTGGGAAGATCAAAGCACATTAGGCTAGTTAGGAATTCGTGTTTATAGACATCATAAAGCAAGGAAGACTGCGAGATAGATATGCAAGCCTTATCTGAGTTGAAATACTGGCGATCTTCGCTCGTGTTCATTGAGATTATATAATGATTAATTAAATCAACCACGTTAAGCGTTGGTGCAAAAATAACCCTTCCAAACAAACGTCTTCCCAATATCTCCCAATCATACACAAAGAACATTCCACCAATGTTAGATTCAAGTGTAACTAAGACTTCATGATGAACACTTCTTTGCTCATCTGCGGATTTTTGCAAGAACTCACAGTACACATCGGAAAGAGAATTGTGATCATAGTGAAGGAATATTATTTCCTGTTGGAAACAACATTGTTGGAAAATCACCTAAACTATGCAACAACTTATCAATCTCTAATAATGCACAATTTTTAACTTCTTCCTCAGTAAGGACTAAATATGTGATAAAACAATAATAATTAATCAAATATTATTAGAATTCTATATCTAGATAATTTTTTAAAAAACATATATAGTAACTAATCAACTACTATGAAATAAATAATTAAAAAAATAAAATTGCATACCTGGATAATCCAAAGCTCGTTGATTGTACAAAATATAGAATAAGTACCCAAATAGTCCTGTAAGTTTCACTATTATTGAATTTGGTTCATAAAGTATTTGATTATCTCAAATGATCCTATAATTTTATATGTTAGCCGAAAGTCCCAATGCATTTAATATTCAATAGACCCCTAACTCAAATTATTCACTTTGATCCCAAAAGCTTCAGGGGTAAAAGTGAACAATATAAATGTTGAGGGACCTAAAGTTGAAAATTAAATGTATTTAGGACTATTTCGCTAAAATGTTAATGTTATAGGACCATTTAGGATAATCAAATACTTTATGAACCAAATTAAATAATAGTAAAACTTACGTGACTATTTGGTACAAAATATCATTTGATAATTGGATCCATCATCTATCCCAAATATTTTCAGGCATAGTAAGGGAATCAAATGCTAACAATGTTGCAAAAAGATTTCTTAAGAAATGTATTAATGCCCATTAAATTGCTTCATTGATTTCACCAATACATTCAGTGTCATCATCCTAACAAATAACAATCCAAAAAAATAGCAAGCATCTCGAAATAAATTATATTGAATTCTATTTATGGATCGGAATGTCATATTATAGATTACCATCACTTTGTTTTCATGTGTCTATCAACAAGCCATTGACTCCAATTTGAAATCTGATTTTTTTGTGGTGATGCATTTCACAGGGCAGTGATTGGGAAGAAGTTCAAAATGGAGATTCCATAGAAAATGATGATTTCCCATACTCTGCAGATCTGAAATCGCACAACAGGCCTACATATGAATATCCCGAGGCTCTGCCAAAAGCTTTCAACGTTTTCATAATATTCTTTTTTACTTTTATTTTTATTGATACATTTCCATTGTCATTATTTCCTTGTTTATGATGTTAATTAAGGATCTAGAATATGAGTTTGATGATGAGATCCTTAGCTATGCGGGTCCACTAAATGAGGTACTTTTATGCATGAGATAATTATCTCTTCAATAATGTGTGGATATTTGTCGTGCTAATACTTGCCTTCTTAGTTGTATGTTTAGATTAATTTGATGAGTTCTTTTGTTGACTCATTGGTGAAATTTTCAAAGGCTAATAGGTCAGTATTTAGAGGAGAGGGCATGACTATAGGGGGGTGTTTGGTACAGGGAGTTGGGCATAGAGAATGGGAATTGAGCCCAATTCCCTTGTTTGGTTAAGTCATAGAATTGAATACGGAGAACTAAATCCATTCCCAATCTCCACTTTTGATTCTCTTCAAAATACGGAGAATTGAAGAGAATTGCGTCTGAACTCTCACATCAAATCTCACCCTCCAAACCCTTCGCCCCTTTCGCAAAGATCAAATCTGCGAGCAGCTCTGTCTCTATGAACTGTCGCTATCGCCCCTTCTCCGTTCATCGGCGCCATCGCCCCTTCTCCCTTCATCGGCGCCATCACCCTCTGCTCTGTCCCTCTGAACCGTCGCCATCGCCATCTCTAAACTGTCTCTTCTCCGGCGCCATCACCCTCTGCTCTGTCTCTCTGAACCGTCGCCCCTTCTACTACTCTCCATTCGTACCGCCGTCGCCCCTTTCGGTATGATCTTTTGTTTTCTTGTTCCTGCTCTTGAATGTTTATTGTCGGCAATCGGTGTGAATCATCATGTATTATAATCGCCGATTTTGAATTCTAGAATTCCTGGAAACTTGGAATTTTGATTAGTTGGTGCCATATTCACTAGTTCTTGATTGCATGATTGGCGTAACTCAAGATTCTTTACTTTAGGGCAATTTAGTTGTTTAATTGTTGGTTGAGTATTTTTATTCCTGTTTAGACTCAATAATCATGTGTAACTTGTAATACCCGCGATTTTTAATAAAAAGAAATGGAATTAAAAATTCGAAGAGCAAGAGAATTTTAATTCCAAGAGCCCGTGAAGCCGGTAATAATTTAGTTGGATAAATTATTACATGGGAGTCCAAAGGTCGACGAATTCAAACTCGACGAGTTCAAGATTTCGAATACGAAATTAAATGGAGTCGAAATAAAATTACGATAGGAATTATAATCTGAGAACGACACGTAGGAGGATAGAAGCCCGAAAAAGGGGAGAAAAGGCCCGACGGATCGCACGGCCCGGGCGGGATTCCGCGTTTCGCGTGCCACGGCCGCGCCAGAGGGCTGAAGGCTGCAATTACGCGGTTTTGGCGATTTCTTACCTTATTTTCGACCCGTAACGATGGAAACTCGATCACACTCGGGAGGAAGGGATTGCGGACGACTTATAACTTATCTCTAACCCTAAATTCGACCTATACAACCCTAGAGCAGCCCCCTTCTCCTCATATTCTCTCCCAAACCGAAAAACTTCAAGTTCCTTGTGTTTTTGAACTTCCGACGAGCAAACCGGAGCAAGAAGGACGTGAGAGAAGAGAAGTCAGACCCTTGGGACATTGGTGAGTGTTTATTTAGTTTCCCTTCACCTTTTCGTATCCAAACTTCCGACCTAACTATGGATTTTTACTTGCGATTTTGTTTCGTGGCCAAAGGAGGAAGAAATCGTGTTGAGTAGATCCGTTCGTAGCAATCCGTAGACGCCGGACGATCTAGAGATGACCTATATCCCATACTAAGTAAGTCAATGCCTTACGTATCAATCTCGGTGTCTTAGGATCGTTCGTAACACTAGATTCAATCAAAAACCTAAAATTCGGACTTAAAAGACTCACCTTTGCGCATTTTCGGAAATCCCACGAAAACTCCTATTTCGAGAATCCGAAACGAGAAACTCCTGACTGGAGATTTGTTCCTAATATCTTAATCTAGGTTGTGTCAAAGTTTCACGCATTTTCATCAAGTTTTGATCCCCAAAACCGCATCTGGTATTTTCTGAGATTTTTGAACGAAACCGAAAAGTTGACAGATTTGAGTGTTCGACTTCTTTGACGTTTTTCTAAGGATTCTTTCAAAACTAATCTTTGATGTAAAAACAAAAGTTGTAGATAACTTTCTCAAGATTATGTCCGTAAAATATCATGAATTTTAGTTTATGTTGGACCTTCAAAAGACGATCTGAACAGCTTGTGTTTTCAATAAGAAGTCTGACAGATTTTCTATCCGAACTTGATGCATGAAACGGATTTAATCCGGGATGTTTCTGGATTAAATGCCGCTAATAAAACTTATTTATTTTTGTGTCGCGTATGTCCCTGTAAATTTTCTTAAATTTTGGAATTTGTTTGCTAGGTCGAAAACCTGTTTAAAAATCTGTGCGCTGTTTTCTGAAACTGTGACAGATTTTGCTTTTTCAGAAGATTGTAAAATTTCACTTGGTTCCTTACCTAATTTTGAGAAATTTAAAACACAAAAATTGTTCGTTAGCATGTTTTTGAGATACTGTATGAATTTCAAGTCGATTGCCTTTAAGTTGAATTTTTAAACTGAAATGGCGTAAACTGTGGCAATGACTTTTGTTGATTTGTTGGAAAACTCATCTTTTGAAACACACGATTTGCGAGCTATGTCTAAATGATAAAAACATTTTCAAAAACCCGTTAATCTAGGTTGAGCTAGATCTCCACGTGTTAAGTAGGGGGTGAGTGCTCTGCAGGGTGCCCCTCTAGCTTGAAACTTCGTGCCTGAATGGACGAAATAATATACTGTGATGTTGTGCCAAAACGGCAATTGAAAAACTAGTCTACACTCTCGGGTGTATCCGTATGGGTTACCCGAGGCTCCGGAGTGGTACTGTGTATGGCCCGATACGTGGATTGCTTCGGCAATACTGAAACTTAATACTTGAGAAACTTGATACTTGTGAAACTTGGTTGTGGCGTCCTCTTCTTAGTTAACGGGGAAAAACTAAAAGACATAAATTTTTAAATTATGTTTTTACTCATGTTATTATTTATTTATTTAAGTCGTGCTTTAAATTTATGCGTATACCTTGATCTATCATTTTTAAATTTAATTGTGCTATGAGGATTATGCGAATTAAATTCTTGTCTAATAATTAGTCAAATTACATGTTTTAAATATGCATGCTTAAAAATGTTATTTTAATTATTAAATTTTATAACCCCTTTATTGCTACGTTAGGGATTGATTTACTCAGTATTCCTTAATACGATAAATATTGTTTTTATATTTTTTTGTTATAGAGTATGGAGAGTGAGCATGATCATGTCATTGGGGGGATACTTTTTGAACATTTATTTCGTCGTTCAAATGACTTGCATTTCGGGCCTGTTTAACCCGATGTTTTGGCCATGTCGGCCCTATTTATTTTCCACTGCAGATTTAATTACTATCGTGCATGGATGTCATTACAATATTTTTAATTTAAGTATTTCCGGACTTGTGTTTTAAAACCATTTTGAAATACCTTTAGCATTGCATCTCTCAAGTGAGCTCGAATGAAGTCGTGTCTTGCTTGGGAGGTGTGGCGGTGGCATCCCGGCCTGGGTTACCAAAACCGGGGTGTTACAAGTTGGTATCAGAGACCGGAATATTTTTAAAACTATAATTATTTTTAAACTATTATTTTAAACTAGTATTATTTTTAAACCATTATTTTTAAAAACTATTATTATTTCAAGGCCATTATATTGAGTCGAAGTTTTTAGCCCAAATCATTTTACTTACAACTATTACTTTAAAAGCCTAAATTTTTTAGCCCAAAAATTTTAGCCTAATATTTTGACTAAGCCAAAATATTTTTCTTAGCGCAATACCCATATTTTCAAGCTCAAAGAAAATTCTTACTCTAACCTCTTTCGTTGACACTAGATGGCTGAACCAAACGCGAACATGATCAATCTTATGATGAAACCGATTAACGCGTACATCGAGTCTCAACAACACATAAATCACTTCAAGGCTCGAGTAGGACAGTTAGAGGGTAACATGGCCCATCTAGGACACCTTAGAGAGGCAGATCATCACCACATAACTCAACTCCAAACTCAAGTCACCCAGCTCCAAGCCCAAGTAGCTGAGCTTCAAGACAAGAGTGACGACTTGGAGGAGCAAGTAGGGGACTTGGGATGGGAGCTGATTAACCTAGCCAACCAAGCTGATGGAGTGTTCCCTCAGAACCCGGGGCCTGCACCCAATGTTGTGAACCCATTGACATATCGAGTGACGAGGAGGACCCTATTGAGGACGTGCCTACATATTCGTTCTAGACTTAGTGATCTTTTGATGCACTATTATTACTAGTTCTATTTCCCTTTTTCCTAAACTACTACTAGCACTACTATTCTCATTTTTATGGCTTGTATCCGAAATAAAGTCTTTCTATTGAACAATAAAATCACAAGCATTTATATTATAAATTACTCTTTATATTTAAAATACCATAAGTATATTTAAATTATTCTTTTTTTATTATATTATTTTTCCCAAATACCTTGTCCGGCACAAACCAACAAAATATACAAGGCTTTTGTAAAACCAAAAAAAAAAAAAAAATCTGAACAGGTCGCCTATTCCCTAAAAGAAAAAAAGAAAAACTCCAAACAACTCCCCATGACCGCAATAATACACCAAACTCCGAACAACTTCCACTAACACCGTTTCAATTCAATAAAACCTATTAATCCTGTTTTTATTTAATACATTATAGTACAAACCCTCCATTATATTTTCTTTAAAATCTAAATCTCTTGTGCTTGGAACAGAATGGCACCGAAAGGGAGACCGAGCAACCAGCCCATTCCTCCCAATACCAACAAACTACCTAGGCAACCCGACATGCCGATACCAAACGTGGGTGTACACGCTCAAGAAGAGCCAGCAGCCCTGTACCAAACAATGTGGGCGACCGCCTACGCACTCTAGAGGAGGTTCTCATTGCGCTAGGGAACGCGCAGGTGAACCAGGGCCAAGCAGTTGCGGCGCCTCCGCCCCAGGCTCGCATTAATTACCTAGCCATGGTGGACCCATATCACCCGCCGCATTACACTGGCGAGGAGGATCCGGCTAAGCTCGAGGAATGGATCTGGACGTTCGACAAGTTACTAAACGCCGTGAAATGCCCGGATGGCGAGAAAGTGCACGTGGCATCATACTACCTTGGAGGGGAGGCAGACGACTGGTGGCGTGCCACCCAGGGGAAGTTAACTGAGGAGGAAGAACCCTACTCATGGGAGGAGTTCATGGAGCTGCTCAGGGATCGATTTTATCCCATGAGCACAAACGCGGCAATGTACGAGGAGTTTCTATCACTGAAACAAGGAGGACAAACGGTGCAGGAGTAATACACCCGATTCAAGGAACTGGTGCAATTTGCGCTAAGGTTGGTGCCTACTGATGTAGAAAAGGCCCAAAAGTTTGAGATGGGGTTAAATATGGCCATCCGGGAAGTGATCACGGGGGTACACTACCCTGACTTGCAGGCAGTCTACGACCGTGCCGTGGCAGTGGCACGAGTACAGCAGTTGAAGAGGAGAGTGAGCGGGGAGTCCAGCCGAGGTCCCCAAGATAAGAGGATTAGAGACAACAGGAATGAGAACAATGCAAAGAGGAATGATTATCGGGGGGGGGGGGGGGGGGGGGGGGCGAGTAGACCACCTCAGAACAACAATGGAGGGAACAATGGGAGGATTCGTAACCAAGAAGGCCCTATACCACCATGCCCAAGGTGTGGCAGACCTCATCGAACGAGGGGATGCCTTCATCAGGGTGCGTGTTTCCAATGCAGTCGGATGGGCCACCAGAGGCGTGAGTGTCGCACTCGAATGGAGAACATCACCAAGAGGGAGGACTTGGTTACAGGCTAGCGCAGCCCCGCAATATAAATGGGCAGAATGGCAACAATCAGGGGTATCGGCACCCTCAGAATCACAATCCCAACCTAAACCAACGCCCTCCATAGAATCCGAACCAGCAGCAGAATCAGAACCCGAACGGGAATCAGCAGGGCAACCAAGGACGCCCTATGGGTCGACTCAATGTGATAAACCAAGCTGACGTACCTGTGCAGGGTGACGTGATGGCAGGTACATTTCCCGTTTTAAGCGTACCTCTTAAAGTTCTGTTTGACTCATGAGCTAGTTGTTCTATTATATCATCAAGAGTCTTAACTGAATTAGATCTACCTAAGAGCGAGACGATTAGGAATTCAACTACCTTCAGGAGAAGTAGTATCATGCTTTAGACGATATAACGAAATTCCGATAGTTATCAAGAACGTAGAATTCTTCGCGAACTTGGTATAATTTAACTTAAGGGACTTCGACGTTATACTGGGAATAAATTGGTTGACCCAGTATAAAGCGGTGATTGAATGAAAATCACGCTGTCGAAAAGTAGGGGAAAGAGAGTCATCTTTTACTCTCAACTCCCTAAGAAAAGTAGCAAGATTGTTAACACTCTCAAGCTATATAGCTTAATGCGTAAGGGATACGCGTTGTACGCATATTACATTCCAAACCTTGAAGCAGAAGTGGACAAGGTTGACAACATCCCAGTGGTAAGAGAATATCCGGATGTATTTCCCGAAGGCATTCCTGGCATGCCACCTGAGAGAGATCTTGAATTCACCATAGATCTCATTCCGGGAACGGAACCTGTTTCAAAGGCTCCTTACCGCATGGCGCCACTGGAAATGAAAGAGTTGAAGGAACAACTCGAAGAGTTGTTGGAGAAAGGATACATAAGACCAAGTACGTCCCCGTGGGGAGCACAGGTCTTATTTGTTAAGAAGAAGTACGAAGGACTACGTCTTTGCATCGACTATAGAGGACTCAATCAAGTAACCATCAAGAACAAGTATCCGTTATCAAGGATCGAGGACTTATTTGATCAGTTGAAGGGAACTTCGGTATTCTCAAAGATGAACTTTCGATCCGGTTATCACCAGCTGAGGATTGCCGAGAAGGATATCCCGAAAATAGCATTCCGAACTCGTTATGGGCACTACGAGTTCACAGTGTTATCCTTTGGATTAACAAATGCACCTGCAATGTTCATGAACCTCATGAACAACGTATTTACAAAGTTGTTAGATCAATGCGTCGTGATGTTCATCAACAACATCCTGATCTACGCGAGAAGCGAGGAGGAGTATTCCCAACATTTGCACCAAATGTTAGGGATCTTGTGCAAGAACCAACTCTACGGGAAGCTGTCAAAATGCGACTTTTGGTTAAAGGAAGTAGCATTCCTTGGACACATAGTATCCGCCACTGGAGTTTCAGTGGATCCGGCGAAAGTTTCGGCGGTGACGGAGTGAGTATCGCCGACAAGTCCAACTGAAATAAGGAGTTTCCTTGGACTAGATGGGCATTATAGGCGATTTGTGACGGACTTCTCGAAAATCCCACGCCCGATAACCCAACTGTTGAAGAAAGGGGTGAAATACGATTGGACTAGTGAGTGTGAGTCCGCGTTTCAAGAGCTGAAGAAGCGACTCACCACTACGCCCGTATTAGCACTACCATCAGAGAATGGCGACTTCGAGGTTTACAGTGATGCTTTGAAGGAAGGATTAGGTTGCGTATTGATGCAAGATTCGAGGGTCATTGCATATGCATCACGACAATTGAAACCTCACGAGGAGAACTACCCGACACACGACTTGGAGTTGGAGGCAGTCGTGTTCACTCTAAAGATATGGAGACATTATCTCTATGGGCGAAAGTGTCGAATGTTCAAGAGTCTCAAATACATATTCACTCAAAGGGAGTTGAATTTGAGACAAAGGAGGTGGTTGGAACTAATCAAGGACTATGATCTCGAAATTTCTTACCACGAAGGAAAGGCCAATGTGGTAGCTGATGCCTTAAGCCGGAAGACCCAACATGTGGCGAATTCGTTGGTGATTCCGCCGGCATTGTATATGGACTTGGCGAGATTGAGTTTAGAGCTGGTGCATTCAAGCACCGTAAATGAAGTGGTCAACGCAATGGTAGTCGAATCGACCATATTTGATGAGATCAAACTCGCCCAACTGGGCGACGTGAAGTTGGAAAGGATTAAGGAGAGCATTGCCGATGGGAAGGCGATAGGATTGCTATCCATGAGGATGGAAGCAATCGTTTCATGGAAAGATGGTGCGTGCCACAAAAATGTGTGGAACTGAAACAAAGATTGATGGAAGAAGGGCATAATATACCTTACTTGGTTCACCCTGGAGGAGGGAAATTGTATAAGGATTTGAAGAAGACTTACTGGTGGTCGAAGATGAAGAAGGAAATGGCAGAATTTGTGGCAAGATGCCTCACGTGCTAAAAGGTCAAAGCCGTGCGACAAAAATCCTTAGGATTGATGCAACCATTGGAAATCCCGAGTTGGAAGTGGGATAGTATTTCGATGGATTTCATTTCGGGATTACCGCGATCACCTAGAGGGATGAATAAGATATGGGTGATTGTCGATAGGCTAACGAAGACGGCCATATATATTCCAATGAAGGACACTTGGACCATGAACCAATTAGCAAGAGCGTATACTGACGATGTGGTACGACGACATGGGTTACCACATGATATTATCTCCGATAGAGACAGTAGATTTGTCTCTCAGTTTTGGACTAAGCTGCAAGAAGCTCTCGGTACGCAGATCAAGATGAGTACTGCATTCCACCCGATGACGGATGGACAAACGGAGAGGACGATCCAAACGTTGGAGGACATGTTGAGAGCGTGTGTCCTAGAGTTTAAGGGAAGTTGGGAAAATGATTTACCCTTGATTGAATTTTCCTACAATAATAGCTACAATGCTAGCATTGGCATGACACCATTCGAAGCACTATATGGACGGAGGTGCCGAAGTCCGCTAAGTTGGGAGGAGAGTGATAAGGCTGTGGTAGTGGGACCACAAATCGTTGAGGACATGACCCAACAAATCAAAATAATCCAAGGGAAGATGAAAGCGGCACAAGACCGACAGAAAAGTTATGCCGACGTGAGACGGCAAGACCTAGAATTTCAAGTTGGAGATACGGTCATGCTGAAGATATCACCGATGAAGGGCGTGATGCGCTTTGGTAAACAAGGAAAGTTAAGTCCTCGATACATAGGACCTTATGAGATTCTAGAAAGAGTCGGAAATCTAGCATATCGACTAGCCTTACCGCCACCACTGGCTCGAGTGCATAATGTGTTCCATGTCTCGCAACTAAAGAAGTATGTGCCTGACCCGACACATGTACTTCAACCGGAAGTGATTGAACTGGATGATGACTCGACCTATGAAGAGATTCCAGTGCAAATACTTGATGTCAAGGAGAGAGCAACAAGGAACAAGACCGTGAGAATGGTAAAGGTTCTTTGGTCTAACCACGAAGTGGAGACAACAACGTGGGAATTGGAGGCAGACATGAATCAACGTTACCCGACCCTTTCCAAGATGATCCAACCACAGCTATGGGGACATAACTGTAAGCTTAAGGGGGGGAGGATGTAACGACCCAATAATCTGTATTCCAAATAAACAAATTCAAATTGTTTTGAACTACGTAATGACCTGATCCCTTCACATGGTATGTAGGCAACTTGGAAATTTGAAGTCTAAGTTCAGTCATAATTTCTATCATAATTCTAACTTAGAAATGATATTATCCTAGATCCTAACTCGCGAGAAGCTAACACGCCACTTCGAGGACGAAGTTGATTTCTAAGGAGGGTTGACTGTAATACCCATGATTTTAATAAAAAGAAATTGAACTAAAATTCGAAGAGCAGGAGAATTTTAACTCCAAGAGCCCGTGAAACCAGGAATAATTTAATTAGATAAATTATTACACGGGAGTCCAAAGGTCAACGAATTCAAACTCGACGAATTCAAGATTTCGAATACGAAAATAAATTGAGTCGAAATAAAATAAAGATAGGAATTATAATCCGAGAACGACCCGAAAAATCAAGCCCGAGAACGTAGGAGGATAAAAGGCCGAAAGAGGGGAGAAAAGGCCCAACGGACGCACGGCTCGGCCTGGACCGCAGCCCAGTCGGGGCTCACGCGCTCCCCGGGCGGGATTCCCCGTTTCACGCACCACGGCCGCGCCAGAGGGCTGAAGGCTGCAATTACGCGGTTTTGGCGATATCTTACCTTATTTTCGACCCGTAACGATGGAAACTCGATCACACTCGGGAGGAAGGGATTGTGGATGACTTATAACTTATCCCTAACCCTAAATTCGACCTACACAACCCTAGAGCGGCCCCTTTCTCCTCATATTCTCTCCCAAACTCTCCCAAACCGAAAAACTCCAAGTTCCTTGTGTTTTTGAACTTCCGACGAGCAAACCGGAGCAAGAAGGACGTGAGAGAAGAGAAGTCAGACCCCTTGGGACGTTGGTGAGTGTTTATTTAGTTTCCCTTCACCTTTCCGAATCCAAACTTCCGACGTAACTATTGATTTTTACTTGAGATTTCGTTTCGTGGCCAAAGGAGGAAGAAATCGTGTTGATTAGATCCGTTCGTAGCAATCCGTAGACGCCGGACGATCCAGAGATGACCTATATTTCATACTAAGTAAGTCAATGCCTTACGTATCAATCTCGGTGGCTTAGGGTCATTCGTAACACTAGATTTAATCAAAAACCTAAAAATCGGACTTAAAAGACTCACCTTTGCTCATTTTCTGAAATCCCACGAAAACTGCTATATTGAGAATCTGAAACGAGAAACTCCGAACTGAAGATTTGTTCCTAACATCTTAATCTAGGTTATGTCAAATATTCACGCATTTTCATCAAGTTTTGATCCCCGTAAACGCGTCTGGTATTTTCTGAGATTTTTGAACGAAACCGAAAAGTTGACTGATTTGAGTGTTCGATTTCTTTGACGTTTTTCTAATGGATTCTTTCAAAAATAATCTTTGATGTAAAAACAAAAGTTGTAGATAACTGTCTCAAAATTATGTCCGTAAAATTTCGTGAATTTTCGTTTATGCATGAAACGGATTTAATCCGGGATGTTTTTGGATTAAATGCCTATAATAGAACTTTTTTATTTTTGTGTCTGTATGTGCCTGTAAATTTTCTTAAATTTTGGAATTTGTTTTCTCGGTCGAAAACCTGTTTAAAAATCAGTGCGCTGTTTTCTAAAACTGTGACAGATTTTGATTTTTTGAGAAGATTGTAAAATTTCACTTGGTTCCTTACCTAATTTTGAGAAATTTAAAACACGAAAATTGTTTGTTAGCATGTTTTCGAGAAACCGTACGAATTTCAAGTTGATTTCCTTTAAGTTTAATTTTTAAACTGAAAAAATGGCGTAAACTGTGGCAACGACTTTGGTTGATATGTTGGAAAAATCATCTTTTGAAACACACGATTTGCGAGTTATGTCTAAATGATAAAAACATTTTCAAAAACCCGTTAATCTAGGTTGAGCTAGATCTCCACGTAGGGGGTGAGTGCTCTGCAGGGTGCCCTTCTAGCTTGAAACTTCGTGCCTGAATGTACGAAATGAAATATACTATGATGTTGTGCCAAAACGGCAATTGAAAAACTAGTCTACACTCCCGGGTTATCCGTATGGGTTACCCGAGGCTCCGGAGTGGTACTCTGTATAGCGCAATACGCGGATTGCTTCGGCAATTCTGAAACTTGATACTTGAGAAACTTGGTTGTGGCGTCCTCTTCTTAGTTAACGGGAAAAAACTAAAAGACTTAAATTTTTAAATTATGTTTTTACTCATGTTATTATTTATTTATTTAAGTCGTGCTTTAAATTTATGCGTATACCTTGATCTATCATTTTTAAATTTAATTGTGCTATGAGGATTATGCGAATTAAATTCTTGTCTAATAATTAGTCAAATACATGTTTTAAATATGCATGCTTAAAAATGTATTTTTAATTATTAAATTTTATAACCCCTTTATTGCTACGTTAGGGATTGATTTACTCATAATTCCTTAATACTGATAAATGTTGTTTTTATATTTTTCTGTTATAGAGTACGGAGAGTGAGCATTATTATGTCATTGGGGGATACTTTTTGAACATTAATTTCGTCGTTCATATGACTTGCATTTCGGGCCTGTTTAACCCGATGTCATTACAATATTTTTAATTTAAGTATTTCCGGACTTGTGTTTTAAAACCATTTTGGAATACCTTTAGCCTTGCATCTCTCAAGTGAGCTCGAATGAAGTCGTGTCTTGCTTGGGAGGTGTGGCGGTGGCATCCCGGCCTGGGTTACCAAACCGGGATGTTACATAACTCATGATTGAATGTTTAATTGTTGGTTTCATATAATTCAGAACATTCATTTTTTGTTAGAATGTTGGGCAATTTAGATTATTGAGTCTTAAATTTTGAATGGGATTTGGCATGTCTGTTCGAGTCCAGTTATTGCAGAGTTTAATTAGGAGTAGAACTTTTATTACTTGGATTTGGCATACTTGTTTGAGGATTTTGAATGAGGATTTTCAATTCCTGTTTTTTATTCGTTTTTTGAGAAGGGTATTCTTGGATTCTGCTAGCCCACATTGTTATTTGATCCATCTGCTAATTTCATTGATCCACCTGCTAATTTCATTCTCATATTAATATTTGATTGTTTGATCATGTTTAATTAGAACGGAAACCCAAATATAAACGTGACTCATATATTCAAAGTCGTATAGATTAGAGACTCAGCAAATTCAAGCAAATTCCAGCAGTGGATGCTTGCAGATGACCTGCAACACGATGATAAACCAATTCATCAAATCAAAGTATAACGTAGCAATAGTGGGTCAATACAAGAATTGGAAACACTATACTTGCTTTAGTTTGTCCCTGATGCATTTGTAGATCACACACCCAATTTCTAACTTGTGTATGATTAATTAATATTTAGAACTATCAACCATATTCTAATCATTGCCACTATATCATCTTGCTCGTTTGAAGTGAAATTAGATAATTACTGCATATGATACAATGGTGTTACTTTGAAATTGCTGTTAAAATCTATTGTGTTCTTTCTTCTTTTTTCGGTTGTCATGGTGCTAATCTGTTTGCTGTATCTTCTTTTTTGGGATGCCATGCAATGTGCTTCAACCCAATTTGTGTAGTGGTGACCTTTTGCATGTTTTGTGCTCTTTGAAATATTTACTTTTCACCGCTATGCAGACATGCCTCATACTCTTTTGATATCAATTAACTATATGGCCAGAAGTGATCTAAATTGTAATCTTGTATCCAGGACTCTTTTTTGCCTATGTGATACACATTGATATTTGGCAATGAAATAATCCTTGTTTAATTCATCTTCATTGTAGGTAGGCATGGTGGATTCAAATATAGCTAAGGGCAACGAGCACATTTGGATGAATAAGGAAGATTCAAGGTTGATTGATGCATTGATGGAGTTACATGCATTGGGAAAGTATGCGGGCGCTGACAATGGGTTCAAGCCATGTTATTTGAATGGCGTTCAACAACTACTAGATGTAATCCTCCCTAACTCAGGGCTCAAAGCAGAACCACATATAAAATCAAGGATGAAGACGTGGAAGGCACATTTTAGTATCGTTTATGATATGGTGCATGCAAGCGGGCTCGGGTGGAATGATGAAAAAAATTGTGTTGTTGCTGAGGACAGTGTTTGGGATGAATATATAAAGGTATTTATTATAAAAAATTCATAGTTTTTTATGACAAATTTTATTCTAATTTTTTCCTAATTGTCTTGTAGTCTCACAAAGGTGCTGCAAACTTTCGAGGCAAGCCATTTCCCTTCTATGAAAAGCTGTGCACGATATTTGGTAAGGATAGAGCCACGGGTAGGCACGCAGTTGATCTTGGAGACGATGTAATATCAGAGACACAAAGGAGTTCCCCGATTGATGTTGATGATTTTGATTTTGTTGAAGATGCCGGCCAAGATGCTCGCGGTGTTGAAGAACCATCGAAATCTATCATGGATAAACGTAAAAGACACAAAAACACGGATATAGGTGAAATATATAGAGAGGCATGTCAAGACATAAAGGAGATCATGGGCAAATTTGGAGAGAATGTGGGTGAATCATTGAGGATTGACACTACCAAAGAAAATGAAGAGGCTTTTGAGTTGTTTAAGAAGGTTGCTGATGAGATAAGAGGGTTATCGGGCATCATTCCCATGCAACGTTATAAAGCAACAGATTTGATTGGCAAGGATATGATGCGCGCACGCCAATTTATTACTTTGGATCAAGAAGAAAAATTGATATGATAAAAGTAATTGTGGATAGTTTTATGGGATAGTTGATTAGTTTTTTAAGTTAAGTTTAATTATGCACACAATATTTTATTTTGGTTTTATGTGCTTGTAAAGAGATTGGTTATCTTTTTAAACTTTTATTGGAATTGATTAAATATTTGTTTTGTTAATTTGTGCATGGTTTTTTATTTTATATTTAAATAAGCCATTATTATAGGAAAAATTATAGTTTAAATAAATATTTTAATTATATTTATATTTATATTTTTCGTTATTTATAAAAACCAAACAACATAATAATTTTTAATTTCATGTTTTATTTCTATATTGAATTCTTTAATCAACCAAACAAGAGAATTGATTCTCTGTTCAATTTCTCTGTTGAATTCTCTGTTGTACCAAACAATAGAATCAATTCCATTTCTCTGTCTCAATTCCCTTTCTCTGCAATTCCATTCTCTGACACCAATTATCTGCAATTCCATTCTCTCTACCAAACACACCCTAGGAACTGTGGTTTGGCAATTATTTATATGTTGTGATGGATGTTGTAATTAAACACAATGGCTGCTCAGGTTGAGTATAATTGACGGTGATTAAGGTCCTATTTAATAAGAGCGGGAGTAGGAGGTTCATTGGGAAATCTTTTTGGTAATTTTTTTGGTCCCATATGTTATTATCTTATTACTTTATAGTCTGGTGTTTATAATTCTCAACTTTAGTCTTATGGGATGGAATTATTTTTTCTATTTTGAACAGGTCAGATTGTGGCCTTTTGAATATTACATTATCTGGCTTCCTCGAGGGTAATGGACTTTCATTTTCACATCAAGCTTACAAGTAAGCCTTCTATTTGGTTTTCAAATTGAAGTTTTTTTTACTACTTTGGAATCTCTGTTAGCTAACTACTGTATTGAACATATGATTCCGTTAATTTGCTTTGCCAATTCAAGATTTTGATTTTTTATGAATAATTCGGAGACGAAGGAGTATGAATAAGTTGAGTTTGTACATTTAAGTGAGAAGAGTTCTGATTATTTTATATTATATAGATATAGATATAGATTTTAATCAAGTTCATTTGTGAATGAATGCTATATGTGGTGTTGTGACATTAGTATTTGAACACAAATACTGTAATACCCGAGAATTTTACAACATAAAACAAACAATAAATAAATACACTAAATAAATAAAGAGAAAAAGAAATGAGAAATGAAGTCTAGTCTAAAAAGGAATTAAAATTCCAATACTCAAGACAATTTAATCGAATAAATTGTACACTGAAACCCGACACCAATGAACTCAAGAATTCGAGTCCAAACATACATTTAGACCCGAGTAAAAATTTAGAGAGGAAATAGGAACCCGAAGATACCCCGGAAATCCGAATCCGAGACCATAGAGGGATAGTAGTCCGAAAGAGAGGAGGAAAAGCACGACGGATCGCACGACCCATCAGGACCGAAGTCCAGGCGGCAGCCGCGCGGTCAGTGGCTAAACGGCGCGCCACGGCCGCGCCAGCCTACAGATTTGCCCGTTGCGAGATTTACTCGCCCGAATCCGGATTTTCCGACTTCGGTTGTATTCCTTTCGGCTCAAGACTCACCAAGGCCGACCTTGGACGTCCCTAGGTCGTGCCTATCTATAAATAACACCTCTTGTCAGCCCCGAACATTTTTTTAAAACCCTACAACTCTCTATACGTTCGAAAACACTAATCCCGGAGTCGTCGGAGGCACGAAACCAAGGCGAGGACTGTTTGGACAAAAATCGGGAGATCTCCAACGTTGTGGTAAGTTCTGATCCGAACCTTATTCCATATACAATCCGAAAACGGATTCTAACTTCATTCTTTTTCTTCTCCACACCCCGAATCGTATCTAGAACGAAGAACCCGACGAACGGAGAAGATAAACGGTGGACTGGAAGCCACGCCTCCGAATCGACGATCCCGGACGCCCAACAATCTGTAAATTAATCTTACTATGGTTTTGGGAGAATTTAAAATACACTTGATCTAACGATTTAAACCAAGAACGTAAAATCTGTCAAAACGAAATCTTTAACAGCGCAGCGTTTTTGCTTGATTTTTCCGGAACCTTAAACCTATTCAAACGAGAAAACTTAAAACACGAAAAACGTTCATAAGACATTAATCTAGCTACTGTAAAAATTTCATAATTGTTCGTTATGATTGGTATCTGAATGCATTCTCAAACCGAACTGCCTTAAATTTGAATCTTGAAATCTGGACAGAACTTAGGTTCGAACTTGATGACGTTTTTGACATTAGATCTAGACCGATTCAGAACTTTAGCCGAACATGGAAGTTGTAGATATATGTCTTAGGTATCTCTCTGTAAAATGTCATCAAATTTGGAGTTAGTTTGCTATGGTAGATCTTGAAATCTTGAAACTGGTGTTAGAATTTTTGGATAGATTAGCATCCTGTTAAAGATTGACGTTTTTCACTTACTTCCGTATCTCGGATTGAAAAACTTAAAACATGAAACTTGTTCATCTATGTGTTTTCCGTATCTCGGATTGAAAAACTTAAAACATGAAACTTGAAAAACTTAAAACATGAAACGCGATTTTTAATGAATTTTGAAGTGAACTGTGGTTGACCCAGTCAAATCTTGAAATCTTGTTGAAACGGTGAAACTAGCCTTTAAGGTTTAAACGAGTAGAAGACTCTTTGAAATAAATACATAAAATCTGAAATTTAGGAAATCCCCTTTACAAACTTGATCTTTTAAAATTAGGGGGTGAGTGCTCTGCAGGGTGCCCTCCTAACGATTCACTTCGTGCCTTTATGGACGATGGTGACCCGCGTGAAATTTTGAGATATGTTGCCAAAACGGCATGAGATATATGGCCTACACTCTCGTGAATATCCATATAGGTTTCCCGAGGCTCCGGAGTGGTACTGGGTATGGCAGATACGGCTGCGGCCGCCGGCTTCCGGCTAAATTTGACGAGATTGCAATGCAATCGTGAAATACTTGAAATACTAAATCTTGGGAGTAATGGGGATAGTTAAATATTTATTTATTATCCTTTAAATTATTAAATACTTTATTTAAATTAATTATGGCTTTTATTTAAATTATGCTAAGTGTATTATGGATAAGTGCCATGAATTAATTATGCAAATTGGTTAGATAACTAGTTTGAATTATTTATGATTTATTATCATGCTTCTATTCAAATATTAATTAATGCCTTTTAAACCCCACGACCATGTCTGTATTAACTTACTCAGCAAGTTGTGCTGACCAAACCATTTCCTTCCTTTTTCTTACAGAGGATGTGGAATGAGCATGAGCACGTATATGCATGGGGAATTTTTGGGAAACTTTTGTATTTAAATTCTTGCATTAGACTGTAGTATGAACGGGCCTGTTTAACCCGTGTTTTGGCCATGTTGGCCCTATTTACATTTTCCGCTGCAAAACTTATACTCTGATATTGTTTTCCGCTGCATTATGATATTATTTTCAAACTTATATTGTATGCGTTGTTTTGAATGCTTTTAAATACTTTAAATTCTGCAATACCTAGCCTTGCATCTCTTTAGTAAGCTCGAAGAAACTGTGTCTTGCTAGGGAGGTGTGGCGGTGACATCCCGACCTGGGTGACCAAAAACCGGGGTGTTACAAATACCTTTAGCTCCAGTTCCAATTAGTATGCTCAATTAATTTATTAATAATATTCAAATGACACATTTTACTAATTCATTTGGATTGATCTTTTGTTTTGGGGTTGAAAACATTTTGTCTTAATACATCTTATAAAATTAATAAGTGTGCTCACTTATATTATATATGGTGTGTGTTTCGACTTTGATGAGACCGAACAGTTTCTGATATCTAATAAAATTGTGCAGTAATGCCAATGAACAGAACCTTTTGTTAGTTCTCAACATAGGAGACTTTCACAAATTGTTTTTATTATCTTCTGTTGATTCTATCTAATCCTCAAAAAAATACTTCCTCCGTTTCAAAATAGCTGACACGTTTGGAAATTTGACACTATTCATATACGCACTTTGACTTAAAGTTTTATCATAGTTATACAAGTTAAAATATAGCCAAGTGGGATCTTGTTAGATTCCTCTTGTCAAGTAGTTTTTAAATATCGAACTTTTAGAATTTTTACTTATACCGAAATTAAGTTATTAATGATTTAAAATGTGCATTGGACTGCGTGCATTGTGGGTCCGTTTCAATTTTTTGAAAACGGAGGGAGTATTTGGGATAAAATGTTGAAAATTCGCATTTTGTTCTCTGTTTATTGTGCTGTTAACTTTCTTTCACTTGCCAAGGATGACGGGCATGCTACAGGACAGTGATAAAGAGTTAAAAATCAGCGGGAAATGACTTACAAACACAACCTTATTTGGGCTTCGATTTGTTGGCCTAATTGGTCATTTCTCCCTCCCGCCGCACTTCCGTCTCCTCGCCCTGTGATAATGGCCAAAATTGTCCATTATTTCCAATCAATTTCCGTGTCTGAGACGGACATTTTGATCGTATTCCCATATTATTTTGATAAGAAAGCGGTTGAATTTGACAGATTAATGCGAGTTTGTAAGAATAATAAGCTGGTAATGAAAAACACAAAAATATGCAATTTTAATTGTATTTGTGTTAGAAAAATCCAAAAACATGAAAAAAGGAAAAAAGAAAAGAAAAAAGGAATGAAAAGATGGGCAAAAGAATAAAATAGCCCACAAAAAGCAAAAAGATGGGAAAAAGAATGAAAATCCCACAAACTGAAATTTTGGCTAAGTGTTGGAAATCAATTCGGTTTACGCAATTCGGTTTATACCGAATTGCCCAGGTAAACCGAATTGCTGAAGAAAAGAAGAAAAATGGTTAAGTGTTGAGAGGAGATGCGAAATGCCCAATGCGGTCTGAGCAATTCGGTCTATACTGAATTAACTCCTAAACCGCATTGCACCAATGAAAGGAAGAAAAGCCCAGAGCAAAAAGAGATGATAAAATTCGGTATTATATTAAACCGAATTGCCTCAAAGCAAGGAAGCCAAGCAGGAGGCCATGAGCAATTCGAAATAGCCAATTCGGTTTACATTTAAACTGCATTGATGTTGAAGACCACATCCCAGCCAAAGATCAAGAAAGAGAGACCTCATGCAATTCTATATTCACCAATTCGGTCTATACCGAATTGCCTGAGGAGACCGAATTGAATTCAAAATGCATCCAGATGAAGCTGTGGAACACGTGGAAAATACATGATATTGCTAATGGGCCCTGATGGGCCTGGGGTATTGAGAAAGGTGTATAAAAGCTGATTCTCACCAACACTTGAAAAAGATTCCAATTCTTACACACTTGGCAGAGAACAAGAAGAACAATCAAGGAGGATCTTCACCCCTTAAGGGTTAGGTAGGTAGTTAGTTAGTTTATTTTTCATGCATTTTAGTTTAGTTTTAGTTGTTTTCATCATAGATTAGTTGTTAAAGCTTGTTACCACCAACTAGTGTAGCCATTTCCATATTTTTAACATGCTTTATAGATAGAATGAACCCAACCCTCAATCTAATGATGGTCTTGGGTTATTTATTATGCTTTCAAGTGTTTAACACAAAGAAAATTTCCAGAAATGGATTTTGTCTCATGTGTTTGACACTATTTAAATGCTTTCCTTAATAATAAATGTTAGAATGAATGTTTGTTTCAACTAGGTTACATTTATTATGTTCTAGTTGACTTACATTCTCAATAAATGCATGTTTAGTGGGTTTTTGGTATGGTTTTATGCCTTAGAGCTTCAAATAGGTGTTCTTGGGTTTTAGATAATTTTAGGGTTTGTAGAAATAGGTGTTAATGCTTTATTTGACTATTCTTGCTTTAGATCTTTTATTTATTGTTGCCTTAGATAATGTTGGTGTTCTTATTTTTATGCATGATGTTCTTAGAATTATAGGTTGTTTTAGGTAGATTAATCTTTGAATTCCTTGTTTGTAGTTTTAGGTTTTAATCCATGCTATTACCCACTGAATATGTATATAACTATGGATAACCACAAAATATTCACAAGTATGGCTGCGAGATGATACTGATGTGAAATGAGTGATGGGGTCCATCCCATCTATCATAAACCGCATCAGCCTAGAAACCGCATTGATACTTGTGAACACAAAAATGCACTTATGTGAAAATTACATGCAATTCGGTCTGAATTGCATGGTAAAAATGTTGTTTGTTCATTCCCTTCATGTGGTCTCCAGCAATTCGGTCTATGCAATTCGGTTTACACCGAATTGCCCATATAAACCGAATTGATCCCTGAAACCACATTGTATGCATGTCCATCCCCTCATGCCTTAGTTTATTTTTAGTGTCAAACCAATTCGGGTTGTCAATTCGGTCTATACCGAATTGCCTTGGCAAATCAAATTACCCTCCTTGTGAAGTAAGATGCCTTAAACAAATTTGAGTAAGAGAATAACCTCATCAATTCGGTTTGTCCAATTCGGTTTAGACCGAATTGCTTAGACAAACCGAATTAGATGATGCTAATTCACATCCTTGCAATGATTAAATGGGTAAGGTCATGCTTCGTATCTCATGCATTTTCAATTCGGTTTATATTGCTTCTAATCTAGTAAATCGAATTGACCCCCTCTCTCTTTTTTTCAAAAAAACTCCAAAAATATTTTATCTTCCTGAGTTGTGTAAGTTGCATGGGTGTATTGGGCTTAGGCCCATTACACTTAATTTTATCCATTACACATCTCAACCATTAGTGTCTAAATTATTGTGTGATTAACACTCACACAATACCAAAAATATTCTTTTTAATTTCATCTTTTATTTTCATTGTGTGTGTGAATGAGTAATAAGGAATATCACAGATCAATGTTGGCAAAAAGGTCCCTTCACCGGGATAATGATTAGCTCGTCTTCTGTGTATTAATTATTACTCGTTATTTTACATGGTCTGATTGGAGATTGGTGGAAGCTTCGGCAAAAAGGTTCCTTCACAGAGATAATGATTAGCCACTCAGCCAATTCCTAGTTAGATACAGTTTTCTTTTCTTTATCTTAATTTCAAACCTGAATTTTGAGCTATGGTAACATTAGACAGTGTCGATCAACACTGTTACAATAGTACTGTAGTAAGAAAACATGTGGGTTTTTCCTCACTCCTAGATAGTAGGGTTTTTGATGATAGCGATCACTGTCATTAAGGGTTCCTACTGTCTAAAAATCATACCATCTGGGATAATTGGGAACTGGATAGCATATGTTTGCAGTCCAAATCACCCCAGTTATTTCTAGCACTCTTTTCCATCTCTGTGTATCAAATTCTGTCTAATCCCATCATATATTTTGGGGTATTTTATTTTCTTCTCATATACATGTATGCATGATATTATTGTAATACCCGGAAATTTTCCAACATAAAATAAATACAATAAATAAAATAAATAAATAAATAAATATAATAAACATGATAAAGGGATAAAGAATCATAAAAGATGAGAAATGAAATTTAAATTAAAAAGGAATCAAAGTTCCGAGAACCCGGGAATCCGAAGGTAATTTAATTGAATAAATGGTTACACAGGGACCCGACACCGATAGACTCAATAACTCGAGTCCAAATATAAATTTAGGTCTGAATAAAATTAAGATAGGAAATCGGAGCCCGAAGACAGCCCGGAAATCGGAATTCGGAAGCGTAGAGGGATAGAAGTCCGAAAGAGAGGAGGAAAAGCACGACGGATCGCACGACCCACCCTGGACCGGAGTCCAGGCGTATTTGGCGCGCTGGCCGCGCGGCTTTTAGGGGAAAAGCGCGCCAACCCCGCGCCACACTGGCAGCAACAAACCAAGCGAGATTTTCTCGCCCGAATCCGGATTTTTCGACTTTCGGTTGAACATCTTTCGACTCTAGACTCTTAGAATCAGATCTTGGACGCCCTATGCCTTAGTTATCTATAAATAAGACCTCCTAAAAGCTCCGAATACGCTGGAAACCCTACGAAATCTCTCTATACGTCGAAACCCTAATCCCGGAGTCATCGGAGGCACGAAGGCAAGAGAGGAGACCGAGTTGGACGAAAATCCAAAGACTCCCGTCATCGTGGTAAGATCTGCTCCCTTCCCTACCATTTGTGATTCGAAAACGAATCCTAATTAAACCTCTTTTCTATTCTAAACCCCGATCCGGACGCGTTGAGGAAAAACGAAGGATCTCGGAGGGAGAACGAAGAACGTGGAAGCCACGCCTCCGAATCATCGAGCCTGAGACAACCGTAAATCTTTAAGTTAACTCTTATATGGTTTTGGGAAGAATTAAAACGTTCGAAACTAAAAGATTTAATAAGAAATCGTAAATCTGCCAACTTATGTTTTCTACCGACGCAACAGATTTGATGAATTTTTCCGAACCTTAAAACGACTTCAAACGGAAAAACTTAAAACACGAAAAACGTTCCTAAGGCTTAGATCTATCTACTGTTAAATTTTCAGAATTTTTAGAGACGATTTGATATGTCAAAACCAACTGAAACCGAGCTGCTTGAATCTAGATCTTGAAATTCTTGACAGAACTTAAGTTTGATCTTGATCACGTTTTTGACATAGGTTCCAGACCGATTTAGATCTTTGGAACATGAAAGTTGTAGATAAATGTCTTGAGATGGTCTCTGTAAAATTTCATTAAATTTGGAGTTGATTTGCTATGCTAGAATTTGAAATCTTTAAACTGTGACATATAAAATTCGGACAGATTTGTGTTTCTGTGAAAATTGGTGTTTTTGACATGTTTCGGTATCTCGGATTGAAAAAGTTAAAACACGAAAGTTGTTCGACTCGATGTTTCTGAGTCAGTCATGAAATTTCGGAATTTTTGGAATTAAATTTGATTTTAGACGAATTTTAGAGTAAACTGTGGTTGACCGAGTCAAATCTTGAAATCTTGTTGAAACTTATGAAAATTTGCGAAACTTGTTTTGACCTTGCGGGTTCGATTCCCCAAGGGCATCTGTGTCCCTGCGGGTTCGATTCCCCAGGATGTCTGTGTAACACCCCGGTTTTTGGTCACCCAGGTCGGGATGTCACCGCCACACCTCCCTAGCAAGACGCGGTTTCTCCGAGCTTGCTAAAGAGATGCAAGGCTATGATTTTTCAGAATTTAAAACATTCAAACAGCCCATTTATATATAATTTAAAAATAATGTCATTACAGTTGCAGCGGAAAATAATATTTACATAAGTATAATGCAGCGGAATTTAAATATAGCCAACACGGCCAGAATACGGGTTAAACAGGCCCGTTCATGCAATTTCTAGTCTAACGTAACATTTAAAAATAAAGTATTTCCCCAAAATTCCCATGAATGCATATGATGATGCATATTCTTCAGCTTTGAAAGAAACGGGGGAAAAATACGGTTTTGGTCAGCACTACGTGCTGAGTAAGCGAACACATACATAACTATGGAGTTTCAAAGCCATTATTTAATATTTAAAGAAAACATGTGCACAACACCACATCATTTAACTTATTTATCTAACAAAAATTAAATGGCATAATTTAAAGGATAGAGATTTCATAAGATCATAAATATAATTCGCAAAGTAAAACAATTGCAAGACATACTTTAAGGCATAATCTAAAAGGAACAATTTTTCGAGTCTTCTAGTTTCATATCTCATGTCTCATGTTTCAAGTTTATATTTCAATCGCCATTCGGCAAGTTTTATTTATCAATCGCCTTCCGGCAAGCGTTATATCTCAATTGCCTTTCTGCAAGCATTATATTTCAATTACCTTTCAGAAAGCACTATATTTCAATTGCCTTTCGGCAAGCATGATATTTGAATTGCCTTTCGGCAAGCAGAATATTTCAATTGCCTTTCGGCAAGCAGGATATTTCAATTGCCTTTAGGCAAGTAGGATATTTCAATTGCCTTTCGGCAAGCAGTATATTTCATGTGTATTTTATATCAAAGAAATTCCCAATCATTTAAATCTTAAAGGCTAATTTCATGTTTCAACAAGATTTCAAGATTTGACTTCCGGTAAACCACTGTTTACTCTAAAATTCGTCTAAATTCAGATTTAATTCCAAAAACTTTCGAAATTTCACCACTGACTCAGAAACGTCGAGATCTACAACTTTCGTGTTTTAACTTTTCCAATCGAGATACCCAAACAAGTCAAAAATGTCAATTTTTGCAGAAACACAAATATGTCCGAACTTTATATTTCACAGTTTAAAGATTTCAAATTCCACCATAGCAAATCAACTCCAAATTTAATGAAATTTCATAGAGACCATCTTAAGACATGTATCTACAACTTTCATGTTCGGCCAAAGATCTAAATCGATCTGGAACCTATGTCAAAAACGTGATCAAGATCAGACCTAAGTTCTGTCAAGAATTTCAAGATCTAGATTCAAGCAGTTCGGTTTCGGTTGGTTTTCACATATCAAATCGTCTGTAAAAATTCTGAAAATTTTACAGTAGATAGATCTAAACCTTAGGAATGTTTTTTGTGTTTTAAGTTTTTCCGTTTGAAGTCGTTTTAAGGTTCGGAAAAATTCGTCAAAACTGTTGCGACGGTAGAAAACATAAGTTGGCAGATTTACGATTTCTTGTTAAATCTTTTAGTTTCGAACGTTTTAATTCCTCCTAAAACCATGTAAGAGTTAACTTACAGACTTATGGATGTCTCGGCTCGATGATTCGGAGGCGTGGCTTCCACGTTCTTCGTTCTCCCTCCGAGATCCTTCGTTTTTCCTCAACGCGTCCGGATCGGGGTTTAGAATAGAAAGGAGGTTTAATTAGGATTCGTTTTCGAATCTTGAATGGAAAGGAATGAACAAGATCTTACCACGAAAGCAAGGGTCTCCAAATTTTCGTCCAACTCAGTCTTCGAATGCCTTCGTGCCTCCGACGACTCCGGGATTAGGGTTTCGACGTGTAGAGAGATTTCGTAGGGTTTCAAAAGTGCTTGGGATCAAACTAACGGGTTATTTATAGATGGACAAGCCCTAGGGGACGTCCAAAGTCTGCCCTAGGGTGTCTTGAGCCGAAAGAAAAGTAACCGAAGTCGAAAAATCCGGATTCGGGCGAGAAAATCGCGCAAGCCGCGACTGTCGCATCTGGCGTGGGGTTGGCGCTGGGTTTGTGCAAACCCCGCGCGGACACCGCGCGGACCCAGACTAGGCCGCGGTCTGGGCCGGGTCGTGCAATCCCTTTGGGCCTTCCTCTTCCTCCTTCCTTTTGGGCCTTTGTCTTCTCTTTGGGCCTTTCTCCTTCTATTTTTTTTGGGCTATCTCTTGAACTATAAATCCTATTTCAAATTTATTTGGGATCTCAAATTAATTTCGGGTTCGAAATATTAAGTCCATCTATATTTGGTTCCCGTGCAATAATTTATTTAATTAAATTATTTTCGACTTCACGGGTTCTTGGATATTTAATTCCTTCTTGAATTAAATTCCTTTTCTCATTTCTTTTTTTTAATTATTTATTTGTTTATTATATTTATTTATTGTTTATTTATTTATATATTTATTTTATGTTGCAAAATTCTCGGGTATTACAGTCTACCCTCCTTAAGAATCAACTTCGTCCTCGAAGTTGTGTTTCGGCTTTTCTCGTGCTAAGGTCTTTTGTTTATTTTATTATTTTGTGACTGAACTTAGAATTAAGACTTCTAAGCTGCCTACGTACCCTGTGAAGGGATCAAGTCATGACGTAGTTCAAAATTTATTTGGGATACATATTGTCGAGCCAAACTAAAAATAAATGCAACTACTTTATCACGGGGTATCACATCCTCCCCCCCTTAGAACTCCAGTTATGTCCCCATAACTGCTTATTCAGTACTCTCGAGAGGTTTCGGGTTTTGGTCTTTATTCTGAGGGTGTTGGTGCCCTTGGTTGTTGCCACCTTGACCGTCTGGGTTTCGTGGTTGCTTAGGTCGAGTAGTCACATCCTCTCTCTTGTCGATGTTCTCTTTCCGTGTCCGGCAATCACGCAGCTGATGACCATGTCGACCTCATCGAAGGCATGCTCCAGGCTGAGGGCATCCTCTCGCATAATGCGGTTTACCACACTTTGGACATGGTGACGCATAGTCCCCATGGTTGAAGACTATCCCCTTTTTCTCCCCATTGTCATTTTGATGTTGTCCCTTCGAGTTTCCATCGAAATGGTCCTTATCCACCTTGTACTCTCCTTGTGGTCCTTGGTTAGCCTCATCTACCGGTTTCCGTTTCAGTCCTTGGACTCGTGTAACCGCTACCGCACGGTCATAAACCGTCTGCAGGTTCGTGAATTGTCCTACTGCAAGTATCTCCCGAATACTAAGGTTCAGACCCATCTCGAATTTCTGAGCCTTGTCAGTGTCGGTTGGCACTAGCCTCGTAGCAAATCGTACTAGCTCCTTGAATTTGGTGTAGTACTCTTGCACTGTTTGCGCACCTTGTCTAAGGTTGATGAACTCCTCGTATTTTTCCGTCTTCGTGCTTAGTGGGTAGAACCTTTCCCTCAAGGCTTCCTTAAGTTCTTCCCAGGTGTAGGCTTCTCCGTCTTCCTCTGAATTCGCTCGAAAGGTTCGCCACCACTCATCGGCTTCACCTCCTAAGTAGTAGGTTGCTACTCGTATCCTTGCCTCATCAGGACATTTGATAGCATCCAAGAGCTTATCAAATGTACGGATTCACCCCTCTAGTTCGGCGGAATCCTCCTGCCCATCGTAGTGTGGTGGTTGATAGGGATTCACCAACGCTAGATAGTTGGGTTGAGCTACGGGTGGAGGTACTGTTTGTGTCCTATGCACCTCGGCATTTCCTAATGCTACTAGGACTTCCTCCATAATCCTTAGACGTTCTTCCATGTTGTTAGGTGTAGGAGGCACTTGTTCTTCTAGGTTCTGGGGACTTCCACTGTTGTTCGACGTGTTGGGGAGGTTAGCGTCCGTGCCATTTGGACTAACCTTCCTCGGTTTCCTCCTATGTGCCATTTTCTGTTATAACGTGTATAGATTAGCTTATCTTGGTTTAGATAGATTGCTCGAACAAGACGTTTCGTAAATTTCAAATTTCAAATTTTCGGGTTTGTTGTTTGGAAATCCAAACAAGATTTTTGGAATAAATAGTGTTTTAATAAAAACTTGATTTCTATTGTTCCACATGAGGAAATTTTCTAATTCGTACAAGAGTAGGAATGGCTAAGGCCGAGAATTCGTAGGTGTGCGCTTAGATGAACGCGATTTAGAACTAAGGCAAGATCAGTCTCTAATGAGCGTGTCTAATTTGATGTCAAGCGTTTAAGTCAATCCAGGTGTAGCAAGAGATCTAAGTTAGAATATATCACGCTTCTAAGTTCTCTAAGTTTAGGCAATGCAGTATGCACATGCAAATGATGATTCCCCCAAAAATAATTTAATGCACTTTATATATTTTTCCAGGGGGTTTAAAATAAATATTTCTCCATGGAATTAATACTTTAAAATTTAAAGTAATAGTCAAAATATTAATAGTAGTTTAAAAATAATAATGGTTTTAAAAATAATAGTTTAAAAATAGCCGGGCTCTGATACCACCTTGGTATCAGATATTTTCTTTAAAATAAATAGCTTTAAAATAGTCTGGGCTCTGATACCAACTTGTAACACCCCGGTTTTTGGTCACCCAGGTCGGGATGTCACCGCCACACCTCCCTAGCAAGACGCGGTTTCTCCGAGCTTGCTAAAGAGATGCAAGGCTATGGTTTTTCAGAATTTAAAACATTCAAACAGCCCATTTATATATAATTTAAAAATAATGTCATTACAGTTGCAGCGGAAAATAATATTTACATAAGTATAATGCAGCGGAATTTAAATATAGCCAACACGGCCAGAATACGGGTTAAACAGGCCCGTTCATGCAATTTCTAGTCTAACGTAACATTTAAAAATAAAGTATTTCCCCAAAATTCCCATGAATGCATATGATGATGCATATTCTTCAGCTCTGAAAGAAACAGGGGAAAAATACGGTTTTGGTCAGCACTACGTGCTGAGTAAGTTAACACATACATAACTATGGGTTTCAAAGCCATTATTTAATATTTAAAGAAAACATGTGCACAACACCACATCATTTAACTTATTTATCTAACAATAATTAAATGGCATAATTTAAAGGATAGAGATTTCATAAGATCATAAATATAATTCGCAAAGTAAAACAATTGCAAGACATACTTTGAGGCATAATCTAAAAGGAACAATTTTTCGAGTCTTCTAGTTTCATATCTCATGTCTCATGTTTCAAGTTTATATTTCAATCGCCATTCGGCAAGTTTTATTTATCAATCGCCTTCTGGCAAGCGTTATATCTCAATTGCCTTTCGGCAAGCATTATATTTCAATTGCCTTTCGGCAAGCACTATATTTCAATTGCCTTTCGGCAAGCAGGATATTTCAATTGCCTTTCGGCAAGCAGGATATTTCAATTGCCTTTCGGCAAGCAGGATATTTCAATTGCCTTTAGGCAAGCAGGATATTTCAATTGCCTTTCGGCAAGCAGGATATTTCAATTGCCTTTCGGCAAGCAGTATATTTCATGTGTATTTTATATCAAAGGAATTCCCAATCATTTAAATCTTAAAGGCTAATTTCATGTTTCAACAAGATTTCAAGATTTGACTTCCGGTAAACCACTGTTTACTCTAAAATTCGTCTAAATTCAGATTTAATTCCAAAAAATTTCGAAATTTCACCACTGACTCAGAAACGTCGAGATCTACAACTTTTGTGTTTTAACTTTTTCAATCCGAGATACCCAAACATGTCAAAAACGTCAATTTTTACAGAAACACAAATCTGTCCGAACTTTATATGTCACGGTTTAAAGATTTCAAATTCCACCATAGCAAATCAACTCCGAACTTTATAAGGGGATTTAATTTCAAAAATCTGATCTCAATTATATTTATTTAAAAATAATATCTCAACTCATTTCAACCCTAAAGGTTAATTTCATGTTTCATCAAGCTTTCAAGGTTTGACTTCCGGTAAACCACAGTTTACTCTAAAATTCGTCTAAAATCCGATTTAATTCCAAAAATTCCGAAACTTCACGACTATCTCAGAAACGTCAAGATCTACAACTTTCGTGTTTTAACTTTTTCAATCCGAGACATTGAAATAGGTCATAAACACCAATTTTCACAGAAACACAATTCTGTCCGAATTTCATATGTCACGGTTTAAAGATTTCGAATTCTACCATAGCAATTCAACTCCAAATTTGATGAAATTTTACAGAGACCATCTTAAGACATTTATCTACAACTTTTATGTTCGGCCAAAGATCTAAATCGGTCTGGAACCTATGTCAAAAACGTGATCAAGATCAGACCTAAGTTCTGTCAAGAATTTCAAGATCTAGATTCAAGCAGTTCAGTTTCGGTTGGTTTTCACGTATCAAATCTTCTTTAAAAATTCTGAAAATTTTACAGTAGATAGATCTAAACCTTAGGAACATTTTTCGTGTTTTAAGTTTTTTCATTTGAAGTCGTTTTAAGGTTCGGAAAAATTCGTCAAACCTGTTGCGTCGGTAGAAAACATAAGTTGGCAGATTTACGATTTCTTGTTAAATCTTTTAGTTTCGAACGTTTTAATTCCTCCTAAAACCATGTAAGAGTTAACTTACAGACTTATGGATGTCTCGGCTCGATGATTCGGAGGCGTGGCTTCCACGTTCTTCGTTCTCCCTCCGAGATCCTTCGTTTTTCCTCAACGCGTCCGGATCGGGGTTTAGAATAGAAAGGAGGTTTAATTAGGATTCGTTTTCGAATCTTGAATGGAAAGGAATGAACAAGATCTTACCACGTAAGCAAGGGTCTCCAAATTTTCATCCAACTCAGTCTTCGAATGCCTTCGTGCCTCCGACGACTCCGGGATTAGGGTTTCGACGTGTAGAGAGATTTCGTAGGGTTTCAAAAGTGCTTGGGATCAAACTAACGGGTTATTTATAGATGGACAAGCCCTAGGGGACGTCCAAAGTCTGCCCTAGGGTGCCTTGAGCCGAAAGAAAAGTAACCGAAGTCGGAAAATCCGGATTCGGGCGAGAAAATCGCGCAACGCCGCGACTGTCGCATCTGGCGTGGGGTTGGCGCTGGGTTTGTGCAAACCCCGCGCGGACCCAGACTGGGCCGCGGTCTGGGCCGGGTCGTGCAATCCCTTTGGGCCTTCCTCTTCCTCCTTCCTTTTGGGCCTTTGTCTTCTCTTTGGGCCTTTCTCCTTCTATTTTTTTGGGCTATCTCTTGAACTTTAAATCCTATTTCAAATTTATTTGGGATCTCAAATTAATTTCGGGTTCGAAATATTAAGTCCATCTATATTTGGTTCCCGTGCAATAATTTATTTAATTAAATTATTTTCGACTTCACGGGTTCTTGGATATTTAATTCCTTCTTGAATTAAATTCCTTTTCTCATTTCTTTTTTTTAATTATTTATGTGTTTATTATATTTATTTATTGTTTATTTATTTATTTATTTATTTATTTTATGTTGCAAAATTCTCGGGTATCACAGTCTGTGTCAAGCCTTGCGGGTTCGATTCCCCAGGATGTCGGTGTCAAACCTTGCGGGTTCGATTCCCCAGGGTGTGTCTTTCTGCAGGTTCAATTCCCCAGAATATGTGTTGATTCCTATGGGTTCGATTCCTTAGGATGTATGTGAGTTCTTTCGGGTTCGATTCCCCAAGGGCGATTGTCTGTTTTCTTGGGGGTTTGATTCCCCAAGAACAAATTATACTAGATTATATCGAATAAAAGAGGAAGAGTGAAATCCTGAAATACTTGAATATTTACCTTATTTAAATTGTGCCTTTAAATTATGTCTTGCAATTATTTTATCATGTCGTTGAATTATGATCTTATGGAAATCCTTGTCTTTTAAAGTTATGCTACTACTCAGCAAGTTTTTGCTGACCAAACCATTTTTATTTCTTTTCTTTCAGATTTGAGAATTTTGCATCGTTTTATGCATACACGGGAAGTTTGGGATGATATATCATTTTGAATTTTTGTATTAGACTAGATCTTGCATGAACGGGCCTGTTTAACCCGTGATTAGGCCATGTTGGCCCTATATTTAAATTCCGCTGCGATACATATATGTAAATATTATTTTCCGCTGCAACTTTGATGTATTATTTTTAAATTATATATAAATGGGCTGTTTGAATGTTTTAAATTTTGAGAAACCATAGCCTTGCATCTCTTTAGCAAGCTCGGAGAAACCGTGTCTTGCTAGGGAGGTGTGGCGGTGACATCCCGACCTGGGTGACCAAAAACCGGGGTGTTACAGAGTGGTATCAGAGCCCAGATATTTTTAAAGCTATTTTGACCCAAATTATAATTATTTTGACCCAATATAGAGGTCCAAGCATTTTAACTATTATTTTAAATTTAAAAGTATTATTTCCATGGAGAAATTTTTATTTTAAAACCCATGAGAAAAATATATATATAGTGCATTAAATTATTTTTGGGGGGAAAACATCATTTGCATTTGCATATTGCATCTCTTCTATGAACTTAGAATCTTGGCGAATTCGAACTTAGAATCTTGGCGAAGTTTAATCTAGAATCTCGGCGAATATTAACTTAGATCTTTTGCCTGCACTAGATGACTTAGATGCTTGACATCAAATTTGAAACGCTCACTAGAGACTGATCTTGCCTTAGTTATAGACCGCGTTCATCTAAGCGCACGCCTAAGCATAACAAATCTCGGCTCTAGCCATTCCTATCATGGTGCGAACTAGAAAACTTCCTCATGTGGAACAATAAGAAAATCAAGTCTTTATTAAAACACTCTCTATTCCAAAAATCTTGTTTGGATTTCCAAACAACAATCCGAAAATTTGAAATTAGAAATTTACGAAACATCTTGTTCGAGCGATCTATCTAAACTCTGATAAACTAATCTATACACGTTATAACAGAAAATGGCACGTAGGAGGAAACCAAGGAAGGTGAGTCCAAACGGCACTGACGCTAACCTTTCCAACACGCCCAACAACAGTGAAAGTCCTCAGAACCTAGGAGAGCAAGTGCCTCAAGCGCCCAATAATATGGAAGCACGTTTAAAAACGATAGAGGGATTCCTAGTAGCATTAGGAAATGCGGAGGTGCATAGGACACCTGCAACAGTACCTCCACCCGTAGCTCAAACCAACTATCTAGCGTTGGTGAATCCCTATCAACCACCACGTTATGATGGGCAGGAGGATCCCGCCAAACTAGAGGGATGGATCCGTACATTTGATAAGCTCTTGGATGCTATCAAATGTCCTGATGAGGCAAAGACACGAGTAGCAACCTACTACTTAGGAGGCAAAGCCGATGAGTGGTGGCAAGACCTCCAGAGGAATTTAGAGGGAGCTGAAGAAGCTTATTCGTGGACTAAACTTAAGGAGGATCTAAGGTACCGCTTCTACCCCATGAGCACCAAGGCGGCAATGTACGAAGAGTTTTTATCACTGAAGCAAGAGGGACGGACGGTGCAGGAGTATTACACCCGGTTTAAGGAGTTGGTACGATTTGCTACGAGGATAGTACGAACCGACTCTGACAAGGCTCAGAAATTCGAGATGGGTCTGAACCTTAGTATCCGGGAGATACTTGCAGTAGGACAATTCACGAACCTGCAGACGGTTTATGATCGAGCTGTAGCAATTGATCGAGTCCAGCAACTGAAGCGTAAGGAAAATGGGGAGTCGAGCAAGGACTCGCAAGGAGTTGAGAAGAAGAATCGGAGCAATAACGGTGGACAAGATAGGAACGAGAATAAGGATTTCTATAATGGGAGAAATGGCATACGTCGTACAGTCGTACCACGTTGCCCACGGTGCCACCAAGCCCATCTGGTGCGCGAGTGCCCAAGGCGCGGGACTTGTTATAGATGTGGTGGGGAAGACCACATGATTAGGGAATGTAATGTTCGTGAGGAGATGATTGAGAAGAGGATAGAATTGGTAAACCCTCAACAAGGAGATCAAAGAAGAGAATAATAAGTAGGCAGTTATGGGGACATAACTGAAGTCCTAAGGGGGAGAGGATGTAATACCCTGTAAAATAGACATTTACTTTTAACGATATGTATTCCGAATAAATAAATAAACATATTCAAATTGTTTTGAACTACGTTATGGCTTGATCCCTTCACAGGGTACGTAGGCAGCTTAGAAGTTTTAATTCTAAGTTCAGTCACAAAATAATAAAACAAATAAAAGACCTTGGCACGAGAAGAGCCGAAACACAACTTCGAGGACGAAGTTGATTCTTAAGGAGGGTAGACTGTAATACCCGGAAATTTTCCAACATAAAATAAATACAATAAATAAAATAAATAAATAAATAAATATAATAAACATGATAAAGGGATAAAGAATCATAAAAGATGAGAAATGAAATTTAAATTAAAAAGGAATCAAAGTTCCGAGAACCCGGGAATCCGAAGGCAATTTAATTGAATAAATGGTTACACGGGGACCCGACACCGATAGACTCAATAACTCGAGTCCAAATATAAATTTAGGTCCGAATAAAATTAAGATAGGAAATCGGAGCCCGAAGACAGCCCGAAAATCGGAATTCGGAAGCGTAGAGGGATAGAAGTCCGAAAGAGAGGAGGAAAAGCAAGACGGATCACACGACCTGCCCGGACCGGAGTCCAGGCGTATTTGGCGCGCTGGCCGCGCGACTTTTAGGGGAAAAGCGCGCCAACCCCGCGCCACACTGGCAGCAACAAACCAAGCGAGATTTTCTCGCCCGAATCCGGATTTTTCAACTTTCGGTTGAACATCTTTCGACTCTAGACTCTTAGAATCAGATCTTGGATGCCCTAGGCCTTAGTTATCTATAAATAAGACCTCCTAAAAGCTCCGAATACGTTGGAAACCCTACAAAATCTCTCTATACGTCGAAACCCTAATCCCGGAGTCATCGGAGGCACGAAGGCAGGAGAGGAGACCGAGTTGGACGAAAAACGTTCCTAAGGCTTAGATCTATCTACTGTAAAATTTTCAGAATTTTTAGAGACGATTTGATATGTGAAAACCAACCGAAACCGAGCTGCTTGAATCTAGATCTTGAAATTCTTGACAGAACTTAGGTTTGATCTTGATCACGTTTTTGACATAGGTTCCAGACCGATTTAGATATTTGGCGGAACATGAAAGTTGTAGATAAATGTCTTGAGATGGTCTCTGTAAAATTTCATTAAATTTGGAGTTGATTTGCTATGGTAGAATTTGAAATCTTTAAACTGTGACATATAAAATTCGGACAGATTTGTGTTTCTATGAAAATTGGTGTTTTTGACATGTTTCGGTATCTCGGATTGAAAAAGTTAAAACACGAAAGTTGTTCGACTCGAAGTTTCTGAGTCAGTCATGAAATTTCGGAATTTTTGGATTAAATCTAATTTTAGACAAATTTTAGAGTAAACTGTGGTTGACCGAGTCAAATCTTGAAATCTTGTTGAAACTTGTGAAAATTTGCGAAACTTGTTTTGACCTTGCGGGTTCAATTCCCCAAGGGCGTCTGTGTCCCTGCGGGTTCGATTCCCCAGGATGTCTGTGTCAAGCCTTGCGGGTTCGATTCCCCAGGGTGTATGTTTTCTTGCGGGTTCGATTCCCCAGGGTGTATGTTTTCTTGCGGGTTCGATTCCCCAGGATGTCCGTGTCAAACCTTGCGGGTTCGATTCCCCAGGGTGTGTCTTTCTGCGGGTTCGATTCCCCAGAATATGTGTTGATTCCTACGGGTTCGATTCCCTAGGATGTATGTGAGTTCTTGCGGGTTCGATTCCCCAAGGGCGATTGTCTGTTTTCTTGCGGGTTTGATTCCCCAAGAACAAATTATACTAGATTATATCGAATAAAAGAGGAAGAGTGAAATCCTGAAATACTTGAATATTTACCTTATTTAAATTGTGCCTTTAAATTATGTCTTGCAATTATTTTATCATGTCGTTGAATTATGGTCTTGTGGAAATCCTTGTCTTTTAAAGTTATGCAATTAAATTATTATTATATGGATAAGATTAAATCATGTCTTGTATGAACATGTTTTCTTTAAATTTAAGTAAAGGCTTTGAAACCTCATGATCATGTTTGTGTTAACTTACTCAGCAAGTTTTTGCTGACCAAACCATTTTTATTTCTTTTCTTTCAGAGTTGAGAATTTTTCATCGTCATATGCATACACGGGAAGTTTGGGATGATATATCATTTTGAATTTTTGTATTAGACTAGATCTTGCATGAACGGGCCTGTTTAACCCGTGATTAGGCCATGTTGGCCCTTTATTTAAATTCCGCTGCGATACATATAGGTAAATATTATTTTCCGCTGCAACTTTGATGTATTATTTTTAAATTATATATAAATGCGTTGTTTGAATGTTTTAAATTTTGAAAAACCATAGCCTTGCATCTCTTTAGCAAGCTCGGAGAAACCGTGTCTTGCTAGGGAGGTGTGGTGGTGACATCCCGACCTGGGCGACCAAAAACCGGGGTGTTACAATTATTATGTAGATATTGTGGTCATATTATTTTGGGGATCATTCCCCTTGGACATAGAAGTCTTGATCTAAATCAGATGTTACATAATAAACTTCCACAAAAATCACTTTATAAAATCTGTCTGAGTAAGGGATAATTTCACAGTTATGACTAATTCATCTTCTACTGGGGGTTGATTTTGAGAATTTAGAAGCAGAGTCAGCGATTAGGTCTCACCTAGACTGAAAGGATCTGTGTTTTAATTGAGAGTCTAGTACCTGTGTAGGGAATGATTTTCAAATATCAATTGTTTTCTCAAAATTGCCGTGTTGTGGAAATCTTATATTAAGTATCGCATCAAGTCAGAGTCTACTTGGATTCGGATAAGATGTGATAAATAATACTAGAGGAACAACATATAGGCCTTGGTTAATTTCTAAGGTAGGGTTGAGTATTCTTTCAACTACTATCTTCTCCCGCCAAAGCCTAGAATTGAGTCTCGAGTGAGTACATTCGGAATATATCCTTGCGGGTCTGTTCCATTCAGTCTGTATCTCATAACTAACCGGATCTTACAAGTCATGTGGCTTACTGATATTTGGGAAGTTCTAAATCTGCATCTGGTCACCAAGACCAGGGGCTCTTTTATACTAACGGAATGAGATAACTTTTTAAAGCTCCCGAGTGATAGGTTTTTAAATGCTTTCTTTACAGCTTTCTTTTAAATGCTTTATAGAGGACACTCGGGAGAATTAGAGGTTGGCCGTCGTATATAAGGTTTAAGAGTTATGAATTAGTTCGGGATTAAAATTTGGACTTTGGGTGTGACAAGGGGGATGATAGGAGTACTTGGCATGTCAACTAATGATATGTTAGGTGTTGCTTATCCACCATGGAGAAATAACATACCTCGGCAGGGGGAGTTATTAATCTGTGTATCTTAGATGTTGAGGTCTTAAGAGCATGTAAATTCTGACTGTAAGTACCTGTCTGTTAAATGAAACATAGTCTAGAAAGCATGAGAGTTAGCTAACTGATAGATTATCCCAAACAAAGATCTGCGTAATGAAAATGGAAGTTTAATTGTGTTTCATCTGAAATCTTGTCCAAACTTTATTATTTTCTTCATGTCCCTTCTGTCGCATTTTAAATTCGCTTTATAGATAGTGTAGCATAATTTTACATGCTTTGTAGAATCATTTTATCCGCTTTCTTAGCATAATTTTTGTTGCTTTCTTAGAATAGATTTAATTGCTTCTTAGAATAATTTTACCATGCTTTGTAGCATAACTTTCAATGCTTTCATAACCTAGTTTAAATTATGCCAAGTAGTTGTAAAAATCAAACTCAAGCTTGAAACGAGTAACCGAGTGGAAAATTTTAGTAAACGACGTGGGCCCTGCTTCTATCGCACATCCTCCAGTGAACGATCCGGTCTTACTATAAATTACTGCAATTTTTGACACCGTGCGCTTTCGGGCCACAGTTTCCTACATGAGTATATAAAAACGTGACAACCTATAAATATATTTCTAATCCTAACTCCATCTTCATAATTGGTTTCATTAAATAAAATTAAACTGGGATTACTATTTTTCAGAAAATACTCATATAGTGGGAAATTGTCAAAAGTTTCATGGCGCCGTTGCCGGGGAGGATGCAGCGCCGTTTATTAAGAGAATTACACTCCTGATTTACTCATAGATAGTTTTTGTATATACTCTTGAACCATTACTAACCTGGGGGTTGTGCAGGTGTTGTCAAGTTGTGATATAAACTGCTTATGCAACGGAGTAAGGGTACATTGCCTGAGCTACCGTTCGATCTAGAAATAGAAAGGACTGCTCGACAGCTAAGGGCACAAGCAAGACTGAGAAAGGAACGGGAAGCACGGACTCGTACCTCACCCGAAACCACAAGCAGTGACTTATCTGACATGGTAGAGAACCAGCACATTCCCCCGATCTTACCCATAAACCAACCACCCATCAACAACGAACCAATAAATAACCCAGGTAATGGAGCTGATGGGGATATAGTAGAACATCCGAACTGTGATAACGAGGAGGAGAACCTACAAAATCTCGATCAGCAACATTACCAGCAATACCACCAACCGCCACCACCTCAAAACCAATTTAACAACCAAAACCAAAATATACCAAATCAGCAATACCAGAATCAAGCCTTCAATTAGGACCAGTTTCAGAACAACCCTCATGATCCAAACAACATGTTCCAACAGAATCCCAATTACCATCAGCAATACCAAAATCAAGCAGAGCAAGGAAATCAGCAACAGCAGGCAGCAGCTGACTTTATGCAGCCTATTGTGGAGCCTTATCTGAACAGGCCCGGGAGAACACAATCTGCCACACGCAACTTTGAACTGAAGCCCGCACTCATCAACTTGGTGCAGAACAATCAATTCTGCGGTGCAAATCATGAGGACCCTCATGATCATCTACAAACCTTTCTGGAGCTCTGTGATACAATCAAGAATCAGAGGGTGTCCCCTGAAGCTATAAGACTGATGTTGTTTCCTTTCTCTTTATTCAGTGGAGCTAGGGATTGGTACAAATCTTTGCCTATCAACCAGAGGAGTACGTGGGCAGATTTAGTAAGGAGCTTTCTGTTAAAGTATTTTCCCGAATCAAAAGTGGAGGAAGGACGAGCGAAAATAGGAGAATTCAAAATAAAGCCGGATGAGTCACTCTATGACGCCAAAGAGAGGTTTTTCAACCTCTTTAGGAGATGCCCCCAACATGGATACCAATCATGGGAGCAACTAAGAAAATTCTATGGAGGACTCACCCACTCATGGCGAATGATGCTAGATGCAGCCGGAGGGAAACATTTACTCCACTTGCCCATGGATCAAGCCTGGGCAAAGATTGACACCATGTCTGTTAACAGATCTGTACTGAACAATTATGAGAGAAAGGCTGACCCTCCTAGGAAAGTTTTTGCTGTGAGTGAAGGTAAAACAGATTTTGAAAAGTTGCAGGAACAGGTGGCTGCAGTTCAGCTGAATTAAGGAAAAGGAGCAGGTACTTCTCAGGCAGGAGCCTCATCCAGCCAAGTACAAACACAACAATCAGAAGCTGTTTCTGGGCTGTGTCAGGGACCACATCCAACTGACACGTGCCAACAGATAGCTACCGAAAGTTGTAACTATGCCGGAAAATTCCAGAACCGCCACCCAAACCTCTCATATTCCAATAACAATGCACTCAATGCGCATTTGTTATCTCAGCCAAATCAGCCTACCCAGTTTGCCCACCAAAACCAACAACAGAACTTCAGGCCACATAATCAAGGATTTGTTCAGCAGAGGGTACATAACTTCCAGAATCCGAATTTCCAACCCCACATCCAACAAAGACCCAATCAGAATCAGGGACAAAACTTCCAGAACTTCCACGCCCAACCTGATCAGAATCAGCAATTCAACCAAAAGCCACCATCCCGCCTGGAAAGCATGATGACTGAGTTTATTTCCAATCAAAAAGAGATAAACCAACAACTGCAGTCATCTATCAAAAATATGGAGACACAGGTCACTCAGTTGGCTAAGGACTTGCAAAACAGGGGGAAGGGAACACTGCCGAGTACTATTGAAACCAACCCGCAGTGTAAAGCAATCACATTGCGGGGAGGTAAGATTCTGAAAGGAGCAGTTGGAGCTGGAAAGAAAAAGGCCATGAAGGGTAAGGAAGCAGTGGAGGTTGTAAAGGAACAGGAAAACATTGAAGGGGATGAAAGTATTGAGCTGGTGCAGGACAAATCAGATGCAACTAATTCGCAGGCTGAAGCTGCAGTGGAAGCTGATAAGGGTATGGGTGAAGGTACAACTTCCTTCCCTTTACCATCAAAAATCGATAATAATAAGTACATGCCAAGGGTGCCATACCCTGCACAGTCTTAAAAATAAGGAACATGATCTTAAATTCAAGAAATTTCTGGAACGATTAAAGTCTGTAGAGATAACCATTCCTCTCGAGGAAATGATTTCAGAAGTGCCCACCTATGCTAAGTTCTTGAAAGAATTGATTTCAGGGAAAAGGCAGGTAGAGCAGGAGGAGGAGATTATTCTCAACAGCACATGCAGTGCCATAGTTCAGAGGAAATTGCCCGAAAAGTAAGAAGACCCTGGATGTTGCAAGCTGCCAGTACAAATTGGAAGGGCCAAAGTGAGCATGGGGTTATGTGATCTAGGATCCAGCATCAACGTGATGCCTCTAGCCATGGCAATTCGCCTAAGGCTCGGAGAAATTGAACCAGTCAAGATGAAACTACAACTCGCAGACAGATCAATCACCCAACCCGTAGGAATCCTCAAGGATGTGGTAGTCAAAACCGGCCAGATTCTTTTCCCGGTTGAGTTCATCATCCTTGACATTGAAGAGGACTCTGAAATGCCACTTATCTTGGGACGCCCGTTTCTGGCCACTGGCGGTGCATTGATTGACGCTAAATCTGGAAGAGTCACATTGAGGGTCGATGACAAGGAGATAACCTTTAACATGGAACAGCTGCAGAAGTTCCCGAATGAGGGATCTTGTTCCATGCTTGATGTAATAGATGATAGGTGTAAGGACGAGAGCATTGACTCTGTGATTTTGATGTCGGACAAAGATTCAAAGCAGGTACAGATGCCTACAGGTGCCGAGCAGAGCTGCAATGCCGTGCACTTTGAGGACCCTATGACTGGGGACCTTGAAGAGTTCAAGGGTATTGAATTCACTCCGGAGGAGGAGGAAAGCACCATGGACGAGGAAGTGGACCCTGTACTGACACAGGGTCCTGAAGGTAAATCTGATCTTTCACCCCCATCCGTTTCTCGCAAATTACTGCCTTCCGTTGAATGTCCGCCAGAGCTTGAACTTAAAATACTTCCGGATCATCTTAAGTACATTTTTCTCGCTGAACCTAAAAAGTTACCGGTAATTGTGTCAGCTAAGCTGACACAAGAACAAGGAAAAAGCTCTGGTAGACATTCTCAATAAATATGTACATGCAATTGGATGGACCATTTCTGATATAAAAGGAATAAGCCCCTCTTTTTGCATGCACAGAATTTTAATGGAAGAGGAGTATAAGCCCTCAAGGCAACCCCAAAGGCGTTTGAACCCCCATATGCAAGAAGTGGTAAGGAAAGAAGTTATCAAGCTCTTAGATGCTGGTATCATCTATCCTATATCTGACAGCAAATGGGTTAGCCCAGTGCAGGTCGTACCTAAGCGTGGGGGGATGTGCATAACAACTAACGAGCAAGGAGAAGAAGTGGCGACACGGTCAGTGACTGGTTGGAGAGTTTACATCGACTACCGGAAGCTCAATACCGCGACGCGGAAGGATCACTTTCCCTTGCCGTTCATTGATCAAATGCTTGAGAGGTTGGCCGAGAGGGAGTACTACTGCTTTTTGGATGGTTATTCGGGCTACAATCAAATTGTAATAGCTAGTGAAGATCATGACAAAACTACTTTCATGTGCCCATATGGAACTTTTGCGTACAGGCGCATGCCTTTTGGACTTTGCAATGCGCCAGCCACTTTTCAACGCTGCATGATGTCTATCTTTTCAGAATTTATCGAAAAATGCATAGAAGTCTTCATGGATGACTTCTCAGTATATGGAGATACTTTTGATGAGTGCTTGACCAATGTTGGAAAGATTTTAAAAAGATGTGAGGACACTAACCTAGTTTTGAACTGGGAAAAGTGTCATTCCATGGTCACCGAAGGGATAGTGTTAGGTCACCGCATCTCGCGCGCCGGCATCGAAGTCGACAGATCCAAGGTCTCAGTCATCTCCAATCTTCCATTACTTAATTCAACAAAATCGGTTAGGAGTTTCTTAGGGCATGCCGGTTTTTACCGGAGGTTCATAAAAGATTTTTCTAAAATTGCCAAGCCGCTTACTAACCTTCTTTGTAAAGAAAATTCTTTTGTAATAAATGAAACGTGTGTTCCAGCCTTTGACACGCTCAAAAAGATGTTGATTTCTGCTCCAATAGTACAACCACCCGATTGGTCAATACCTTTCGAGGTAATGTGCGATGCAAGTGATCTCGCCGTAGGTGCAGTTCTTGGGCAACATAAGGAAGGGAGACATTGTGTAATTCATTACGCAGGTCATGCCCTGAATGAAGCCCAAATCAACTACACCACTACGGAGAAAGAGATGTATGCTGTGGTTTTCGCGTTTGATAAATTCAGACAGTACCTCATTGGTACGAAAACCATAGTGTACACAGATCACTCTGCGCTGAGATACTTGTTTAGCAAACAAGATGCCAAACCTCGATTAATCAGGTGGGTACTTCTGTTGCAGGAATTTGATATCATAATAAAAGATAGAAAAGGCAGAGACAATGGTGCTGCTGACCATTTGTCTCGAATAGAAAATAATAAAAATGAACTAGCCGTCATTGAAAATTTTCCGGACGAGCAACTGTTTGCCTTGCACCTTCATGATCAAGCTTGTCCATGGTTTTCCGACATTGCTAACTTTTTAGCATGTGGAATAACCCCACCATTCCAGCACAAGAGCCAAAAAGCAAGGTTCAACCGAGATGTAGTCCACTACTTCTGGGAAGATCCTTATCTCTTCAAGCATTATGCAGATTCAATTATTAGACGATGTGTAATTGAGCACGAGGCTTATCAAATCGCTAAAAAATGCCATGAATCGGAATATGGAAGTCACCATGGCCCCACTCAAACAGCTCATAAAGTGCTTGAGTGTGGTTTCTATTGGCCTACCATTTACGAGGATTGCAAGGCGTTTGTTAAGGCTTGCGACAGGTGCCAACGATTAGGGAATATTTCCAAGAGGGATGAAATGCCTCAAAAAGGAATTCTCACCCTTGAGATTTTTGACGTATGGGGTATTGACTTCATGGGACCATTCCCGACATCGGATGGGAATCACTACATCTTGGTAGCTGTCGATTACGTGTCCAAGTGGGTTGAGGCGGTTGCACTGCCAACTAGTGATGGTCATCAAGTCATAAAATTTTTGAAAAATAACATTTTCAACAGATTTGGTGTACCTAGGGTAATCATATCTGATGGAGGAACCCATTTTGTTAACAAAGCTTTTGCAAATCTTATGAGCAAAACTGGGATTCTCCACAAGATAGGCACGCCTTACCAAGATTGGTCACGTAAGCTCAATGATGCTCTATGGGCATACCGTACTGCATTCAAGACTCCCATTGCGATGTCCCCTTATAGGCTTCTCTTCGGAAAATCCTGTCACTTGCCCGTAGAACTAGAGCACAAGGCTTACTGGGCCGTAAAAACTCTTAATTTTGACCAATGAGTTGCTCAGGGCAAGCGCAAGTTGGACCTCAATGAAATTGAGGAAATACGTGCGCAAGCTTATGAAAGCTCGAGGATTTACAAAGAGCGGACCCAGAAGTACATGATCGTCGTATTAAGTCTAAACACTTCTATGTTGGCCAAAATGTCTTGTTGTTCAATACTAGGTTGAAGCTGTTCCCCGGAAAGCTTAGATCCAGATGGGAAGGGTCATACGAAGTGGTGCACGTGTTTGAAAATGGAGCTGTCAGGATCCGAACTGACAAGGGAGAGGTGGTGGTGAATGGACAAAGATTGAAAGAGTATCTCGAACAGTTCGACCCCGAAAAAGAAGTTCAAATGATCTCAGAGTCGGCCTATGTTTAAATTAATTAAATACATTTATATTTATATATTCAATATTATTGAACAAAAATTGTCCAAACATCAATTAAACATTTAGAGTACTAAGACTCTAAATGTGAGGATGTTGATATTTGGAGAAAACCTAATGATTCTCTTATATTTGCCTTGCAGGAATTCAAGGAATCAACAAAGAGAAAAATAAAGCTTCAAAAACCAGGTTCCTGGTTGGGTTAACACTGCATTTAATGGAAATTAATTTCAGAATTTAGAGAAATTTAAAATCCGGAATAAATCCATAAAATATAAGTGTTGATCCAACCTAATTTATGCAAGCAATTTACTGTAGAATAATACATTTGTGTAAATATGCATGCTCAGTGTTTTTGATTTGTAGAAAGTGCATGATTTTAGAAGATGATAAAAACTGGAAAAATTTCAAAATTGTTCCAAGTGCTGAATGCGGTTTAATTTTCGTCTCAAATCAATGTGGTCTATACTGCATTATTTGAAACAAACTGCATCAGACATGTTACCTTAGTAATTTTATCAATTCGATCTATTAAAGTCAATTCGCTTTATACCGAATTGATTGTAAAAGACCGAATTGATCCTCCAAGGCATTCCTTGTTAATTTTGCCAAGTAGCAATTCGGTCTACAAGTCAATTCGATCTATACCGAATTGACTTTGCTAGACTGCATTGATCTACAAAAGGCAACATTTATTCTTGCAAGTGAGCAATTCGGTCTACAGGTCAATTCGGTCTATACTGAATTGCTTGAATAGATCGAATTGCCTCACAAAAGCACCCCATAATTTTTCTAAGTGTCCAATTCGATTTCCTCACTCCAATTCGGTCTTATGTCAATTCGGTCTATACCGAATTGATTTTAAATACCGAATTGCAGTGAGTTGTTTGTGCCTATCTCCCAATTCGGTCTACAAGCCAATTCGGTCTATACCGAATTGGCTTAGAGACCGAATCCCTCACAAACATTTGGAAACTGCATCAATTCGGTCTAGACCGAATTCATGATGCGGTCTCCATTAGACCGAATTGCTTCCTGTCCCACTTCCCTATATAAATCCTTTTCCCCTTCTCCCCTCTCATTTCGCATTCCACACTTAGAAATTCTCCCCGATTCCCTCTCGCGAACCCTGTCTTCTTCGCGAAACCAGTCGCCCAAAACAGAGCTTTACTCCGTCCAAATTGTTCAAAAATGGCTTCCTCGTCTTCTAACCCGAGCGGGAGTATGGGGTAAGTTCCTCATTTTCGATTTCGCACTCTGTTCTTAAGATTTTAGTTTTTGGGTTTTCATTGTTTTCGCGAAATCGGGGGTGGGGAAGGGAATGGAGTCTGTTTTTGTGTTGCGGATGATTGGGTAGTGGTCGGAATGTAGTGGGCATGACCGGAATAGAACAGTAATGGTAGAGCTAGGGCTTTCCCTGCCTTCTTGTTCGAACCTCCATTGTTAACTGTTAGAGCTTCCTGTGTTTAGGCAGATATTTGATTTGAAAAATTCGGGTTTCAAAACCCTCAAAATCCTGTTTTTGTCCATTGTGTAAATATTGTTGTCATTTCCATTGTTGATGCCTTGTACATGCTATTGTTATCTGTGATTATGCCCTAAAAATCTGTGAAGTTGGTAAATTCAGGGGTTATTTTCCCTTTAACCACTGTGTTATTTTGTACATGGGGTATTTGATGATTGTGTTTGAATAAGCATGATTGATTGAGTGAACCTGTTTTGATGAGTTTTTGAAGCATGAATGCTTGGAATTTTGATAAATATTGGCATGAATGGACTGTGTAATATTGGCTATAATGTTTGCATGCTATTGTGTTTTGAGGATTATGTTTTAATAAATGTTTTGTGGGTACGCAGTTTACTACACCTTACAAACTCAACTGAAAAGTTGATGTTTGTAATAAATTGGAAACATGGGATTACAAACAAAACTATGCCAAAATTTTTCCAGACAGAATGCTTTCCAAGTACTGTTGGGATGGCATTTATGTGTGGAAAAAGACAAAAGTTGTTAGAATGTTTTGTTCCTTTAGTGTTTGACTTACACATGTTGGGATATGTGAGGAATCAACAAAGTGTAGCAACTTTGCTCACTTATTAAAACCCATTCCCCAAAACAAAAATTCAAATGGGGGACCACTCACACCCCCAATTTTACTACTATAAACAAGTCAACACTTTTCATAAAAAAAAAAAAAAGTCTTTTTGTGTATTTTTTCTTATTTTGATTTTCCTTAGTCCATCTCCTCATGCTAGCAATTGTATCATTCATCATGTGCATTCCTTCTTCATCATTGATTATTCTTCTTCCCATTTCAAATGTTTTAAATCACTTTTATAGTGATTAAAAATCAATATTACTTTTGTAGGCTCAATAGCCTATAAAAATCTTGTCTTCTGGTCTCTTGACCACTTTGAAAATCTTTAGACTATTTTTAGTCTAAGAAAAATCGTAAGGGTCCAAGACCCTTATTCTCCATTTTTTTCCTTTGTGATTAGTTGTTTACAATAGTGTTAGATTTTATAATCTAAATTTGCATCTTAGTATTTATCTTTTGCTTCAAAAAAAAAAAATTTCAAGTAAAAAATCAATTAACTCACATTTAGAGCAAAGCTCAAAATGTGAGGATGTTGATTTTAAACTTGATTTAATAATTCCTATCTTTTCAGAGGCATCATCTTCCCGGACCCAAATCAAGCACAAGAAAGAACCGAACTGCTGGACCTACCGGTGGAGCTTCTAGGAGAAATCCTCTCCCGTATAGGAGAGGACGACATCAAGAAAGTATTCACTGCTAAGAAAGCATGCAGAAAACTCAGAGCAGCAGGGAATCTCCCCATCGTCTACAAAAGATGCGAACTAGAGACCACCATTGTAAAGATGTGGCAACAAGGAATCAAAAGGCAAAAGGAGGAACTCCTACTAACATGTGTGGAAGCAGGAAACTACAACCTTCAGCTCATACCAGCTCTGCAAGCATTCGGAGCAGGGGATGAGGAGAGGGCATGCGAGCTGCTGAGACCAGGGATTGAAGACAACCACAAAGCATCGATCTTTGTACGGGGATTCATGTTGTTAAGCAAACTGGACGATGGTCAAGTTCGTCAAGGGGTAACAATGATAGAAAAAATGGCGACAGACAGTCCTGAGATATGTAGGCACCAACGTCTTCCCATGGCTGATGGATAGCTTGGACACCCCTGATTTGTTTGGTAACCAAGAACCCAGGGTCTACTGTCCAAGGATGCAAGAAGACCTAGAAGAACTGGACGACTATTGCTTACACTGTAGCTTAACGAACTTCGTCCACTGGTGCAGAATCTTCTTCCAAGGGTGAGAGAAGGAGGATGATGAGGGAAGACTGAATCTGTAATGCTTTATTTTTATTTAAGCTAAACTAAAAACATCATATAGGAGATTTTCTTGTTTTTGTGCAAACTCGATCCGAGTATATAGAAATCTCCTGTAACTAATGTACTAATGGATTTAATGCTTTCCACAAAGAGAATTTTATTTTGAGTTCTCAAAGTATTTTGAAAAAGATGTGTGGCAGTCCGAGATGAATAAGCGACTGCCATGCCAAAAACAAAAACTATGACATGCTCTGCATGTTCACAGTGTCTTTTTAACTGCTTTCAATTAAATAACCAGCATAAAACAAACATAAATCTGTCACCTAAATTCACATGTTGAATTTAGGCTAATGATTAAAATTTCAAACTATTAAATTGGGATAAAATAATTAAAAATATGCATGATATAAATTCTTGCGATTTTGAGCTATAAAAATCTAACGATATGATCACTTGAAAGAAAGAAAAAAAAACAAACTTTCATGTTGAGAATTTGATTGAATAAATTGCAAGAATTTTTCAAAGGTTAAGTTCAAGAATAAATGTATGACATGATCAAACCATACCATGTGAGATTTGAGCCATGAGTCATTGTTACTCATTATTTCCTTGTTGTGTGAAAATCATTTTAGTTAAAGGACACTAGAACTTGCAATTGGTTAGAAAACCCAAAATTTTTAGCCTTCTTTTGAATTCCAAACCCAAAATATTTTCCCTTTAGGATTAACCACTTTGAGCCTTTAAGCCTAATTTTTCTTTGAAACTCTCTATATTTTTCCTAGCCTTATAAAAAGCTAAAAAAAAAAAAAAATGAAACCCAAGTGTACATGAACCAATTCCACCAAGACATTATAGTTTGTGATCATCAAAAATATCAATCGGTATTCAAAAACCTATTCCAAAAAAAAAAAGAAAAAGAAGAAAAGAAAAGAAAAGAAATAAGCGAAAAATGTTGAGAACCATTCAACAAGAATAGATTGCAACTGACAAAGCAAATTAGACATAGTCTAATGTCGTGCAATAGAAAAGAAAAACAAAAGAAAGAAAGAAATATTGATGATCATAGACTTTAAATAAAAACATGCCAAGTTAGGGTGGAATGGATTTGTGTCATTTTTCTTAGCCCAATAACTTCTTTCCATACCGATGTTACAACCGTATGCCCCGTTATAACCCTTAATAAGACATTGGGATCTCGATTTGAAGAAATGAGTAGGTGGCGAGTTGGTCTATTTGCAAGCCTATGGGACAATTTGATTAAATTTGATTATGAGCGTTAATGTCCAAAATCCAATTTGAAAGTGAGTGAAATTTCCGTTTCTATTATATGTGAGGCTCTGTTTTGATTGATCAATGTTCATGTCATGCTTGAATTCAAGAATTAAACTAATGAGATTTTCCAAACATATATTCAAGAAGAATTAACAATAATGATTGATTTGTATACCTACTCAAGTGAAAAATATCATTTCATTAAACACTGCAATCAAGAGAGTTTAATACTTGTAATTTTGATTATCGTATCCCAATATAAAAAGAATGAAATGTTTGAAGCCACGCAAATGGATTCAATATGCAGAGTCCATGTTCTTAGGAACACTGACTCTGACTGCTCGGGGACGATCAGTATTAAATGTGAGGATGTTGATAATGGCCAAAATTGTCCATTATTTCCAATCCATTTCCGTGTCTGAGACGGACATTTTGATCGTATTCCCATCTTATTTTGATAAGAAAGCAGTTGAATTTGACAGATTAATGCGAGTTTGTAAGAATAATAAGCTGGTAATGAAAAACACAAAAATATGCAATTTTAATTGTATTTGTGTTAGAAAAATCCAAAAACATGAAAAAAGGAAAAAGAAAAGAAAAAGGAATGAAAAGATGGGCAAAAGAATAAAATAGTCCACAAAAAGCAAAAAGATGGGAAAAAGAATGAAAGTCCCACAAACTGAAATTTTGGCTAAGTGTTGGAAATCAATTCGGTTTACGCAATTCGGTTTATACCGAATTTCCCAGGTAAACCGAATTGCTGAAGAAAAGAAGAAAAATGGTTAAGTGTTGAGAGGAGATGCGAAATGCCCAATGCGGTCTGAGCAATTCGGTCTATACTGAATTAACTCCTAAACCGCATTGCACCAATGAAAGGAAGAAAGCCCAGAGCAAAAAGAGATGATGAAATTCGGTATTACTCAATTCGGTATAAACCGAATTGAGTATTAAACCGAATTGCCTCAAAGCAAGGAAGCCAAGCAGGACGCCATGAGCAATTCGAAATAGCCAATTCGGTTTACATTTAAACCGCATTGATGTTGAAGACCACATCCCAGCCAAAGATCAAGAAAGAGAGACCTCATGCAATTCAATATTCACCAATTCGGTCAATACCGAATTGCCTGAGGAGACCGAATTGAATTCAAAATGCATCCAGATGAAGCTGTGTGAAACTTTTCGACAATTTCCGCACGAGTATTTTTAAGAAAAATAGTAATCCCGGTTTAATTTTATTTAATGAAACCAATTATGAAGGTGGATTTGGGATTAGGGATATATGTATAGGTTGTCACGTTTTTATTACTCGTGTTAAGAAACTGTGCCCCCGAAAGCGCACGGTGTCAAAAAATTGCAGTAATTTATAGTAAGACCGGATCGTTCACTGGAGAATGTGCGATAGAAGCAGGGCCTACGTCGTTTACTAAGATTTTCCACTCGGTTACTCGTTTCAGGTTTTGCATTGGTTTCTAACAACTACTTGACATAATTTAAACTAGATTATGAAAGCAATAAAAGTTATACTACAAAGCATGGTAAAATTATTCTAAAAAGCAATTAAATCTATTCTAAGAAAGCAATAAAAATTAGACTAAGAAAGCGGATAAAATTATTCTACGAAAGCAGATTTAAAGTGTGACAGAAGGGACAAAGAGGAAGTAATAAAGATTGGACAAGATTTAGATGAAACACAATTAAACTTCCATTTTAATTACAGGGATCTTCGCTTGGGATAGTTCGTCAGTTAGCTAACTTTCATGCTTTCTACACTATGTTCCCTTTAACAGACAGGTACTTACAGTGAGAATTTACATGCTCTTAAGATCTCAACTTCTAAGATACCATAGATTAATAACTCCCCCTGCCGAGGTATGTTATTTCTCCATGGTGGATAAGCAACACCCAACACATCATTAGTTGACGTGCTAAGTACTCCTATCATCCCCCCTGTCACACCCAACAGCCTAAATTTAACCCCGAACTAATCCACAACTCTTAAACCTTACAACCGGCGGCCAACCTCTAATTCTTCTGAGTGACCTCTATAAAAGCATTTAAAAGAAAGCAGTAAAGAAAGCATTTAAAAATCTATCACTCGGAAGTCTCAAAAGCTATCTCATTCCGTTAGCATAAAAGAGCTCCTGGTTTCGATGACCAGATGCAGATTTAGAACTTCCCAAATATCAAAGCCACAGGGCTTATAACGTTCGGTTAGTTATGAGATACAAACTGAGTGGAACGGACCTATGAAGATCTATTCCGAATGTACTCACTCAAGACTCAATTGTAGGTTTTGGTGGAAGAAGATAGTAGTTGAAAGAATACTCAACCCTACCTTAGAAATTAACCAAGGCCTACATGTTGTTCCTCTAGTATTATTTATCACATTTTATCTGAATCCAAGTGGACACTGATTCGATGCAATACTTTAATAGAAGATTTCCAACACACTGTAATTTTGAGAAAACAATTGATATTTGAAAATCATTCCCTACACAGGTACTAAACTCTCAATTAAAACACAGATCCTTTCAGTCTAGATGAGACCTAATCGCTGACTCTGTTTCTAAGTTCTCAAAATCAACCCCCAGTAGAATATGAATTGTTATAGCTGTGAAATTATCCCTTACTAAGATCTGGATTTTATAAAGGAATTTTTGTTGGTAATTTATTATGTAGCATCTGATTTAGATCAAGACTTCTATGTCCAAGGAGAAGGATCTCCAAAATAACTATGACCACAATAGCTACATAATAATATCATACATATATGTATATGAGAAGCAAAATAAAATATCCCAAAATATATGGTGGGATTAGACAGAATTTGATATACAAAGATGGATTAGCCTTGAGAAAAGAATAATTTGGCTAAAAAGAGTGCTAGAAATAACTGGGGTTTATCTGGACAGCAAACATATGCTATCCAGTTCCTAATTATTCCAGATGGTATGATTTTTAGACAGTGAGAAACCCTTAATGATAGTGATCGCTATCACCAAGAGTCTTACTATCCATGAGAGAGTAAAAACTCACATGTTCCTTACTATAGTATTATCATAACAGTGTTGATAGACACTACCTAATACTACCAAACCTTGAAATTCAGGTTGAAATTAAGATAAAGAAAAGAAAAATGTATCTAATTAGGAATTGGCTGAGTGGCTAATCGTTATCCCCGTAAAGGGACCTTTTTGCCGAAGCTTCCACAAATCACTAATCAGACCATGCAAAATAACGAGTAATAATTAATACACAGAAGACGAGCGAATCGTTATCCCGGTGAAATGACCTTTTTGCCAACATTGATCTGTGATACTCCTTATTACCCATTCATACACACAATTAAAGGGAAAAGATGAAATTAAAAGAATATTTTTGGGTATTGTGTAAGTATCAATCACACAATAATTTAGACACTAATAGATTGAGATGTGTAATTGATAAAATTAGATGTAATGGGCCTAAGCCCAATTCACCCATGCAACTTACACAACTCAAGGAAGTAAAATATTTTTGGAGTTTTAAGACTAAGAGGAAGAAGTCAATTCGGTCTAGATGAGTTAAGTGCAATATAGACCGAATTGAAAATGCATGAAGGATGAAGTATTACATTACCCAATTAGTCCTTGTAAGGATGTGAAACATCATCTAATTCGGTTTGACAAGCAATTCGGTATAGACCGAATTGGACAAACCGAATTGATGAAGTCATTCCCTCATTCAAATTTGGCTAAGGAATTTGCTTCAAAAGAGTGTTTGATTCGATTTACCAGGGTAATTCAGTATAGAACGAATTGGCAAATCGAATTGGTTCAACATGAAAAATAAAATAAGGTATGAAGGGATGATATGCATACAATGTGGTTTCCAAAATCAGTTCGGTCTATATGTGCAATTCGGTATAAACCGAATTGTGTAGACCGAATTGCATGGAAACATCATGAAGACAACACTTTTTGCTATACAATTCAGTCTTCATGGGCAATTGCCTTAGACCGAATTGCATATAATTTTCTCATGAAGTAAATAAACAGACATTTTTACCATGTAATTCGGTCTTCCTGGGCAATTCAATACAGATCGAATTGCCTTAGATCGAATTACATGCAGTTTTTCACATAAGTATATTTTCTTGATTCACAAGTATTGAGTGCGGTTTCTAAGTTGATGTGGTTTATGATAGATGGAATTGACTCCATCACTCATTTCACATCAATGTCATCTCGCAGTCATACTTGCAAATATTTTGTGGTTATCCATAATCATGCATATTCAATGGGTAATAGTATGGGTTAAAACCTAAAACCACAAACAAGAAATTCTAGGATTAAACAACCTAATACAACCTAAAATTCTAAGAACATCATGCATAAAAAAATAAGAACACTTAAGTTATCTAAGGCAACAACAAACAAGATTTCTAAACAAGAATATTAAAGAAAGCATTTAAAACCTATTTCTAGGAAGTCTTAAATCATCTAAAAACCTAAGAACACTTATTTGAACTCTAAGGCATAAAACCACACCAAATACCCATTAAACATGCATTTATTAAGAATGAAAGCCAACTAGAAATACATTAAATGAAACCTAGTTGAAACAAACATCCATTCTACCATATTTATTACTAAAGAAAGCATTTAAAGGGTGTAAAACACATGAGACAAAATCCATTTCTGGAAATTTTTCTTGCATTAAACACTTGAAAGCATATTAAATAACCCAATATCATCATTAAATTGATGTTTGAGTTCATTCTAACTAGAAAGCATATAAAAATTTGGAAATGGCTACTCTAAATGGTAGTAACAAGCTTTACAACTAAAACTAAGATTTAAAGCAATAAACCTAATCTATGGTGCATGAAAAATAATCTAACTAAACTACCTACCTAACCCTTAAGGGGTGAAAAACCTGGTGCTTCTTGTCTTCTGCGCTGTGTTCAAGAGTTGGTTCCCAAACTTTTTTTTTTTTTGAGTGTTGGTGAAGGTCAGCTTTTATACTTGTTCTTCAAAACCCTTAGGCCCATCAGGGTCCATTAGCAATGGCATGCCTTTCTCACGTATTCCACAGCTTCATCTGGATGCATTTTGAATGTAATTCGGTCTCCTTAGGCAATTCGATCGATACCGAATTGGTGCACATCGAATTGCATGAGGTCTCTCCTTGATATTTAGCTGGAATGTGGTCTTCAACATCAATTCAGTTTAAGTGTAGACCGAATTGCATGTTTCGAATTGCTTGTGGTCTCCTGCTTGGCTTCTTTGTTTTGAGGCAATTCGGTCTATGTCATCAATTCGTTCTAAACCGAATTGCATAGACCGAATTGGGCATATCTTCATTTCTTCCCAACACTTTGTTCATTTTTCTTCTTCTTCTTCAGCAATTCGGTCTACATGGTCAATTCGATTTAGATCGAATTGCTGTAGACCGAATTGGTTTTCAACACTTAGCCAAAAATTCATTTTGTGGGATTTTCACTCTTTTTCCCATCTTTATATTCCTTTTTCTTTTTCTTTTTCCTTTTTTCATGTTTTTTGATTTTTCTAACACAAATACAATTAAAATTGCATATTTTTGTGTTTTTCATTACTAGCTTATTATTTTTACAAACTCGCATTAATCTGTCGAATTCAACTGCTTTCTTATTAAAATAAGATGGGAATAAAATCAAAATGTCCGTCTTAGACACGGAAATGGATTGGAAATAATGGACAATTTTGGCCATTATCAACATCCTCACATTTAACATTGATCGTCCCCGAGCAGTCAGAGTCAGTGCTCATGAGAGCATGGACTCTGCACATTCAATCCATTTGCGTGGCTTCAAAAATTTTCATTCTTTTTATATTGGGATAAGACAATCAAAATTACAAGTGTTAAACTCTCTTGGTTGTAATGTTTAATGAAATGATTCTTCTCACTTGAATAGGCATACAAACCAATCATTATTGTTAATTCTTCTTGAATATATGCTTATAAAATCTCATTGGTTTAATTCTTGAATTCAAGCATGACATGAACATTGATCAATTAGAACAGAGCCTCACATATAGTAGAATCGGAAAATTCCCTCACTCTCAAAGTTGGGTTTTAATCATCAACGCTCATAATCAAATTCAATTAAAATCTCCCATAAGCTTGCAATTGGACCAACTCGCCACCTACTCATTTCTTCAAATCGAGATCCCAAGGTCTTTTTCAAGGTTATAATGGGGCATACGGATGTAACGTTGGTATGGAAGGAAATTATTGGGTTTAAAAAGTGACACAATTCTATTCCATCATAACTTGGCATTGTTTTTATTTAAAGTTTATGATCATCAATATTTCTTTCTTTCTTTTGTTTTTCTTTTCTATTGCATGACATTAAAGTATGTCTAATTTGCTTTGTCACTTGCAATTTATTTTCGAATGGAAGTCAACATTTTCCTCGTTTTCTTTTTCTTTCCTTTTCTTTCTCTTTTTTTTTTGATCGGTTTTTGAATACCAATTGATATTTTTGATGATCATAAACTATAATGCCTTGATGGAATTGGTTCGTGTACACTTGGGTTTGATTTTCTTGGTCTTTTTACAAAGCTAGGGATAATATAGTGGCTTCAAAGAAAAGTTAGGCTTATAGGCTCAGAGTGGCTTAATCCTAAAGGGAAAATATTTTTGGGTTTGGATTTCAAACGAAGGCCAAAAATTTGGGTTTTTCTAAGTGCCTCGATCATATGCTCGATTTCGGGAATATGGCATGGTCTTGAATCAGGTCCCAATAGCAAGTTCTAGTGTCCTTTAATCGAAATGATTTTCACACAACAATGAAATAATGAGTAAGAGTGACTCATGGCTCAAATCTCACATGGTATGGTTTGATCATGTCATACCTTTATTCTTAAATTTAGCCTTTGAAAATTTCTTGCAATTTATTCAATCAAATTCTCAACATGAAAATTTTGTTTTTATTCCAAGTGATCATATCATTGGATTTTTATAGCTCAAAACCTCAAAAATTTATATCATGCATATTTTTAATTGTTTTATCCCAATTTAATAGTTTGAAAATTTAATCATTAGCCTAAATTCAACATGTGAATTTAGGTGACAGATTTATACTTGTCTCATGCTGGTTATTTAATTGAAAGCGGTAAAAGACACTGTGAACATGCGAGCATGTTACAGCTTTGTTTTTGGCATGGCAGTCGCTTATTTATCTTGGACTGCCACACATCTTTTTCAAAATATTTTTGAGAACTCAAAGAGGAATTCTCTTTTTGGAAAGCATGGAGGAATAATCCCGACTTACAGCTTTTGACAGTTATGTCAAATAGTTTCAAGGTTCGGCTTACAGCTACGACCTTAGTTACACAAAAATTCATCAATACATTAGTCACAGGAGATGCTATATACTCGGATCGAGTTTGCACAAAAGTCAAAAGATCTCCTAAATGAAGTTTTTAGTTTAAGTTAGACAAAAATACAGTTCCAGTCTTCTCTCCGCATCCTCCTTGTTTTACCCTTGAAAGAGAATTCTGCTCCAGTGGAAGAAGGTTGTCAAGCTGCAGGGGAGGCAATAGTCGTAGTCGTCCAGTTCGTCTAGGTCTTCTTGCATCCTTAAACAGTAGACCCAAGGCGCTTGGTTACCAAACAAATCAGGGGTTTCCAGGCTCTCTATCAGCCATGAGAGGACGTTGGTACCCACATATCTCAGGACCGATCCGTCTGTTGCCATTTTATCTATCATTGCTACCCCTTGACGAACTTGCTCATTGTCCAGCTTGCTTAGCAGCATGTATCCCCTTACAAAGATTGATGCCTTATGATTATCCTCCATCCCTAGTCTCAGCAACTCGCAAGCTCTCTCCTCATCCCCTGCTCCGAATGCCTGTAGAGCTAGGATGAGTTGGAGGTTGAAATTTCCTGCCTCCTCACATGTTCGGAGAAGTTCCTGCTTCTGCCTCTGGACTCCCTGATGCCATATCTTTATGATGGTGGTCTCTAGTTCGCACCTTTTGTAGACAATGGGAAGATTTCCTGCAGCTCGGAGTTTCTTGCATGTTCTCTTAGCAGCGAATACCTTTTTGATGTCGTCCTCTCCTATACGGGAGTGGATTTCTCCTAAGAGTTCCATTGGTAGGTCTAGCAGTCCAGTTCTTTCTTGTTCCTGAATTGGGTCCGGAAGGATGATGCCTCTGCGAAGATGGGGAGTATTAAATCAAATTTAAAATCAACATACTCACATTTAGAGCCTTGCTCTAAATGTGTGTTAATTGGTTTTACTTGAATTTATTGAGGCATAATATATATCATAAAATATAAGATTAGATTATTAAATCCAACACTTATTGCAAATAAACAGAAGAAAAAGAGAGAGAATAAGGATCTTGGACCCTTACAATTTTTTCTTAGACTAAAGATAGTCTAAATATTTTTCAAATGGTCAAGAGACCAAAAGATAGAATTTTATAGGCTATTAAGCCTACGAAAGAAATTTTGATTTTTAATCAATATAAAAGTGATTTAAAACATGTGAAATGGAATGAGGAATAATTAATGATAATGGAGAATGCACATGATGAATGATAGAATTAATGGCAAGCATGAGGCAATGAAATAAAAACAAACTCACACACAAACATAAAAGACTATTTTTTAAAATTTTATGGAAAGTGTTGACTTATTTATTTAATAAAATTGGGGGTGTGAGTGGTCCCCCATTTGACATTTTTGTTGGACAATGGGTGATGAAAAATGAGCAAAATTGCTACACTTTGTTGATTCCCCACACATCCCAACATGTGTAAGTCAAACATTTAATAAAATAAAATCCTACCAACTTTTGTCTCTTTTATACATAAATGCCAATCTTAGTGTTTGAGAAACACATGTCTTAGGAAAAATTTTGGCATGGTTTTGTTTATAACCTATGTTACCCATTTATTACAAACATCAACTTTTCAGTTGAGTTTGTAGTGTGTAGTAAACTGGTTACCCACAAACATTTATTAACAAGATTCACATATTACAGTAGCATGCAAACAAACTCACAACACAGTTCAACATAGTTCACATATGCCAATATTTTTCAAAAATTTTTGCCACTAAATCATGCTTCCATAAAGCAATTTCACTCAATCAATCATGCTTAGTCAATCATCATCAACACAGTCGTACAGGAGCAAAATGGAAAAGCTACCCCTGTGTTCACTATCATCACAGTTATCAAATCATAATCACAGATAACAATATACACATACAGACAACAAAAATTTACACAATGGACAAAAACAGATTTTTTGAGGGTTTTGGAACCCAAAGTTTTGAAGAGTAACAACATCCCTAAGACACAGTAAGCTCAAGCACTCAACAATGGAGTTTCGAACAAAAGACAAGTTAAGCCCTAGGTTCGCACTACCCTGTTTTAGGCTTATTCCGGTCATGCCCAACCTATTCCGACCACATCCCGACCTAACCGCGACCTTCCCCAACATGAAAACAGTCACCATTCCCTTCCCCACCTGATTAATCGAGGTTTGGCATCTTGTTTGCCAAACAAGTATCTTAGTGCAGAGTGATCTGTGTATACTATGGTTTTTGTACCAATGAGGTACTGTCTGAATTTATCAAACGCGAAAACCACAGCAGACATATCTTTTTCCGTGGTGGTGTAGTTGATTTGGGCTTCATTCAGGGCATGACTTGCGTAATGAATTACACAATGTTTCCCTTCCTTATGTTGCCCGAGAACTGCACCTACGGCGAGATCACTTGCATCGCACATTACCTCGAAAGGTATTGACCAATCGGGTGGTTGCACTATTGGAGAAGAAATCAACATCTTCTTGAGCGTGTCAAAGGCTTGAACACACGCTTCATTTATTACAGAAGGATTTTCTTTACAAAGCAGGTTAGTGAGCAGCTTGGCAATTTTAGAAAAATCTTTAATAAATCTCCGGTAAAAACCGGCATGCCCTAAAAAACTCCTAACCGCTTTTATTGAATTGGGTGATGGAAGATTGGAGATGGCTGAGACCTTGGCTCTGTCGACTTCGATGCCTGCGCGCGAGATGCAGTGACCCAACACTATCCCTTCAGTGACCATAAAATGGCACTTTTCCCAGTTTAAAACTAGGTTAGTGTCCTCGCATCTTTTTAAAATCTTTGCAAGATTTTTCAGGGCACTCATCAAAAGTATCTCCATATACAGAGAAGTTATCCATGAAGACTTCTATGCATTTTTCGATAAATTCTGAAAAGATAGACATCATGCAGCGTTGAAATGTGGCAGGCGCATTGCAAAGTCCAAAAGGCATGCGCTTGTACGCAAAAGTTCCATACGGGCACGTGAAAGTAGTTTTATCATGATCTTCGCTAGCTATTACAATTTGATTATAACCCGAATAACCATCCAAAAAGCAATAGTACTCCCTCCCGGCCAACCTCTCCAGCATCTGATCAATGAACAACAAGGGAAAATGATCTTTCCGCGTAGCGGTATTGAGCTTCCGGTAGTCGATGCAAACTCTCCAACCGGTCACTGGACGTGTCGCCACTTCTTCTCCTTGCTCATTTGTCGTTATGCACATCCCCCCACGCTTAGGTACTACCTGCACTGGGCTAACCCATTTGCTGTCAGATATAGGATAGATGATACCAGCATCTAAGAGCTTGATAACTTCTTTCCTTACCACCTCTTGCATGTGGGGATTCAGACGCCTTTGTGGTTGCCTTGAGGGCTTATACTCCTCTTCCATTAAAATTCTGTGCATGCAAACAGAGGGGCTTATTCCTTTTATATCAGAAATGGTCCATCCAATTGCATGTACATATTTCTTGAGAATGTCTACCAGAGCTTTTTCTTGTTCTTGTGTCAGCTTAGCTGACACAATTACCGGTAATCTTTTATGTTTAGCGAGAAAAACGTACTTAAGATGATCCGGAAGTATTTTAAGTTCAAGCTCTGGCGGACATTCAACGGAAGGCAGTAATTTGCGAGAAATGGATGGGGCTGAAAGATCAGATTTACCTTCAGGACCCTGTGTCAGTACAGGGTCCACTTCCTCGTCCATGGTGCTCTCTTCCTCCTCCGGAGTGAATTCAACACCGTCGAACTCTTCAAGGTCCCCAGTTAAAGGGTCCTCAAAGTGCCGGCATTGCAGCTTTGTCCTTGCTCGGCACCAGCATGCATCAATACCTGCTTTGAAACTTTGTCCGACATCACAGTCATAGAGTTTATGCTCTCATCCTCACACCTACCTTCTATTACATCAAATTTGGAACAAGTTCCCTCAGACGGAAACTTCTGCAGCTGCTCCATGTCAAAGGTGATTTCCTCGCCATCGACCATCAATGTGACTTCTCCAGATTTAGCATCAATCAATGCACCGCCAGTGGCAAGAAACGGGCGTCCCAAGATAAGTGGCATTTCAGAGTCCTCTTCAATGTCAAGCATGATGAAGTCAACCGGGAAAAGAATCTGGCCGGTTTTGACTACCACATCCTTGAGGATTCCTACGGGCTGGGTGATCGATCTGTCTGCAAGTTGCAACTTCATCTTGACTGATTCAATTTCTACCAGCCTTAGGCGAATTGCCATGGCTAGGGGCATCACGTTGATGCTGGATCCTAGATCACATAGTCCCATGCTTACTTTGGCCCTTCCAATTTGTATTGGCAGTGTGCAGCATCCGGGGTCTTCTTTCAGGCAATTTCCTTTGAACTATGGCACTGCATGTGCTATTGAGAATAATCACCTCCTCCTGCTCTACCTGCCTTTTCCCTGAAATCAATTCTTTCAAGAACTTAGCATAGATGGGCATTTCAGAAATCATTTCCACGAGAGGGGTGGTTATCTCTACAGACATTAACCGTTCTAGAAATTTCTTTGAATTTAAGATCATGTTCCTTATTTTTAAGACGTGCAGGGTATGGCACCCTTGGCATGTACTTATTATTATAAATTTTTGGTGGTAAAGGGAAGGAAGTTGTACCTTCACCCGTACCCTTATCAGTTTCAATTGCAGCTTCAGTCTGCGAATTAGCTGTATCTGATTTGTCCTTTACCAGTTCAACACTTTCATCTCTTTCAATCTTTTCCTTTTCCTTCTCTACCTCCAATGAAACCTTTACTTTCAAAGCCTTTTTCTTTCCAGACCCAACATTCCCCTTCAGAGTCTTACCTCCCCGCAATGTGATTGCTTTGCATTGCGGGTTGGTTTTAGTAGCACTCGGCAGTGTTCCTTTCCCTTTGTTCTGCAGTTCTTTTGCCAGCTGAGTGACTTGTGTCTCCACATTCTTAATTGATGACTCCAGTTGCTGGTTTATCTCCCTTTGATTGGAAATAAACTCGGTCATCAAATTCTCCAGGCGAGATGGTGGCTTTTGATTGAACTGCTGGTTCTGATCAGGTTGGGCTTGGAAATTTTGGAAGTTTTGGCCTTGGTTTTGGTTGGGTCTTTGTTGGATATGGGGCTGGAAATTCTGATTCTGATTCTGAAAATTTTGCACTCTCTGTTGAACAAATCCCTGATTCTGTGGCCGAAAGTTTTGCTGTTGGTTCTGGTGGGCAAACTGGGTAGGGTGATTTGGCTGAGATAACAAATGTGCATTGAGTGCATTGTTATTGGAATAGGAGAGGTTTGGGTGGCGGTTCTGGAAATTCCCGGCATAGTTATAGCTTTCAGTAGCTATCTGTTGGCATGTGTCAGTTGGATGTGGTCCCTGACACAGCCCACACATAACCCCTTGATGTGTCTGTGCTTGGCTTGAAGAAGCTCCTGCCTGCTCAATACTTTTTCCTTTATCCTGTCCCAGCTGAATCGCAGCTACCTGTTCCTGCAATTTTTCAAAATCTGTTTTTCCTTCACTCACAGCAAAAACTTTCCTAGTGGTGTCCACTTTCCTCTCATCAGTGTTCAATACAGATCTGTTAACAGACATGGTCTCAATCTTTGCCCAGGCTTGGTCCATGGGTAAGTGAAGTAAGTGCTTTCCTCCAGCTGCATCTAGCATCATTCGCCATGCGTGGGTGAGTCCTCCGTAGAATTTTCTCAACTGCTCCCATGGTTGGTATCCATGTTGGGGGCATCTCCTCAAGAGGTTAAAGAACCTCTCTTTGGCATCATGAAGTGACTCATCCGGCTTCATTTTGAATTCTCCAATTTTTGCTCGTCCTTCATCTATCTTTGATTCAGGAAAGTATTTCAACAGAAAACTCCTCACTAGGTCTGCCCATGTGCTTCTCTGATTGATGGGCAATGACTTGTACCAATCCCTGGCACCACTAAATAATGAGAAAGGAAAGAACATCAGTCTTATAGCATCAGGGGACACCCTCTGATTTTTTATCGTATCACAAAGCTCCAGAAAAGTTTGAAGATGATCATGAGGGTCCTCATGATTTGCACCGCAAAATTGATTGTTTTGCACCAAGTTGATGAGTGCAGGTTTAAGCTCGAAGTTGCGTGCAGGGAATTGTGCTCTTCCAGGCCTATCCAGATAGGGCTCCACGATCGGCTGCATAAAATCAGTTGCTGCCTGCTGTTGCTGATTTCCTTGTTCTGCTTGGTTTTGGTATTGCTGGTGGTAATTGGGATTCTGTTGGAACACATTGTCAGGATCAAGAGGGTTGTTCTGAAACTGGTCTTGATTGAAAGGTTGATTATGGTATTGCTGGTTTGGTATGTTTTGGTTTTGGTTGTTAAATTGGTTTAAAGGTGGTGGTGGTTGTTGGTGGAATTGTTGGTAATGTTGCTGATCAAGATTAGGTAGATTCTCCTCCTCGTTACCACAATTCGGATGTTCTACCATACCCCCATCAGCTCCATTCCCAGGATTATTTGGTGGTTGGTCATGAATGGGTGGTTGGTTTATGGGTAAGATCGGGGGATTGTCCTGGTTTTCTGCCATGTCAGATAAGTCACTGCTTGTGGTTTCGGGTGAGGTACGAGTCTGTGCTTCCTGTTCTTTCTTCTGTCTCGCTTGTGCCCTCAGTTGTCGAGCAGTCCTTTCTATTTCTAGATTGAACGGTAGCTCCGGCAATGTATCCTTCCTTCTTTGCATAAGCAGTTTATATCACAACTTGACAACACCTGCACAACCCCCAGGTTAGTAATGGTTCAAGAGTATATACAAAAACTATCTATGAGTAAATCAGGAGTGTAATTCTCTTAATAAACGGCACTGCATCCTCCCCGGCAATGGCGCCATGAAACTTTTCGACAATTTCCGCACGAGTATTTTTAAGAAAAATAGTAATCCCGGTTTAATTTTATTTAATGAAACCAATTATGAAGGTGGAATTGGGATTAGGGATATAAGTATAGGTTGTCACGTTTTTATTACTCATGTTAAGAAACTGTGCCCCCGAAAGCGCACGGTGTCAAAAAATTGCAGTAATTTATAGTAAGACTGGATCGTTCACTGGAGGATGTGCGATAGAAGCAGGGCCCACGTCGTCTACTAAGATTTTCCACTCGGTTACTCATTTCAGGTTCTGCATTGGTTTCTAACAACTACTTGACATAATTTAAACTAGATTATGAAATCAATAAAAGTTATACTACAAAGCATGGTAAAATTATTCTAAAAAGCAATTAAATCTATTCTAAGAAAGCAATAAAAATTAGACTAAGAAAGCGGATAAAATTATTCTACGAAAGCAGATTTAAAGTGTGACAGAAGAGACTGAGAGGAAGTAATAAAGATTGGACAAGATTTAGATGAAACACAATTAAACTTCCATTTTAATTACACAGATCTTTGCTTGGGATAGTTCGTCAGTTAGCTAACTCTCATGCTTTCTACACTATGTTCCCTTTAACAGACAGGTACTTACAGTGAGAATTTACATGCTCTTAAGACCTCAACTTCTAAGATAACATAGATTAACAACTCCCCCTGCCGAGGTATGTTATTTCTCCATGGTGGATAAGCAACACCCAATACATCATTAGTTGACGTGCTAAGTACTCCTATCATCCCCCCTGTCACACCCAAAAGCCTAAATTTAACCCCGAACTAATCCACAACTCTTAAACCTTACAACCGGCAGCCAACCTCTAATTCTTCTGAGTGACCTCTATAAAAGCATTTAAAAGAAAGCAGTAAAGAAAGCATTTAAAAATCTATCACTCGGAAGTCTCAAAAGCTATCTCATTCCGTTAGCATAAAAGAGCTCCTGGTTTCGATGACCAGAGGCAGATTTAGAACTTCCCAAATATCAGTAAGCCACAGGGCTTATAACGTTCGGTTAGTTATGAGATACAAACTGAGTGGAACAGACCTATGAAGATCTATTCCGAATGTACTTGTAATACCCCGTAAGATAGACATTTATTTTTGACAATATGTATTCCGAATAAATAAATAAACAAATTCAAGTTGTTTTGAACTACGTTATGGCTTGATCCCTTCACAGGGTAGGTAGGCAGCTTAGAAGTTTAAAGTCTAAGCTCAGTCACAAAATAATAAAATAAATAAAAGGATTACACGCGAAAAGCCGAAACACAACATCGAGGACGAAGTTCATTCTTAAGGAGGGTAGACTGTAATACCCGAGAATTTTGCAACATAAAATAAATAAATAAATAAATAAAAATAATAAATAAACAAACATGATAAATAGATAAAGAATCATAAGAGATGAGAAATGGAATTTAAATTAAAAAGGAATCAAGATTTCGAGAACCCGGGAAGCCGAAGACAATTTAATCAAATAAATGGTCACACGTGAACCCAACATCGATGGACTCAATAACTCGAGTCCACATGTAAATTTAGACCCGAATAAAATGACGACAGGAAATAGGAGCCGAAGATATCCCGGAAATCTGAATCCGAGAACATAGAGGGTTAGAAGTCCGAAAGAGAGGAGGAAAAGCGCGACGGATCGCACCACCCGCCCGGACCGGAGTCCAGGCGTGAGTGGCATGCTGGCCGCGCGGTGGTTGGCTTGGGGGCGCGCCACGGCCGCGCCAACTGACAGAAACGACCCGTGCGAGATTTACTCGCCCGAATCCGGATTTTCCGACTTCGGTTGAACACCATTCGGCTCAAGACTCTTAGAGACAGACCTTGGACGTCCCAAGGTCATGTTTGCCTATAAATAACACTTTCGAAAAGCTCCGAACACTTTTCAAAACCCTACGATACTCTCTATACACAAAACCCTAGATCCGGAAGTCATCGGAGGCACCAAAACCGAGCGGGGACTGCCATGGACGAACTCGGATCCCTTCTAACGCTGTGAACGTAGAACCCGACGAACGGAGAGGATAAACGGTGGACTGGAAGTCACGCCTTCGAAATATATGATCCCGGACATCTACAAATCTGTAAGTTAACCTTACTATGGTTTTGGGCGAATTAAAATACATCTAATCTAAAGATTTAAATCAAGAACTTAAAAATCTGTCAAACGAAATCTTTTACGGCGCAACTTTTTTGCATAATTTTTCCGAAACCATAAATCTGTTCAAACGAGAAAACTTAAAACACAAAAAATGTTCCTAAGACATAGATCTATCTACTGTAAAAATTTCATAATTTTTCATCTTGTTTTGTTATCCATAAACGACCGTGAACAGACCTGCCTTCGATTTAGATCTTGAAAAGGTGATAGATTCTTTATCCGAACTTGAGGTTGATTTTTACCTTAGATCTAGACCGATCTAGGATTGGCGTTGAATATAAGAATTGTAGATCTATGAGTTTAGAACATCCCTGTAAATGTTTAGAATTTTTCGTTAAGATTTGAACCTCCGAACCTAAGCCGATCCGATCTGCGTTCGTACTGAAATCAAGAACCTTGACAGAAATTAGTTTCGAACTTGATCTAAAGATTAACCTCTGATCCGATGGGAATTGGGCTTTGAGTTCTAATAAAAGTTGTAGATAATCGTCTTAAAAATCACCCTGTAATATTTCATCAAATTTGGAGTTAGTTTGCTATGGTAGATCTTGAAATCTTGAAACTGATGCGTAGAAACTCGGACAGATTATCACCCTGTTAGAGATTGACGTTTTTCACCTATTTCCGTATCTCGGATTGAAAAACTTAAAACATGAAACTTGTTCAACTATGTGTTTCCGAGTCACTGGTCAATGTTCAGAATTTTTGGAATTAAACACGATTTTTAATGAATTTTGAAGTGAACTGTGGTTGACCGAGTGAAATCTTGAAATCTTGTTGAAACTTGTGAAATTTGCGAAACTTGTTTTAACTTTGCGTGTTCGATTCCCCAAGGGCGTCTGTGTCCCTGCGGGTTCGATTCCCCAGGATGTCTGTGTCAAACCTTGCGGGTTCGATTCCCCAGGGTGTGTTTGAGTTCTTGCGGGTTCGATTCCCCAAGGGCGATTGTATGTTTTCCTGCGGGTTCGATTACCCAGGATGTCCGTGTCAAACCTTGCGGGTTCGATTCCCCAAGGGCGATTGTCTGTCTTCCTGCGGGTTCGATTCCCCAGGACGTGTGTTGATTCCTACGGGTTCGATTCCCTAGGATGCGTTTAACTTCTTGCGGGTTCGATTCCCCAAGAACAAATTATACTATATCATATTGAACAAAAGTGGAAGAATGAAATCCTGAAATACTTGGATATTTCCTTATTTAAATTATGCCTTTAAATTATGTCTTGCGATTATTTCATGTGTGTTGAATTATGATCTTGTGGAAATCCTTGTCTTTTAAATTATGCAAATAAATTGTTATTAGATAAATGAATTAAATTATGGGTGTTATGCACATGTTCTCTTTAAATTTAATTAAAGGCTTTGAAACCCCATAATTATGTATGTGTTAACTTACTCAGCAAATCTTTGCTGACCAAACCATATTTTTCCCATGGGAATTTTGGGGAACACTTTATTCTTAAATTCTGTTTTAGACTAGATCTTGCATGAACGGGCCTGTTTAACCCGTGATTAGGCCATGTTGGCCCTATTTTATATTCCGCTGCATTATATATATAAATATTATTTTCCGCTGCAACTTTGATGTATTATTTTTAAATTATATATGAATGGGCTGTTTGAATGTTTTAAATTCTGAAAAACCATAGCCTTGCATCTCTTTAGTGAGCTCGGAGAAACCGTGTCTTGCTAGAGAGGTGTGGCGGTGACATCTCGACCTGGGTGACCAAAAACCGGGGTGTTACAAGTTGGTATCAGAGCCCGGCTATTTTTAAACTATTATTTTTAAACTATTATTTTTAAACTATATTTTGTCTATTATTTTAAATTTTAAAGTATTATTTGCATGGAGAATTTTTATTTTTTTTAAAAAAACCCATGGGAAAATATATATATAGTGCATAAATAATTTTGGGGGGAAATCATCATGTGCATGTGCATATTGCATTTTCTATACCTTAGACAACCTAGAAGCGAAGTTGTTCTAACTTAGATCTCTTGCTACACCTAGATAACTTAGAGGCTTGACATCGAATTAGAAACGCTCACTAGAGACTGATCTTGCCGTAGTTCTAGGTCCCATTCATTTATGCGCTCGCCTAAGTATAACAATCCTCGGCCTTAGCAATTCCTATCCTTGTACAAATTAGAAAATTTCCTTATGTGGAACAATAAAAATTAAGTCTTTATTAAAACACTTTCTATTCCAAAAATCTTGTTGGATTCCCAAACAACAAATCCGAAAATTTGAAATTAGAAATTTACGAAACGTCTTGTTCGAGCGATCTATCTAAACCAAGATAAGCTAATATATACACGTTATAACAGAAAATGGCGCCTAGGAGAAAACCAAGGAAGGTGAGCCAAACGGCACTGACGCTAACCTTTTCCAACACGCCCAACAACAGTGAAAGTCCTCAGAACCTAGGAGAGCAAGTGCCTCAAGCGCCCAATAATATGGAAGCACGTTTAAAAACGATAGAGGGAATCCTATTAGCATTAGGAAATGCGGAGGTGCATAGGACACTTGCAGCAGGACCTCCGCCCGTAGCTCAAACCAACTATCTAGCGTTGGTGAATCCCTATCAACCACCACGTTATGATGGGCAGGAGGATCCCGCTAAACTAGAGGGGTGGATCCGTACATTTGATAAGCTCTTGGATGCTATCAAATGTCCTGATGACGCAAAGACACGAGTAGCAACCTACTACCTAGGAGGCGAAGCCGATGAGTGGTGGCAAGACCTCCAGAGGAATTTAGAGGAAGCTGAAGAAGCTTATTCGTGGACTAAACTTAAGGAGGATCTAAGGGACCGATTCTACCCCATGAGCACCAAGGCGGCAATGTACGAAGAGTTTTTATCACTGAAGCAAGAGGGACGGACGGTGCAGGAGTATTACACCCGGTTTAAGGAGTTGGTACGATTTGCTACGAGGATAGTACCAACCGACTTTGACAAGGCTCAGAAATTCGAGATGGGTCTGAACCTTAGTATCCGGGAGATACTTGCAGTAGGACAATTCACGAACCTGCAGACGGTTTATGATCGAGCTGTAGCAATTGATCGAGTCCAGCAACTGAAGCGTAAGGAAAATGGGGAGTCGAGCAAGGACTCGGAAGGATTTGAGAAGAAGAATCGGAGCAATAACGGTGGACAAGATAGGAACGAGAATAAGGATTTCTATAATGGGAGAAATGGCATACGTCGTACAGTCGTAACACGTTGCCCACAGTGCCATCGAGCCCATCTGGTGCCCGAATGCCCAACGCGCGGGACTTGTTATAGATGTGGTGGGGGAGACCACATGATTAGAGAATGTAATGTTTGTGAGGAGATGATTGAGAAGAGGCTAGATTTGGTAAACCCTCAACAAGGAGATCAAGGAAGAGCGGTAGGACGATGAAATGATGTTGGCCAAGCTGACGTGCCAACTCAATGAGGTCGAAGGCAATGATACCCGAACCTTTTGAGAATAATAAGTAGGCAGTTACGGGGACATAACTGAAGTCCTAAGGGGGAGAGGATGTAATACCCCGTAAGATAGACATTTATTTTTGACAATATGTATTCCGAATAAATAAATAAACAAATTCAAGTTGTTTTGAACTACGTTATGGCTTGATCCCTTCACAGGGTACGTAGGCAGCTTAGAAGTTTAATTTCTAAGCTCAGTCACAAAATAATAAAATAAATAAAAGGATTACACGAGAAAAGCCGAAACACAACTTCGGGGACGAATCTTAAGGAGGTAGACTGTAATACCCGAGAATTTTGCAACATAAAATAAATAAATAAATAAATAAAAATAATAAATAAACAAACATGATAAATAGATAAAGAATCATAAGAGATGAGAAATGGAATTTAAATTAAAAAGGAATCAAGATTTCGAGAACCCGGGAAGCCGAAGACAATTTAATCAAATAAATGGTCACACGTGAACCCAACATCGATGGACTCAATAACTCGAGTCCACATGTAAATTTAGACCCGAATAAAATGACGATAGGAAATAGGAGCCGAAGATATCCCGGAAATCCGAAACCGAGAACATAGAGGGTTAGAAGTCCGAAAGAGAGGAGGAAAAGCGCGACGGATCGCACGACCCGCCCGGACCGGAGTCCAGGCGTGAGCGGCGCGCTGGCCGCGTGGTGGTTGGCTTGGGGGCGCGCCACGGCCGCGCCAACTGGCAGAAACGACCCGTGCGAGATTTACTCGCCCGAATCCGGATTTTCCGACTTCGGTTGAACACCATTCGGCTCAAGACTCTTAGAGGCAGACCTTGGACGTCCCAAGGTCATGTTTGCCTATAAATAACACTTTCGAAAAGTTCTGAACACTTTTCAAAACCCTACGATACTCTCTATACACAAAACCCTAGATCTGGAAGTCATCGGAGGCACCAAAACCGAGCGGGGACTGCCATGGACGAACTCGGATCCCTTCTAATGCTGTGAACGTAGAACCCGACGAACGGAGAGGATAAACGGTGGACTGGAAGCCACACCTTCGAAATAGACGATCCCGGACATCTACAAATCTGTAAGTTAACCTTACTATGGTTTTGGGCGAATTAAAGTACATCTAATCTAAAGATTTAAATCAAGAACTTAAAAATCTGTCAAACGAAATCTTTTACGGCGCAACATTTTTGCATAATTTTTCCGAACTCTTAAATCTGTTCAAACGAGAAAACTTAAAACACAAAAAAGTTCTTAAGACATAGATCTATCTACTGTAAAAATTTCATAATTTTTCATCGTGTTTTGTTATCTGAAAACGACCATGAACAGACCTGCCTTCGATTTAGATCTTGAAACGGTGATAGATTCTTTATCCGAACTTGAGATTGACTTTTACCTTAGATCTAGACCGATCTAGAATTGGCGTTGAACATAAGAATTGTAGATCTATGAGTTTAAAACATCCCTGTAAATTTTTAGAATTTTTCGTTAAGATTTGAACCTTCGAACCTGAGTCGATCCGATCTGCATTCGTACTGAAATCAAGAACCTTGACAGAAATTAGTTTCGAACTTGATCTAAAGATTAACCTCTGATCCGATGGGAATTGAGCTTTGAGTTCTAAATAAAAGTTGTAGATAATCGTCTTAAGAATCACCCTGTAAAATTTCATCAAATTTGGAGTTAGTTTGCTATGGTAGATCTTGAAATCTTGAAACTGATGCGTAGAAACTCGGACAGATTATCAACCTGTTAAAGATTGACATTTTTCACCTACTTACTTATCTCGGATTGAAAAACTTAAAACATGAAACTTGTTCATCTATGTGTTTTCGAGTCACTGGTCAAAATTCAGAATTTTTGGAATTAAACTCGATTTTTAATAAATTTTGAAGTGAACTGTGGTTGATCGAGTCAAATCTTGAAATCTTGTTGAAACTTGTGAAATTTGCGAAACTTGTTTTGACCTTGCGGGTTCGATTCCCAAGGGCGTCTGTGTCCCTGCGGGTTCGATTCCCCAGGATGTCTGTGTCAAACCTTGCGGGTTCGATTCCCCAGGGTGTGTTTGAGTTCTTGCGGGTTCGATTCCCCAAGGGCGATTGTATGTTTTCCTGCGGGTTTGATTCCCCAGGATGTCCGTGTCAAACTTTGCGGGTTCGATTCCCCAGGGTGTATGTGAGTTCTTGCGGGTTCGATTACCCAAGGGCGATTGTCTGTCTTCCTGCGGGTTCGATTCCCCAGGACGTGTGTTGATTCCTACGGGTTCGATTCCCTAGGATGCGTTTAACTTCTTGCGGGTTCGATTCCCTAAGAACAAATTATACTAGATCATATTGAACAAAAGTGGAAGAATGAAATCCTGAAATACTTGAATATTTCCTTATTTAAATTATGCCTTTAAATTATGTCTTGCGATTATTTCATGTGTGTTGAATTATGATCTTGTGGAAATCCTTGTCTTTTAAATTATGCAAATAAATTGTTATTAGATAAATGAATTAAATTATGGGTGTTATGCGCATGTTCTCTTTAAATTTAATTAAAGGCTTTGAAACCCCATAATCATGTATGTGTTAACTTACTCAACAAATCTTTGCTGACCAAACCATATTTTTCCCCTGTTTCTTTCAGAGCTGAAGAATATGCATCATCATATGCATTCATGGGAATTTTGGGGAACACTTTATTCTTAAATTCTGTTTTAGACTAGATCTTGTATGAACGGGCATGTTTAACCCGTGATTAGGCCATGTTGGCCCTATTTTAATATTCCGTTGCATTATATATGTAAATATTATTTTCCGCTGCAACTTTGATGTATTATTTTTAAATTATATATGAATGGGCTGTTTGAATGTTTTAAATTCTGAAAAACCATAGCCTTGCATCTCTTTAGTGAGCTCGGAGAAACCGTGTCTTGCTAGAGAGGTGTGGCGGTGACATCCCGACCTGGGTGACCAAAAACCGGGGTGTTACAGTACTCACTCGAGACTCAATTGTAGGTTTTGGCGGAAGAAGATAGTAGTTGAAAGAATACTCAACCCTACCTTAGAAATTAACCAAGGCCTATATGTTGTTCCTCTAGTATTATTTATCACATATTATCTGAATCCAAGTGGACACTGATTCGATGCAATACTTTAATAGAAGATTTCCAACACACAGTAATTTTGAGAAAACAATTGATATTTGAAAATCATTCCCTACACATGTACTAAACTCTCAATTAAAACACAGATCCTTTCAGTCTAGATGAGCCTAATCGCTGACTCTGTTTCTAAGTTCTCAAAATCAACCCCCAGTAGAATATGAATTAGTCATAGCTGTGAAATTATCCCTTACTTAGATCTGGATTTTATAAAGGAATTTTTGTTGGAAATTTATTATGTAGCATCTGATTTAGATCAAGACTTCTATGTCCAAGGAGAAGGATCTCCAAAATAACTATGACCACAATAGCTACATAATAATATCATGCATATATGTATATGAGAAGCAAAATAAAATATCCCAAAATATATGGTGGGATTAGACAGAATTTGATACACTAAGATGGATTAGCCTTGAGAAAAGAATAATTTGGCTAAAAAGAGTGCCAGAAATAACTGGGGTTATCTGGACTGCAAACATCTGCTATCCAGTTCCCAATTATTCCAGATGGTATGATTTTTAGACAGTGAGAAACCCTTAATGATAGTGATCGCTATCACCAAGAGTCTTACTATCCATGAGAGAGTAAAAACCCACATGTTCCTCACTACAGTATTATCATAACAGTGTTGATCGACACTGCCTGATATTACCATAGCTTGAAATTCAGGTTGAAATTAAGATAAAGAAAAGAAAACTGTATCTAATTAGGAATTGGCTGAGTGGCTAATCGTTATCCCCGTAAAGGGACCTTTTTGCCGAAGCTTCCACCAATCACTAATCAGACCATGCAAAATAACGAGTAATAATTAATACACAGAAGACGAGCTAATCGTTATCCCGGTGAAAGGACCTTTTTGCCAACATTGATCTGTGATACTCCTTATTACCCATTCATACACACAATTAAAGGGAAAAGATGAAATTAAAAGAATATTTTTGGGTATTGTGTAAGTATCAATCACACAATAATTTAGACACTAATAGATTGAGATGTGTAATAGATAAAATTATATGTAATGGGCCTAAGCCCAATTCACCCATGCAACTTACACAACTCAAGGAAGTAAAATATTTTTGGAGTTTTAAGAATAAGAGGAAGAAGTCAATTCGGTCTAGATGAGTTAAGTGCAATATAGACCGAATTGAAAATGCATGAAGGATGAAGTATTACATTACCCAATTAGTCCTTGTAAGGATGTGAAACATCATCTAATTCGGTTTGACAAGCAATTCGTTATAGACCGAATTGGACAAACTGAATTGATGAAGCCACTCCCTCACTCAAATTTGGCTAAGGCATTTGCTTCAAAAGAGTGTTTATTTCGATTTACCAGGGTAATTCGGTATAGACCGAATTGGTAAATCGAATTGGTTCAACATGAAAAATAAAATAAGGTATGAAGGGATGATATGCATACAATGTGGTTTCCAAAATCAATTCGGTCTATATGTGCAATTCGGTATAAACCGAAATTTGTAGACCGAATTGCATGGAAACCTCATGAAGACAACACTTTTTGCTATACAATTCAGTCTTCATGGGCAATTGCCTTAGACCGAATTGCATATAATTTTCTCATGAAGTAAATAAACAGACATTTTTACCATGTAATTCGGTCTTCCTGGGCAATTCGATATAGATCGAATTGACTCCATGCAGTTTTTCACATAAGTATATTTTCTTGATTCACAAGTATTGAGTGCCGTTTCTAAGTTGATGTGGTTTATGATAGATGGAATTGACTTCATCACTCATTTCACATCAACGTCATCTCGCACTCATACTTGCAAATATTTTGTGGTTATCCATAATCATGCATATTCAATGGGTAATAGTATGGGTTAAAACCTAAAACCACAAACAAGAAATTCTAGGATTAAACAACCTAATACAACCTAAAATTCTAAGTACATCATGCATAAAAAAATAAGAACACTTAAGTTATCTAAGGCAACAATAAACAAGATTTCTAAACAAGAATATTAAAGAAAGCATTTAAAACCTATTTCTAAGAAGTCTTAAATCATCTAAAAACCTAAGAACACTTATTTGAACTCTAAGGCATAAAACCACACCAAATACCCATTAAACATGCATTTATTAAGAATGAAAGCCAACTAGAAACACATTAAATGAAACCTAGTTGAAACAAACATCCATTCTACCATATTTATTACTAAAGAAAGCATTTAAAGGGTGTAAAACACATGAGACAAAATCCATTTCTGGAAATTTTTCTTGCATTAAACACTTGAAAGCATATTAAATAACCCAATACCATCATTAAATTGATGTTTGAGTTCATTCTAACTAGAAAGCATATAAAAATTTGGAAATGGCTACTCTAAATGGTAGCAACAAGCTTTACAACTAAAACTAAGATTTAAAGCAATAAACCTAATCTATGGTGCATGAAAAATAATCTAACTAAACTACCTACCTAACCCTTAAGGGGTGAAAAACCTGGTGCTTCTTGTCTTCTGCCCAGTGTTCAAGAGTTGGTTCCCAAACTTTTTTTTTTTGAGTGTTGGTGAAGGTCAGCTTTTATACTTGTTCTTCAAAACCCTTAGGCCCATCAGGGTCCATTAGCAATGGCATGCCTTTCTCACGTGTTCCACAGCTTCATCTGGATGCATTTTGAATGCAATTCGGTCTCCTTAGGCAATTCGATCTATACCGAATTGGTGCACATCGAATTGCATGAGGTCTCTCCTTGATATTTAGCTGGAATGTGGTCTTCAACATCAATTCGGTTTAAGTGTAGACCGAATTGCATGTTTCGAATTGCTTGTGGTCTCCTGCTTGGCTTCTTTGTTTTGAGGCAATTCGGTCTATGTGATCAATTCGTTCTAAACCGAATTGCATAGACCGAATTGGGCATATCTTCATTTCTTCCCAACACTTTGTTCATTTTTCTTCTTCTTCTTCAGCAATTCGGTCTACATGGTCAATTCGATCTAGATCGAATTGCTGTAGACCGAATTGGTCTTCAACACTTAGCCAAAAATTCATTTTGTGGGATTTTCACTCTTTTTCCCATCTTTATATTCTTTTTTCTTTTTCTTTTTCCTTTTTTCATGTTTTTTTTATTTTTCTAATACAAATACAAGTAAAATTGCATATTTTTGTGTTTTTCATTACCAGCTTATTATTTTTACAAACTCACATTAATCTGTCGAATTCAACTGCTTTCTTATTAAAATAAGATGGGAATACAATCAAAATGTCCGTCTTAGACATGGAAATGGATTGGAAATAATGGACAATTTTGGCCATTATCACTGTGGAACACGTGGAAAATACATGCCATTGCTAATGGGCCATGATGGGCATGGGGTATTGAGAAAGGTGTATAAAAGCTGATTCTCACCAACACTTGAAAAAGATTCCAATTCTTACACACTTGGCAGAGAACAAGAAGAACAATCAAGGAGGATCTTCACCCCTTAAGGGTTAGGTAGGTAGGTAGTTAGTTTATTTTTCATGCATTTTAGTTTAGTTTTAGTTGTTTTCATCATAGATTAGTTGTTAAAGCTTGTTACCACCAACTAGTGTAGCCATTTCCATATTTTTAACATGCTTTATAGATAGAATGAAGCCAACCCCCAATCTAATGATGGTCTTGGGTTATTTATTATGCTTTCAAGTGTTTAATACAAAGAAAATTTCCAGAAATAGATTTTGTCTCATGTGTTTGACACTCTTTAAATGTTTTCCTTAGTAATAAATGTTAGAATGAATGTTTGTTTCAACTAGGTTACATTTATTATGTTCTAGTTGACTTACATTCTCAATAAATGCATGTTTAGTGGGTTTTTGGTATGGTTTTATGCCTTAGAGCTTCAAATAGGTGTTCTTGGGTTTTAGATAATTTTAGGGTTTGTAGAAATAGGTGTTAATACTTTATTTGACTATTCTTGCTTTAGATCTTTTATTTATTGTTGCCTTAGATAATGCTGGTGTTCGTATTTTTATGCATGATGTTCTTAGAATTATAGGTTGTTTTAGGTAGATTAATCTTTGAATTCTTTGTTTGTAGTTTTAGGTTTTAATCCATGCTATTACCCACTGAATATGTATAACTATGAATAACCACAAAATATTCACAATTATGGCTGCGAGATGACACCGATGTGAAATGAGTGATGGGGTCCATCCCATATATCATAAACCGCATCAGCCTAGAAACCGCATTAATACTTGTGAACATAAAAATACACTTATGTGAAAATTACATGCAATTCGGTCTAAGGAAATTCGGTTTACACCGAATTGCCCATGAAGACTGAATTGCATGGTAAAAATGTTGTTTGTTCATTCCCTTCGTATGGTCTCCAGCAATTCGGTCTATGCAATTCGGTTTACACCGAATTGCCCATATAAACCGAATTGATCCCTGAAACCACATTGTATGCATATCCATCCCCTCATGCCTTAGTTTATTTTTAGTGTCAAACCAATTCGGGTTGTCAATTCGGTCTATACCAAATTGCCTTGGCAAATCAAATTACCCTCCTTGTGAAGTAAGATGCCTTAAACAAATTTGAGTAAGAGAATAACCTCATCAATTCGGTTTGTCCAATTCGGTTTAGACCGAATTGCTTAGACAAACCGAATTAGATGATGCTAATTCACATCCTTGCAATGATTAAATGGGTAAGGTCAGGCTTCATATCTCATGCATTTTCAATTCGTTTATATTGCTTCTAATCTAGTAAACCGAATTGACCCCCTCTCTCTATTTTTTTAAAAACTCCAAAAATATTTTATCTTCCTGAGTTGTGTAAGTTGCATGGGTGTATTGGGCTTAGGCCCATTACACATCTCAACCATTAGTGTCTAAATTATTGTGTGATTAACACTCACACAATACCAAAAATATTCTTTTAATTTCATCTTTTCTTTTCATTGTGTGTATGAATGAGTAATAAGGAATATCACAGATCAATGTTGGCAAAAACGTCCCTTCACCGGGATAACGATTAGCTTGTCTTCTATGTATTAATTATTACTCGTTATTTTACATGGTCTGATTGGAGAGTGGTGGAAGCTTCGGCAAAAAGGTCTCTTCACAGAGATAACGATTAGCCACTCAGCCAATTCCTAGTTAGATACAGTTTTCTTTTCTTTATCTTAATTTCAAACCTGAATTTTGAGCTATGGTAACATTAGACAGTGTCGATCAACACTGTTACAATAGTACTGTAGTAAGAAAACATATGGGTTTTTCCTCACTCCTAGATAATAGGGCTTTCGATGATAGCGATCACTGTCATTAAGGGTTCCTACGGTCTAAAAATCATACCATCTGGGATAATTGGAACTGGATAGCAGATGTTTGCAGTCCAGATCACCCCAGTTATTTCTAGCACTCTTTTTAGCCAATTTCTTCTTATCTCCTGGCTAATCCATCTCTGTGTATCAAATTCTGTCTAATCCCACCATATATTTTGGGGTATTTTATTTTACTTCTCATATACATGTATGCATGATATTATTATGTAGATATTGTGGTCATATTATTTTGGGGATCCTTCCCCTTGGACATAGAAGTCTTGATCTAAATCAGATGTTACATAATAAATTTCCACAAAAATCACTTTATAAAATCCAGATCCGAGTAAGGGATAATTTCACAGTTATGACTAATTCATCTTCTACTGGGGGTTGATTTTGAGAACTTAGAAGCAGAGTCAGCGATTAGGTCTCACCTAGACTGAAAGGATCTGTGTTTTAATTGAGAGTCTAGTACCTGTGTAGGGAATGATTTTCAAATATCAATTGTTTTCTAAAAATTGTTGTGTGTTGGAAATCTTATATTAAGTATCGCATCAAGTCAGAGTCTACTTGGATTCGGATAAGATGTGATAAATAATACTAGAGGAACAACATATAGGCCTTGGTTAATTTCTAAGGTAGCGTTGAGTATTCTTTCAACTACTATCTTCTCCCGCCAAAGCCTAGAATTGAGTCTCGAGTGAGTACATTCGAATATATCCTTACGGGTCTGTTCCATTCAGTCTGTATCTCATAACTAACCGGATGTTATAAGTCATGTGGCTTACTGATATTTGGGAAGTTCTAAATCTGCATCTGGTCACCAAGACCAGGGGCTCTTTTATACTAACGGAATGAGATAACTTTTTAAAGCTCCCGAGTGATAGGTTTTTAAATGCTTTCTTTACAGCTTTCTTTTAAATGCTTTATAGAGGACACTCGGGAGAATTAGAGGTTGGCCGCCGTATATAAGGTTTAAGAGTTATGGATTAGTTCGGGATTAAAATTTGGACTTTGGGTGTGACAAGGGGGATGATAGGAGTACTTGGCATGTCAACTAATGATATGTTAGGTGTTGCTTATCCACCATGGAGAAATAACATACCTCGGCAGGGGGAGTTATTAATCTGTGGTATCTTAGATGTTGAGGTCTTCAGAGCATCTAAATTCTGACTGTAAGTACCTGTCTGTTAAAGGGAACATAGTCTAGAAAGTATGAGAGTTAGCTAACTGATAGATTATCCCAAACAAAGATCTGCGTAATGAAAATGGAAGTTTAATTGTGTTTCATCTGAAATCTTGTCCAAACTTTATTATTTTCTTCATGTCCCTTCTGTCGCATTTTAAATTCGCTTCATAGATAGTGTAGCATAATTTTACATGCTTTGTAGAATAATTTTTTCTGCTTTCTTAGCATAATTTCTGTTGTTTTCTTAGAATAGATTTAATTGCTTCTTAGAATAATTTTACCATGCTTTGTAGCATAACTTTCAATGCTTTCATAACCTAGTTTAAATTATGCCAAGTAGTTGTAAAAATCAAACTCAAGCTTGAAACGAGTAACCGAGTGGAAAATCTTAGTAAACGACGTGGGCCCTGCTTCTATCGCACATCCTCCAGTGAACGATCCGGTCTTACTATAAATTACTGCAATTTTTGACACCATGCGCTTTCGGGCCACAGTTTCCTACATGAGTATATAAAACGTGACAACCTATAAATATATTCCTAATCCAACTCCATCTTCATAATTGGTTTCATTAAATAAAATTAAACTGGGGTTACTATTTTTCGGAAAATACTCATATAGTGGGAAATTGTCAAAAGTTTCACCCCGCTCCTCTTGCTCTCAACCAAACCAATTTATTTTTTGTAAAATCATAAATGAATACTTTCTCATCTTTTGAGTGTTTTCTAACTTTCAGAGAAACTGCTGAAGGGATTCCATATTGTTGTTGATGCATGAAATGGGGCTGGAGGATTCTTTGCTGTAAGTTTCAATGGTTGAATTTTCCCTTTTGTATATCCATTCTGTCTATAAAGCGTAAATGTGATGGATACAGAAACATTAGGCCAATGTAGCTAACTCTGTGATCTGTGTATGAATGGCTACCACATTTATTTTTTATTAGATAGTTTTAAGTATACAATGCACTTTGGTGGAGAACTTTGTTCACTTCGTTATGATTTGACAGTACCATTTGCTCGATATGTTGCTATGAATGGTTTGACTTTGTTCAAATGATATCAGATAGCAAATGTGTACCGAAGGGACAATCCATCCAAAGGAAGATACCGGGAATTCTATCAATGTGATTTTGATATTGCTGGTCAATTTGAAAAAATGGGGCCAGACTTTGAGGTTATAAAAATCCTGACAGAGCTGAACTTGATATTGGAGATTATGAGGTAACTTTTATGGGGGTGTTTCGCTTTTTGATAAGGTGAAGTTATATTAGAGAATTGATTTATTGATTTATTTGCCACTGCACCTGTGGCGGTCCAGAAGCAAGATTTGAATTACATACTAAACATCTACCGCAAAAATGGAAGTAAGGCTTCTTTAATTCTCTCTTAGATCCTACACAGCCTTTTTATTGGTTTTGCCCATCAAGGCATTTTTTTATGATTTACTTGATTTTCTTATGATTTAAGGCTTTCTTTCCGGTATCCCCGTATGCGAAGGATGAATGGCTCTAGAAGAGAAAAATTTAAAAAATTTAGAGTTCATATGAGATTGTGATTTAACTGGCATCGATTGTGTTTGGTGATTAAATTTTTTTTCTCTTCTTTTCCTTATGGATTTGTGTTTGTTAGTTCGGCCATGAGCCAGGTTAGACTGAAGGATGACTGACTTTGCATAATGAGAATTGTGTTGATTAAACATTCAAATAAAATATTGGTTGTATGTATAACTAAACTTCTTTGAACATAATAAGTATCATATAAAGAACCATGTGCGCTCACTACAATTATTTCTTCTTTCTCCATGGACAGTTGTAGGTCCTAACAACGCTTTGCATCGCTCACAACCTGAATCATTTGAAGAGGTCGTCACTGGATGCTTTGTTCGAGTCAGATCAAATCCACATGACTGTCGTTTTAGACGTTCTCATCAGCTTATGCGAGTCAAAGGTTAGACTTTGGATTGATAATCTTGTCCTTCTTTGATAAGATAATTCTCTTGTTATTCATTCCACCTATCTGGCTTCATTCTATTATAGATTCAAAGCCCCGGGTAAACAATATTGCAAGGAAGGCTGGCTTCTTGTTAATTTAATCAGTAACTCCTAATGTTGTTAGTCTTTGGATTAAGTTATAAACAGTGACATTGTGGTCAGATGAGCTCATGATGTTCCCTCATTTGCTCTCAAATAATCTCATGCTTAGCCATTCTTCTCGTTCAAATGACCACAAAAGTAGGACGAAAACTGCGAGGCATCACCCACACGAGAGATCGTGTTTGAGTTAGTATACCGAGGCAATGTTCAGTGGTGGTGGTGATGGTGTTTTCGTTGGTTAGTTCTTAAATTTTGGGGATTTTAGGCTTAATTGTTGATTTTCTTGTCTTACAATAAATCCCTCATCCCACATTAAATATATTTCAAATTTGTGTATAGAAAAAAATTATATTGTTTAGTTTTTGCTTCCTCCGTCCTACACACTTCCCTTGTAACTTAAATATAACAACACTTCTTTCAACCTAATAAATATCATATAAAGAAACCACATACCATCACATATAATTATTTCAATTATTTCTTCTTCCTACATGGGCAGTTGTAGACACTAAATACGTTACAATTAGATTTAGGAATGGTATATTATTGTTATTGGGTGTTAAATATTGCATTTACGTGGGATTTTAAGCCCATAGTTAGAATCCGGGAATGTTTATTCAGGCATCGATTGGTTGGTTTTTGTCTTCCTCAGGATGTAAGGTTTGCTTTTTCCTTTTTTCCTTTCAGCTAGCTTTATTTATAGCTCTCCAGGCTTGTTTCATATATCTGATGCCAAACAATTGAAGGGCACGAGGAATACATGATATCCAGGTTTATTATTGTCCAATTTCTTGTCTCGAATTCCAAGTTATGTCTAAACAATGAGGATTCTAGTCCTATGCCTTTTCTTTTGGGTATATCTGAATTCAAGTATAATATGTGTAAAGCATCCTTCAAGCAAAACCTAAAGACCTTCTAATAGTACTTCTATATTACACACATACCACAACGCCTATAGTACTGTTTTTACCATGTTCCATTATTTCCAATTTTTGGTTTGTGCACCTTAAAACATTGATCTATTACAGCTTTTACTAATAAAAGAATTGTAATATTGATGTTTAGAATCTAATAAGGGTTAAGTTCCTGACTGATGGAGTGTTGCTAAGAGATGATGGATGTTTTAATCCTTCATTTTTTATTGCCTATTTTAAACATGTGCTTGTAGTTGTCTTTTAGGTTAATGGTAACTGTCATTTATCTTATGCAATGCAGATCTTAAAGCTGGATTTAACAGATTCTGCTTTGTTTATTGCATTACTCTCGTAGAAATAGTAAAGAGGATGGGGTGTTTGTACAAGGGTTCCTATCTTTGATAGGTGATATTAAACTGTCAAAATAATCCAGAACGACGTTATCCATTGCAAGACGGCCTTATCCTTTAGGCAATTTAAGTTTCTGATATCTATGTAATGTGCATGAATATGTTTTCCAGGAATCTATCCATTGCAAGAAGATGACCTCCACTTGCAGATGAAGGAAATGGAAATATTGCATAAGAAGATACTTCAAACGGTAGATGCTCAAAACAAAGCTGAGCTACAGAGGAGATAGAGAGCATTTTGGCAAGGCCACCAAGCATGTGGGGGTGGATGGACATTGTATTGTGGAATGAGATAAATTTTTGTATTTTACTTTTGACATGTTTAGTAAATTTATAATTACGCAATCTTGTGTTGCACCTAAGCTTATATAAAGAAATGACAATGAAGTATTTTGATTGCATTTTTGGCATTTCACTGACACTGATAAATATGATAAAGCAAATACAAAATGCAAAAGTTTTCATCATCTATCACTTTTTTTTTTTATTATTCGGCATAGGAAGTTATATGTTCAATATAACATATCACTACTATATAAAAAGTGTTTTAAACTTGTTCGTCGTGACACGTCTGTGTAACCGACACCAATGACGTCGTGCCCAACTCATTCTCAATGGAATTCTCTATATGTGCATGTAGCTCTCTAATTTAACATGGATTTACGTTTAAAAGTATTTAAATTGGAACAAAAAAATGGAAACAGACTTGCACGACCGCCCCTCGCCACACACCGTAAAGACAGTTCGGCCGGCTCGTTCCCGCATCATGAAGACAGTTCGGCCAGCTCGGCTGCGCACCGTGAAAACTGTTCGGCCAGTTCGGCCACGCAACGTGAAGACCGTTCGGCCGGCTCGTCCGCCCACCATGAAGACCGTTTGGCCGATCCCTCGGTGCACTGTAAAGAGCGTTTGGTGCGTGTTGCCCGCACACGAATTTGGAAGAATTAGAGTTTGGGAGTTTTAGGGTGTATGTAGTATTGTGGGGAGTACGTGAGATTTTTTCTTTTTTTTTGGACGAGGGTCATTTTGGGTAGTGTAAAATTGAGGTGTGGTGATTTTAGCATATTAGGGAGTATGAATAGCCCGGGTGTTCTGATTTTGAATAGGTAAGTGCAAAGACCCACTATGAGGTAGTAATTGAGTGTTCTTAGACGTCACGTACTGCATTCCAATGAACATAACCCACATTCCCGTTTTTACCCACTTCCGTCAATTCTTCTCCCCACTAAAACTAAATTCTTACAAACCACATTTTTTCTTCGAAGAAACTCCTCCTCCTCTTTCTGTTTTTTAAGATTTGTCACCGGTCGAAAGCGGAAATGGAGGCAACACCTAAATATTCCGATCATCTTAGCAGAAACCCAGCGATAATGTTGGAAATATTCTTGAGTCTGTTTGGAAGCCGGCATATTTAAGAGCATATAGCGGATTCAATCAGTATATTTTCCCACAATTCTCTCTCCGAATCTGTTATCTACTAGCTGATCTGCTGACTCCCAAACATCCTCAATGTAGAGAATTTTAAAATAAAAAAGTATTAGATTAGATTAATATTTAAATGCGTCAAATATTTGATTCTGTATATAATTTGTAGAAGACGAGATTTGAGAATAAAAAGATTTTTGTTTCTTCTCCTTCGTCCCATTCAATCATTTTTTTTTCTACATTTGGTATCGGAGCCACAGATACTAAGGGCTTTAGATGGAAGATAATGATGATCAAGAAGAGAGTGATGATACCCCTGGATCGTCATCAACAAGATCACAGAAAGTACTCCAATAGTGGGAGAGAAGTGCTCCTACAAAAGGATCACAAGAGATGATCTTCTGAATCGTAAAAAATTGTTGAAGAGAAGTGCTTCAGAGTTTGTTTGGTGAGAAGTGCACCAAGAGAATCTAGAATTTATGGAGAGAAGTGCTTCAACAAAATATGAAGTATAATAGTTTTTTTTAAAAAATCTCTACATTAAGGGGATTTGTTGGAAATATTAATGTGGAGAATTTTAAAATATAAAAGTATTAGATTAATATTTGAATGGGTCAAAGATTTGATTGCCGGTTAAGATTTGTTCAGATTTATTTAATAGTTAGATTTGTTTTGTGCACCTATGAAATAGGCATTCTGTATATAATTTGTAGAAGACGAGATTTGAGAATAAAAAGATTTTAAGTCTTTTCCTTCCTCCCATTCAATCATTTTTATTTTTCTACAGATAAGCAGCAGCAGCATCACGATTGTGGCGTTTCGGTGGAGGGAGATGAGTATTAACAGCAGCAGGCAGGTTCGCACACGTTCCCATCCATGGGGTGAGCACGCGTGTGACGGAGACCCATCAGCGGTGTTCCAACGGTGGCGGTGGCTTTCGAACGGTTCATTCTTTCATTAACATTTGTTTTATCTTGTTTGTGCATTTTTTGTAGTTTATTTTTTCAGATGTACAGTTAGATTATTTTTAACTCTTGTTCTTGTTTATAATTAAACATTTATTCCTAGTTTGCTGGAGATAGTGTAGATCTATTAATTATTTTACTTTTGGGAATATTAGGGTTTAGATCTAGATGACCAAGGAGTTTTTGAAAGGTTATGGGTTTAGACCATCTCCAACCATACCCTCTATTTTTGCATGAGCTACAGTATAAATCTCTATTTTTGCAGGACAACTACAGTAACTACATCTCCAACCCAACCCTCTATTTTTGCAGGGTCAAAGAATATTCCCACATATTTTATTTAATATATCATTTAAAATTACTTTTTAAATTAAAGATATACTAATTTATATATCCAACATTATCAAAAAAATAAATTATAATCTAAAATATTTATATGTGGACAATAAAAAAATAAAATTTTTAAAATATAATAAATAAAAATATTTACCCTATAAAAGTAAACTATAATTAAAATAAAATATTTAAGCAATCATTAAAAATAAAAAAAAAAGCAAAACAAAAATTTAAAAAAAAAAAAAAATTGCTCCCGCTATAGCGGGAGCTACAGTATTCCCTACTTTGAGCGGAATACTGTTGCACCCTCCCATTTGGGAGGGTTGCACCCTCCCATTTGGGAGGGTGCTGCCTGCATAATTGCAGGGTGGGTTGGAGATCCCACCCTGCAAAAATAGCATTTTGCAGGGTGGGTTGGAGATGCTCTTAGTTGGGTTGTCGTGATTGTTTACACAATGTAAAGATTAATAGATTATTCTATTTTTTTCATTTTATTCTAAACACAATATTCCCTTCTCTTTGCATTTTTTTTGTCAACGATGTTTTAGGAGATTAGGGCCATGCGGAGGGCTGGGGAAAAATACCGAATATACCGCATACCGCACATATTGTACCGAAAAAATACCGAGAATACCGAAATTTTCGGTATACTGTAATTTTCGGTACGGTATGATACCGTACCGAAATCTTACGGTACGGTAACGGTATAAATTTTTTGATACCGCGGTATACCGTTACCGTACCGAACTTCGATATATACCGCGGTATCGGTATATCGCTATGTACCGATTCTTCGGTATGTCGGTATATACCGCGATACCGGTATATACCGCAATACTGATATGCTGGTATATAGAGAATGTTCGGTATGTCGGTATATACCGCAGTACCGGTGTGTCGGTATGTAGCGAATGTTCGGTATGTCGGTATATACCGTGATACCGGTATGCCGGTATATATCGAAGGTTCGGTATACCGGTATATACCGAACATACCGAAATATCGGTATGGCAACGGTATGGAAATTTTTCATACCGAAAATTTCGGTATACCGAAGATCGGTATACCGAAAGGTGCGGTACGGCAACGGTATGAAAATTTCCATACCGTAAAGTTCGGTACGGTATACGGTACGGCGAAATTTTTTCGGTATACCGTACCGAACCACCCCTAGCCATGCCACTTGTAAAGCTCTTTCATCAAGTGGGAAGCCGAAGTACGACATTCGCCCATTCCAAGAACTTCTTGCCTTCCGGGACTTCCTCAAGAAGTTTGTTGATTGCTAGCCTTGGAGAATACATTTTTGGTGCTATTCTCTCTGAGGAGACACCATACCAATCTACTGCAGACGTAAAGAAGTTTATTGATTGTTTTGGTCATCCAAATTTATACCTCGTATCAAAGTTGATAAGCTGAGGCGTTTGTCCCAAAACTATACTATCATGTCAGACCGTTTGCTCTTTATTCTAAAAGTTTTATGAAATGTGTATTCAGTTTTCATCTTAGGGATGCTATTAATTGGTTCTAATATTTTTTTATTTTTTCTTTTTTAACTTTTAAAATGCGACAGGGTTTGGTCCCCCTTCCAAGATCAAACAACGAATCTCGGTGCCAGGGTTTATATGGTTTGGCTTCTCGATCTGCTGAATACTATAAGCAGGGGGCAGATTTGTTAAATGGTATAGTATTAAACATGGTTGTAACTTTTGTGTTTTGTTGATAAGCAAATAAGAGTGGGTGTTTGACATTTGACATTTTTTATAACTATTTTTGCAGAACCGTTGAAAGCATTCCCAATGATCCATCTGTTTTGGCCGTCAAGGAAGCAGCTTGGGGTCTTATTTCGTATACAAAATTGTTTTATTTCGTATTTGTACTGTATATTATTAACTTTGATGTTTTTCCTTTTATCGAGGAACATGTTCAAGAATTGGCCATCCAGAAATAAACACAAAATAGAGAGATGTATGTGTGGAAAACAGTTGAAGGTAACAACTCTTTCATATGCCTTCAATGTAGATTTCACCATTCCACTATTGTTCCTTAGTCAAAAAACTCTTTACAGATTTAGGTACAACATATAAGAAACTAACTCAGAATTATAATCAATCCGTAAGTGATGCAATGCAAGGCACTATATTCAATTTGCTTTTCATGTGAATTAGGGAAAAACCAATTCACTATCTTGCATTGCATTAGGTAAAAGCCAATTCAATTTATTTCAGATGTAATTTCATTACTTGTATGCAAGGAAGCTTGATTGCAAAGACTTTAATAATTATGGTGCGGACATGGTGTCCGTGCGGACGTGCGGACAACGTCCGCAACCGTTGAACTCGCAATTCAGCGACATGGCGTACACAACTCAGCGACGGAGCCAATCCAATTCAGCGACAAGACATATGCAATTCAGCGACATTATTATATTCATCTCAGCGACGTTTGAAGTTAGAGCCAAACACATCACAGCGACTGAGCCTTTCGCAGTTCAGCGACATGGCCAATACAAATTCAACAACATGGGATATCCAATTCAGCGACATGGGATATCCAATTTAGCGACATTATTGTATTCATTTGAGCAACACAATTTTATACATTTCAGCGACATAGTTCTTTTAGCGCATCTCAGCGACGGAGCTTCACACAATTCAGCGACATGACGCTATGTAATTCAGCGACAATGCCAACACAATTCAGCGACTTGACATTGTACCTCTCAGCGACATACAAAATGATCTCAACCGTTGGATAATGTAAATAATCAACGGTTGCGGACAACGTCCGCACCCTACCATACACCGTGATGAATATGGATGACCACGGTGTGTATGTAGTTTATTGGTTTTTGTGATTGGACTGTTGATTTACTTGAATTAATCTGATTTTAGATTAACAAATTTATGGGTAGGTAATTAACTACTTGATTTATATTCCCTTTCATATAATTTCTTTCCGATTTACATAACAGATCTCTTTAAACTGTGCTATGTCCCAAAAGTAAACTTTTTGTCAATTTTTTACTGGAAAAATTGCCACAAATGTCCTTTTTCTTATCATTTTTACCCAATCAGTCCTCTTCGATTTTTTTGTCCCTATTAGTCCGCTTCGTTTGCTAATTAAAACCAAATCCGTCCTAAACTCACTAATCCTAGTCAATTAGTGTTTTAATCGGAAAAAATTGCCAAAAACGTCTTTTTTGTTGTCGTCTTATCCAAAGAAATGAAGTGGGCAGAGGTCGGAAGCTTACTTGCTTGAAGTTGATTATTGTCCTTTTTTTCTATTATTGAAATAAAGTATAATTTCCAACATCTTGACTTGTCATCCGGATTCCAACATGGTTAGTTTTTTTTAAAGAAGTAACGAGGTTGTGATTAGTAAGAGTAGTAATGAATCAGATTTAGTGTCATTGGTTTGCCATGCATTTTTATTTTGAAGGAAGATGCCGATGGAATATTTAATTCCAAACCCAATATTTGATGGATTGTAATGAGAATATGAAATTGCATCTATTTAGGTTTCTTCATATTTGACATGAAAATAAGATATGCATTAAAAATATTTTACTTGTATTGGTGACAGTATAATGTAGACTGTAGGAAAAAAAATATAATGCACAATAGTATAATATATTTAATGTAATGGTCACAACAGTTGGAGCAAATTATTTGCAAGGGTTGTAGCGGACGGATTCAGACAAGATGACAAGAAAAATGACGTTTTTAGCAAGTTTTCCGATTAAAACAATAATTGACTTGGATTAGTGAGTTTAGGATGAATTTGGTTTTAATTAGCAAAAGAAACAGACTAATAGGGGCCAAAAATTCGAAGAGGACTAATTGGATAAAAATGATAAGAAAAAGGACGTTTGTGGCAATTTTTCCATTTTTTACTGATTATACTAACAAATCTTTTGACAAACTTCTTGTCCCAAAAACCAGTCAAAGATTTACTGACAAATATATGTGACTAATTTGAGTCCGAACACGCAGTGCCCGGTCAGGTCCTGACAATATTCTTTTTTGCCAGCCGCCAAAATTCCTTAACATTTTTACCCGAAAAGGCCAAAAAGGCCCTGGTTCGTGTGTTGGTTCGTATACGAACCGGGTTAAGAAGCACGATCTATGAGATTAATTAGTAAGGGTGATTAAGAACGGCTGGATTGTCATCAACGATAGGGACCGTCCACGAGCCCTGAGTGTTGAAGACGTACCACGGTTCAACGTGGCAATGGATTCATGGTCTTTTACATTGACCACGGTCCATATGGTTCGTGCACGAATCTTTACGCAGATGTGGGGCTGGATTTATTCCCCATCAGGCATTGGGAAATGGGAAAGTGGTTCGGTCATTGAGATGGTTCTTTTACGAACCTAGTATTATTATCCCGACCCCGCCATGGTGGACAGAATTTATTCCTGACCACCCACCATGGATGAAAGCAATAAATTTGGATCTCTAAATTATCATTCCTGCACTGTCCAACATTCATATTTGGGAGGAGAAATTTATAGGTGAAGGGAGATTTCTCTTGCGCATTTTGGGAGCATCCGGTGAGACAAAGAATTGAAGAATTAAGGCTCCAGGGTACGACCACTTTCGGTAAGAGATTTATCTTTAAATTGTTGCTTTGAAATGGTTGTAAATAAATTGTTAGTTTTCGTTTCGGATCTAAGTTAGTTATTTAATGTGTGTAGTGAGTGATGTTGGTTTTGTTATGCCTAAATTGTAGATCTATGGTTTCTTTAGCAATGGTATGTACTAATTTAGTTAAATTCGCTTTTTTAGTCATAATATTATAATTAGTAAATAAAGAAAAGTGATTTTTTTTTAAATTCATGGTTGCGTATGATATTCTTTTTTTTTTTTTATTTTACATCACAGATTTTAAATTTTTTTACTCTTTTGTTATTATTTCAGAATTTATGTTAATGTTACTATTATTATTACTTATTTTAGAATAATAAATATTATTGTTGTTGGTATTATTAATACTTACAGTATTACTAATAACTTAAGTATTTGTTACACTTGTGAGTTATATATTATTATTATTAGTATTAGTATTAGTATTATTATTAATTATCATAATTATATTAAATAAGTAATTTATTATCGTTTGTTTTGTTGTGTTATTTAAGTGTGAAATCTGTGGGCCGTTGAAAATCTATGGGCCGTTGTAAAATTTGCGGTTCGTGGTCCTAGAACCACTGGGACCGTGGTAATCTCTGTGGTTAGTGGTCCATTTGCAACCACGAACCACGAACCACAGGGTCTGTGGGCTCCTCGAACCCATAGACCACGAACCACAGGTCCATGTTAAAATATCTGTGTGGTTCGTCCAGCTGGCTGCCACGAATCTGTTGGTTCTTGCACGGTCCTTTCCCGGAAATTATTGGTGTTATAGTGGAGATTAGTAATTACTGTTATTAATAATAATAGTGTTATTAATAATAATAATCTTATTGGTGTTATCATTATTATTACTATTGTTATTATTACTATTATTATTGGAATTATTATTAACATATTGTAGTTTATAATAATTAAAAATTATTGTTATTACTATTAAACATATTTTATTATTGTAATATAATATATCTACACTTTATTATTTTTTATTGTGATCTTATTTAAGTGTATTAATATATCGGTAAAATTGTTACTTCCTCTGTTCTCATATAAGTGCTCCATTTCTGCATTTCTCGCAGTCCAATACACATTTTTAATTATTTATAACTCAAATTGTATATAAGTAAAAATTATAAAAAGTTGATATTCTAAAACTACGTGATTAGACGAATCTAACAAGATCTCACTTGACTATATTTTATCTTATAGAACTATGTTAAAAATTTGATCAAAGTTACTCAATGAATAGTTATTACTATACAAATGGAGCATTTAAATGAGAATGGAGATAGTATGTTGTTACTTAAGGGTGGGTGATCCACTACACAGAACAATGTCTTGGCTTGAGCGGCTAAGCGGTAGCACATGGTACCAGGGCGAGTGACATTCACACGACGAGGAAGAGCGAGGTCTGAACCGTAAGTTTTATTTTTACACTGCTAGTAAAATCTGTTTTAACGGATACACTGTAGTGTGGTTGAAATACGTCATCTACATATTATGTTGAAGTAATTTTATAAGGTTTACATGTGTTTGTGAAATTGTTTTTAATATAAGGGATACAAGATACACAACACTCAACAAATTACGACGCTGAACGAAATTTTCCATTCGCCAATTTAGAGTCGGGAAGTGTGATGGAGAGCATATTTGGCACGACCCCGACAATGAATATGTTTGGGCATCCAAATGTAGCCGGGAGCAGCCACGGGTACGGAGCGGTTGGTGAAAATGTATACGAAAGAAGCGCTATGGGTAATTTTGTTGGATATCCGAGCAGTTTTATCGGTGAAGGAGGGAGGCATTTACAATACGATGAGGTGCCGGAGCCAGCGGTGAATCTCGGCGGAGATGCCGTAGAGCATGGCAATGTGGAGGATGCTGGAAATACAGCACGTGCTGAGGAGAGTAGCTCGGGATCGGAGGCTGAAGAGGATCCAGACCCACCCTTGCGTTACGGTGGTGTGGAACAGTATTACAATATCCTCAGAGACCAAGAGCGGAATAAGGAACGGGTCGAGAAAGAGGGGCGGCCCGGGCTGCAAGCCGGGCATAATCCGGTTTGGCCGAGGACTGAAGAAGCATACATTGTCCCAGAGATGAGTCATGGGATGTGGAACCTTCCCCGGCCACACTTCGACTTACCGGAACGATTGGTTGACGAGCACGTGGACGAGACTGTGGACACATCATTTGCAGTCGGCTCAGTCTTCCCAACGAAGGCGAAATTACAAGAAAAGCTGACAAAATATCTAGTGGATGCTAAGTGTGGTTTCGATATGTGGAAGTCGGATAAGTCGAGGTATTGCGTGAGGTGTAGGGTTGATGGTTGCGAATTTCAGATGCGAGCAAGGGGAACGACATCGCTTTGGATGGTGTACAGACTGGTCCCGCATACGTGCAGTGCAGACCCAGACAGGCCTAATCCGACGACACTCCCATCGAGATATTTGGGCAGCTATTATGCCGCAGATATTGTTGTTGAGGAGAAGACGTTAGAGCCTTTAATGATTCAGAAAATGCTGCAGAGCAAGGGCGTCAATGTCTCGATCGGAATGGCCTGGAAGATTAGGGACCATGCAATTTGCTCAATTTTTGGGGATCACGACAGTTCTTTCAAGATGATTCCTTCGTACCTACACATGCTGAAGGAGTCAAATGCAAATACGGTGACGGATTACGCGGTGGACATGGAGGGGAAATTCGGGCTTGCATTCTTTGCACTGGGTGCCTCGATTGCTGGGTGGCCACTGATGCGGCCTTTCATAGGAATCGACGGGACACATTTAAAGGGCAAGTACAAGGGTGTCCTCTTCGTGGCAGTAACGAAAGATGGAAACAATAAGTTATTCCCACTTGCATTCGTTGTTGGGCCCACCGAGTCAATTGAGACGTGGCGGTGGTTTCTATTGCAATTACACCGGGCACTACACCTGCAGAAAGACGTGTTGATTGTGTCCGATTGGGCGAAGTGCATTGGAACTGCGATTGAGCAGATGTTACCAGCTGCACGCCACGTCCTCTGTATGTTCCACATAAAGTCCAATCTAGCTCGGTATGGGAAGAGAGTGAAGGATCTGTTCGCATCAGCTGCCTATGCATACAAGAATTCAGATTATAATCGTCACATGGATGCGTTGAAGCAGTAGTGTCCTTCCGCATATACGCATCTACTGGAGAAAGTAGGGGAAGCGCGGTTTGCGCGTGTGAAGTGTCCTGTTCGTCGTTATGACATGATGACGACGAATCCCGTAGAGAGCATGAACCACGTATTGAAGTGGGCGCGAAGGTTTCCTGTGTGCTCAATGCTCGACGTCATTCGTGCAACTATTGCTGATTGGTTTACGGAGCGGCACAGCGCCGCGTTGAGTGGCACTACTGTGTTGACTGACTGGGCACATCGGGAGCTGATGAAGGCAAAATATGAAGGACAAACCCTGTCAGTGAAGGACACAAGGAAGTCCGATGAGTACAACGTCTCACAGAACGGCAAGGTGTACACAGTAAACCTTGGGTCGAAGACATGCACGTGCCAGAGGTTTCAGCAGCATTTGATACCGTGTCCCCACGCAGCGGCAGCGATCAGGTATCGACGGGCCCGAACCATAAGTCGGTTTATAATGGTTAAGAGGCATGCGAGATAATGTTTAATTAACGCTCCAACCTTTTTGCGCAGGTATGTGAACCACGAGCAGACTGCATATGTGTCGCCACACTACAAGTGTGCGGTCCTCGTCCAGTCATGGAAAGCGCGAGTGTATCCTATGGACCACCCGACCGACTGGGTAGTACCAACCGCGATTGCCAACGCAACGTGCAAGACGCCAGTTTGCCCGAGGCAGGCTGGTCGACCGAAACAAAGTCGGATTCCATCGTTGGGCAGAAGTAGCAGGGAATTCCAGAAGGCGGCAAACTTCCAGTGTGTGTGGTGCGGCGGGCCATAATTGGAAGAGGTGTCCTGGCCCGAGCACCGATGTCGCCGGCCATCCGAGTACCGACCAACCATTCCACACTTATGTACATCCTGTTGTGGCGCGGGACACGATGCAGCGAATTGTTTCATTTTCCTAGACTTAAACGGCCCAGCTCCGTATTAAGATTAGGGTGTAATATACCGTTATTATTGTTGTTGTAAATATATTGTTAAGCCGAACTAACCTCTGATCATTTTTAATAATGAAAAAAAAACACTACGGATCAATTTCGCTAAATGGTTTTACCTAAATCACTAAAACATCTTTTAAATTAATTATAATATAGGTAGAGTATAAAATTTGTAAAACCTAATTAATACTTTTAAATAAAAGAAAAAAAAAGTCCAATAAAATAATAATACATGAAACGTAGCGATCAGGTATCGAAATGAAAAACCTAAGTGTCTGATACGACATGAAACTGCAGGGGGGGGGGGGGCAAAACGGAGCTGCGTAAGGGGCCCTGGTCCGGGTCTGCACTGAAGCGCCACACGTCGTACGCCTGGGATACCCGCAATTTCCGTGATAAATAAAAGTAGTAGTGCCAATGTCGTCAGGCTGCGCATGCATACTCGGTCCTGCGGGGGTGCTCCCTATCGGTGTACTGGCCGAAGACATGCCTGCACAGTGTAAAGGGTCAAAACGTATGTAATAGTAAAGCGGCGGGTAAGTATACGAGTAGTATAGAATAGAAATACGACCGTTCAAAAATTAATGCCGAAATTCGGAGACGAACCTGGCTGTGGTATCGGTGTGTGAACCGTCCCGGGACCGTGGACCGGCGTGTGTGGCTCAGACTCGCGCCGTGACGGTGACTCGCTCACGTCCCGCGACTCGGACGGCACACGCTCGACGGTGGGCTGGACCGCTGCCACCTCTGCTACTCGGCGCTGCATATCATCATCGGTCTGCGCTCCATCATCGGCTGGTCCAGCATCCCGCCCCGCTACATCGCCTCTCTCCTCTGCAGACTCCGGTCCAGCGGTAGCCGCGCTGACAGGCGGTGCTGCCGAAGATGGGGCAGCAGCAGGGCGAACACGGGCCGCCCTCTGGCAGAATGTGTTCACCGACCGCTGTACCTCTCCACGCATGGACGCCACCGCCTGCTGCAAAAGAGAAAAATACCTCTGCTCAAGCTGTGCACGAGTACGAGCAATCTCATCCAACAAGCGCCGCTCTGACGCAGCGACCATATCATCGATCGTGGCCAATAATGCCTGGTCATCCCGACCTGGCGGTGGAGGAGGAGGTGCACTCGGGGCGGGTGGCGGGGTCGCGTCTATACCCCCCTCCGGTGGGGGTGAAGGTATATCCCGCGGTCGGTCGCTGCAAGATCCTCTCTGCAGCCATCCGTCTGACTCGGATCCACTACCGCCCTAGCCATCTGGAGGCGATGGCTCGCGACCCTGTCCACATCGCCTTCGGTCACCACCCTTCTTCCGCCGGACTCTCCTGCCGCCATCTCTGCCAGCTCCTGATGAAGCTGCATGCTTGCGCCGAAGGAACGGGATCCATACCAACCCAGGCGGGATAGGGGCATCCACATCAACCATGTAAGGCTCGCGCCGCTCCACATCGGTCGCTGGCAGAATCTTAACAATATGAATATCCTGCAGTGAACACGGTTGACTATCAGATAATGATAAACAACTAATTATTAGCGTCTGGAATTAATAAAGATATAAAAAATGGAACGAAAGTACATCCAACTAGCGATACTAACCTCATAATCGTACGCCTGCCCCCATGACTGCTGCGACCATTTGGCGTCGAACTCCCACCTCGTCATCCGCGGTCGCTGTGCAGCTGGGTCATCTATGAACTTCAGTCGCGTCCACGTATGCAGCTGTGGTATCGACTCAACCGCCCACACCTGACACATCATAAATTTTAATACATCAATACAATAAAAGTTTGATCTAGGCTACACGAAAATATACAACATTTGCAAGAGTTGTTAGCTTACCCAAATAGCGTAGCTGGGGCCATAAAGATGCGCTGAGCCACGGTGCTCGAGCCTCGTCCTCGGGTACTGTCTGATGCTCGCGCGCATAACCTGCCAGGATAGGAGTCCCCACGGAAAGGTCTCCCACGCCACCGTGTCCTCCACGAGTCGCCACATCCATGGATCAGGACGGCTCGCCTGTGGATCGTGCCCTAGTATCATGTGGAAGGCCACCATCACCCTCGCTGTAACACCCGAGAAAAAAAAAACAAATTCAAATTGTTTTGAACTACGTCATGACTTGATTCCTTCACAGGGTATGTAGGCAGCTTGGAAATCTAAATTCTAAGTTCAGTCACAAAATAAATCACAAAACAAAAACATAACCAGAACCATCCTAATGTTAACTCGAAGAAAACTATTAAGAGGAATTGGAACTAATTTAACTAGACTAATTATTGCACGGAAATGTTACGAGCGTTAAACCCGAGCTCGTAACGAATTTAAGATAAAGATTTCGAACCGGAAACGACCCGAGGAGTCAAGCCAACACGTAGAGGATAGAAAACCGACAGAGAAAAGAAGAAAAGACCCGACGGACCATGCGAACCGCTGAACCGGCCGGTCCGGCCGCCACGCGCTCGCCGCGTGCCGCCGCGCAGCCACCGCGCGGAAGAAGGAGACGCGTCCCAGATTGGTCGGGCGTGCTCCGCGCGGACATCCCTGTACGCGCGCGTCACCACCGCGCCAGAGGTGCAGGAGGTGTAAACTTTCCTTCCATGGCGATTTCCTTGCCAAAAATCCGATCCCTATCAATGGAAGCCGGATCACAGCCTTAGGAAAGGCTAAAGGGAGGTGTTGGGGCGTCCTCATCCCCATTCTCACAGAAAACATAAGTCATTCCCCTTCATTCTTCCTCTCCAAGCCAAAATCTCTTCGACTCCACTTTCCGGCGAGTATTCCGGCGACGCCAAGGCAAAGGACAAAGCCTCTGCTTCCTAGACCTTTGGTAAGTCATGGTATAGTATTTAGTTTGTCCATAAACCTTAAAAACTCGAAATCTAACATCCTTTCTTTTGCTACGATTTCACGTCGGGGGACGAACAAAAAGCGATCGGAGAAGTTGGCCGTTCGTCGCGACCTTAGGACGTCCGGAAAGCCCTTACAGCGACCCTATTCTCTAACTAACTAAGTTAAGACCTTACTCTTCAATTTTTGTGGTTTATTGTCGTTTAAATTAAAAGATCTAGACACGTAACTAAATCGGTTTTCAAAAACCCTATTTTTGACCAATTTCAGTAACTCGACTAAAACTCCATTTTCGGGAATTCAAACCAAAAATTATTCAACATAGATTTTGTTTATAAGACTCTAATCTACCTTGTGTCCATATTTCAGCCATTGACATAAAGATTTGATATCCTAAATCACACCGTAAAGTTTCTGTAATAAAACCGAACTTTTGAATTCTGGACAGATTTATTGACTCGACTTGATGCATATTTTTCACCCGTTTTTAGACCGATTCAACTTTGCATTTCTAAGCAAAAGTTGTAGATAATTGTGTCTAGATTATACATACAAAATTTCAAGAATTTTGGAGTTCAATTGATATGTCAAAATGGACGATTACAGAACCTGTTCTAACCCGATTTTTGAATCCGCGCGTAAGCAGCGTTTTGGTGTCGATTTTTGAACGTCTAAAATTCATTATTTCCAAAATCTTAAAACATGAAAGTTGTTCATTAACATGTTATGTACATCTTGTAAAAATGTCGGACCAATTGGATTTGAAATGAATTTTTAATCGGCGCCGCACGTAACTGTTTCGGGATCAGTCCTTTGGACAGAAATCTTCTTTTGTAAAGAACTCGAAATTTGACTCACTTCGAAACCTTATTTCCCAAAACTTAAAACATGAAAGTTGTTCGTATGTGTGTTCTTGAGCTACTGTGTAAATTTCTGAATTTTTGGTTTAAAGATGAATTTTTAATTAAGAAATTCGTAAACTGCGTCGAATCGGATTTTTCGAACTTGAGAAATCTCAAACTGCGAAACGCGATATCGAATACTTTATAACATTGAAATACGAACTTTCAAAAAATCCCGTTCACTAGGCTGAGCCGATCGTTATGCTATCATTATTTTTGAGACTACATCGTTAGTGGTCTCCTTACTATCTGAGATTGCCTCGTTAGTGATCTCGCGCGCTGTGTTATTTGGATCGCCTCGTTAGTGGTCCTACTATCTTTGAGACTGCCTCGTTAGTGGTCTCCCATTTATTATGACTGCCTCGTTAGTGGTCCTACGATTTGAGATTGCCTCGTTAGTGATCTCCCCGGTATGGTGTCCTCTTCTTAGTTTGCGGGATAAAATATAAAAGACTTGCGTGAGTGTTTAATTATGCTTTAATTTTATTTACCATGTTTTTAAATTATGCTTCTAAATTACGTTCTTAAATTATGCTTTTAAATTACGCTTTTAAATTGAGTCCCTTAATTATGTGTTCTCGTCTTGAATAAATTAATCATGTTCTTCCGCTGCGAGCAAGCTATGAATTTCAAATAATGCATGAAAAGTGTAATTTTAATTAAACACATGTAACCCCTTAAATTGTTTAGTTAGGGATTAACTTACTCGGTATATTTTTATACTGATAAATCCGTTGTTATTTTTCTTTTACAGAGTATGTCAAGTGATGCATGCACTTGCACTTGGGGAAAACTTTTATGAACATTTTTATTCACTGCATTTTACTACTGTTTTACCGGGCCTGTTGAACCCGAGGGTTGGCCATGTTGGCCGTTGTTACTTTTTCCGCTGCATTTACTCTATTTTCGTGCATGGATGATTACCATTCCGTATTTTAAAATTTAGTATTATTATTTTCCGGACTCAATATCGAAATGTTTTTAAATCTTTTAAGTACCCATAAGCCTTGCATTTCCTTAGTGAGCTCGGAGAAACCGTGTCTTGCTAGGAAGATGTGGCGGTGACATCCCGGCCTGGGTTATCAAATCCGGGGTGTTATAAGTTGGTATCAGAACCCGGAAAATTTTAAAGCTACTATTATTTTTTTTTTTAAACCATTATTTTAAAACCAAGTATTATTTCTAAATTTATTATTTTTAACTACTAGTATTATTTTAGCCCAAGTTATTAATTTCGGCCCAATATAGAGGCCCAACCTTTTTAACTACTTAAATCCATGATTAATTTAAAACACATCAAATAAATTTCTATTGAGGGAGGGGAGCTGCTACTTAAATCCATGATCAATTTAAAACACATCAAATAAATTTCTATTGAGGGAGGGGAGCTGCATATGCATACTTCATATAGATTTAAATTTCTGCATATCTTGACTCCGCTTGAAATATGTCTAACTCTGACCTCCCTTGTTGACATTAGATGTAACATCCTGGATAATTATTTCATAATTAATTTTATTAATTATGAATAATGAATTGGGCTCAATGAGATTTAAATTAGTTGGTGAATAATTTAAAGAGCCCAATCTATTTAATAAATTGGAGACCCAAACCAAAAGAATTCAACAAGGAGAGTTTGAATTATTGAAAAATGATTTGGGGCTAAAATGAAAATATGGAATTTGTCATTAAGTCCCTTCACCATAAATTGGGGGAAATTGAAAATTGGCTTCATTCCTTACCCTCCCATTACGGGATTTAGAGAAGAGAAAAGGGGAGGACCGACATGGAGAAGGAGGCAGCGGTGGAGTGGCGGCCTTGGGGTGAAATCATGGCTGCATTCAAGCTCTTGTCAAGGTATGGTGTTCCCTCATCCTTCTTCTTTCTTATTTTGGGCATTTGAGATTAAGGGAAACTTTGGGTGAAGCTTCGGGTCTTCATTTTTGGGGAAGAATCGGTTGCTCACCGGAGGGAGGAAGAGGACAACGGAGTTGGGAGAGGGAGGAGACGTCGGTGGTGGTGGGTGGCGCGACGCCTGGAGCAGCAGTGGGCTGCTGCCCTGCTGCGTGGAGGAGCAGCGCACAGCGCTGCTGTGCTGCTGCCGGCGGTGCGCCGGCGCCGCCGCGGCGTGGCGGCGACAGTGGTGACGTGGCAGTGGTTGCATGGTGGTGTTGGCAATCGGTGGTGGTGTTGGGTGATTTGGTATTTTGATTGTGTTATTTGAATTCATGTCTTGTGTGGTTAATTGTTTGAATAATCCAAATTGCTCATCGTGTGTATTTAATAGCTTGTTAATGATTCAAGGACTCAAATATTGAGAATGATTTTTATGGGCATTCTTGAATTCTAGTACAATTGGACCTTTGAGTGGAAGTTTATCTTTTAAGTATTAAAAGGAGATTCAAGTCTTGGTGTGCTAGTTAAAGGATAAATGAATTTAATTGATCATGTTAACATGTGGTTAAATTCTTTGGTATTCTTGGAGTGGTTTATTAAAGTGTTTGGAAAGGATTTTAATTGGTATCTTTGGAGTAGCTAAATTGTGATTGTTGAATATTGGGATTCTTGAATAGTTAAAATGGTTAGTGTAGAAATATGATTTGGAGGATTTATGGATTGATGTATTGATTACTTGAATTGCTAAAGTATATGAGTTCGGTTTAGATGGATTAAATTTGTTATGGACTCAAGTGTGCAACATCATGAATATGTTCTTGTTATGGTATTCTATAAGTTAATTGATCCTTTACTCAATCATTTATGTTGTTGAGTTCTTATATATGTGGGCTCTTTATATATATTGGATTAAATAGAATGAGAAGTTCTTATTAGTGTGATTCTTGAACTTGTTAGTTATTATTCTTGAATATTTAGAATTGTATTTGGATATTTGATCTTGTTCTTTGTTATTGGGAGTTGGTGGATTAAATGGTGTAATGGTGGATGGTTTGCTTTGTGGGTTTGATGAAGGGGATTGGAGGTGGATGTTGAATTGGAGATATGAGGAGATGAATGTGTTGGTGTTGTTACAATTATTTAAATTCTTATGATAATATTTGTGTATAGGAATCGCTCGTGAAGCCTTGGGAGTTTGAAGACAAACAAAGGAAGCTTTGAAGACTTATAATAAAGGCAAGGTTTAGAATAGCAAATTAGATAGGGGTTAGGAATAGACTAGTATAGTCTATGTTGCCTTAGTATTGGGAACTCTCGTGTGTACGGATTCCCTGCGTATAATGAGGATGCCTTAGAATTAGGCTAGAACTACTTGCCAATATCTCACTAATTATTATGCTCATAACCTGGAACTTAGTTTGCAATTAGAGAAGATCTACCATGCCTTAGTTTAGGATGGAATCTTGCTTTGCTTCTATTGTGATGTTATGAGTTGAGTGCCGATACATGGGACTTGGCACACCCTTTATTATAATTAACTCGTAGTGAGTTGTCTATCTTGTCATGATGTGTTGATATTATTGTGAACTTAAAATTATGCTTCCGAGGGTATTGGATACCCTACGCTTACGAGTCGGTATCTGATTGGGCATAGTTAGTATCTTATCCTGGGCATTGAGATTGATAAGGATTTTATATCCGTAGTCTGAAAATTTGGCTGATAAAGGACTCATGACCCTTAGCTTGACCCGCTTGCCGTAAGCCACGTTCTCAGCTGTTAGTGTCCGCGGAGGGGGCACTGTGGGTATGTCTTCCGACCATTAAGGGGAGTGGACCCTTATATGGGGGGGAATACCGACCATGGTACCTAGGATGCGCGCTAGACATTCTTATGTGCTGCATTTAGGGTAGATAGACATCTTAGGTCATAACATTACATCTCATCATCCATCATTCATTTTATCTGCAGTGGTTGAAGCACCGGTATGGGACGGTGTGATGTTTACTTTCTGTATTTATTTTATGTCCTTAAATATTATTATTATTATTATTATTATTGTTGTTTATATAGTATAGTATTATCATTAATGTGCCCTGTTTCCCTTGCTATATCTATTCCTTGCCAGTACGTTGTACTGACACCTTGTTGCTGTTGTCTGTTTTATAGATCCTCCTACGGATAGCGCAGAACACGATGATGGGGGTTCGGGTTGAGCGGACTAGCTAGGCTGCATTCCTTATATTTGTTGTTAGAATAAATATTATATGCTCTTGCCTGATCTTTGATGAGAATATTTGTTATTCCCTAAATGTGATCGGTGGTTCACATGATTTACTTAATGGTTATTTCTGGTATTGGATGTGTGGCCATGTCATTATATTATTTCAGGGCTTGTCGCCCGGATATGCCATGTACTGCTCCTGGGGTTATGTGATGTTTTGTTGGCATTTATTTGATTGTGATACAGGTTTGTATTTATGCCTCGCTTCGTATTGACTATCTAAGCTGAGTGATCGACAGTTTAGAATAGTTAATACGGCGGTGACGTCACGAAAATGGTTTTAAATTTTCGGGGCGTTACATTTTGGTATCAGAGCGGGCTTGCTCTATTATGTGCTTAAAACTTGATAAAAGCATGTGGTGAGGTGTGCGGGGATTGCATATAGGATAGGTATGCATTGTCATATGCTAGTTAGACTTATTCTTATGCTGTGGTATTCTGTTTATATATTGCGCACCTTGTGGATTCGAGTCATGGTTTGCAAGATAACTATGGACGAATAACAAGGATATCCCAAGAGATATATTCTTTAAATTCTGTTAGCAACTTGTTTAGAAGTTGCTGAACAATTATTTCTATTATTACTACTGCTTGCTTGGTAATTCTGTTAGCTTATTATATTGTGATAATGTATGGAATCTGTCGTTAAGGTAAATTGCAGGTATTGAGCAACGGGACACGCACATCCATGCCATGCGGATATGTGATGATGATGCATTGTAGACAGAAGAATGGAACATCAGGAGAATAATGTATCAGGCATTTTTAAATCTTAAAGATGTATATGATAACTCATCTGGTTCTAGCGATTGACGGATTAAAGATGACATCTAATTCGCGACATCGAATTGAGTACTCCGCAGATATTAATTGGAGGCGTTGACGCGAGTTAATGACAGTAGGCAATGCTCGTAACGCGGATATATATTTATTTATTTTATGGATATGCTTTATTTCTCAATCCTTTCATGTCATTTTCTTAATTATGAGAAATTGAATATCTCTACTATTTTTGTTGCTTCTTTGAAGATCCTATTGTGTACGTTTCAGTACCAGTTCTTCTCTCCAAGTTAAACTCTGTTAGTTGTGGCATGTATTGTCAAATCACTCTTGAGGCCATCTGAATGGTTCTCATTGATACTTTGTCAGCGTTGATATTCTTCCGCCGTTTCAAAATTTTAAATAGTTTGAATTTCAGTTCAGCTACATTGATATGTGTAAATGCATTTATCTAAATTCTTCAAAGTTCTCTATCGCCTTCCAAATGATATGATAACATCGTCACGGACTTCCTTACGTATTCTAGAAGTTTATTTAGTACCTGCTTGAGTCAGCGTTAGCTCTTTCCTTTCACTTGTTTTTCCCCATTCTTAATTTGTCCCACTATTCCATTCCTATCCGGAGTAGAGTCGTTTCTTACCGGGCATTTTGATAGTGCCTTCTATTTTCTATTGGTCTACTATCCCTATAATATATTGGAGCCTCTATCAATCATCATGATTTCTTCTGCTAATTCGAGTCATATCATTATGGGTTCACTTATTTAACTACATTTGCTCCCTTATACAAGGACTCTCGTATCTATATCCTTATTTCCGCAAACAACGATTTTAGTTGTTCGCATCATTTCCTCTTGTATCGGAAGATTTGACTCCCGATATAATTCGGAATTTACCATACCTTTAGTAATTCGATCTCACCTTCTTCTTTGTATTGGAGATTGTTCGTTCTTTATGTGATGCAGGTCTATCCCAAGGCGAGAAATTTTGTGAAAACTGCTGAGGTAACACTGCACCATGTGCAATTACCATAAGGGGTATGAAGCAAAACATCCAACAGTGCGAACTTGGGAGCGACTGATTCAAGATGTAAATGGACTATCCGGAGCAGATCTCAGTCCTAATACAATCCAAACAGATTCCCGGGGAATAATTAATTATTTTAACAGTTAGGAATTGTGTGGTAAATTCTCAGAGTGAGATGGAAACTCGGAATGCCACCAAGACTAACACTACGAGCCATAAATTGAGATGGTCCTCGAGGTAAAATTCACTGAAGTTGGGATAGGTATGCATGGAAATTGAGTGGATTGAGTTAAATTTCCAATGTTTCAATGAGAAAACACGAGACCGACGAGAGAATTGTGTGATGAAATGCAACAAAACACAAAGTTTCCGGCCAACATAACAATTGCATCTCAAAAATCGTTTTATGTGCCGTAAAGAGTGTGAGGAGAAACACAACAGAAGCATGAGGCATGCAGGTCACCAGCGGATGGTGAGCTCATTTAAGGTGACATATCTAATTGATCTGTCAGAAGTTGAGGTAGCCTTAGAGAAAAATGCTACTGCTTGATATAGAATGCCGGTTATAATTTGGATTTTAACGACTGGATACGAGTTTGTGAGTTAGTTCCTAGTGTAAGTTGGAGAAACATCTGAATATGTTTAAATTTCTCTTACAATAGTCAACATCGTTCGAATGTTAGGTTGACATCATCTACGAACTAGCTTAAAGGAAAGTGAAGAAAGCCTCATCGAACGAGTGGTTCTTTGGAATAGAAGAATGGAATCCAGAGCCTTCAAGAAATAACTAGAGTTGTCAGAAGTTATCAGAGACAAACTGGAGGAGAGCCTCAAAATAATCAGAAGGTGGTGAAAACAGAAGAGGTAGAATGTGGAGTCACATGAGAATAAAGTTTACCTCCTGTATTTAAAAATATGAATGAAGTGAACTGAACTCGAATGTAAACCGAACACCAGTAAAGAGGTTCATTTGAAGGCATGAAGAGGATTGAAAATGCGATCTACCACTTGAATCCTCAACCATGAAGATGCATGAGGTGTTTCACATATTTCAGATGATGGAATTGGTGAATGATTTTTAAGAAGAGCTTGCAAGCTATTGTTGTGAAGCTTGACAAGAGTAAAGAATATGAGTAGTAACCAAACACGATCAATCACGTGGAGGATGAAGTACTTCGGTATAAGCTCCCCAGTAGGCGAAAGAACTATAGCCTCAACGTATTGTTGAAGACACAAATACAAGGAACCGAATGAGGCATGTGAGAAAGGTGTTTAGAGTTGGATCTTACTTCAACTTAGTGATGATAACCTTTCGGCTCAAACCCTCATGTCATTCGAGGACGAATGATCTTAAGGGGGAGGGAATGTAACATCCCGGATAATTATTTCAAAATTAATTTTATTAATTATGAATAATGAATTAATTGGGCTCAATGAGATTTAAATTAGTTGGTGAATAATTTAAGGAGCCCAATCTATTTAATAAATTGGAGACCCAAACCAAAAGAATTCAACAAGGAGAGTTTGAATTATTGAAAAATGATTTGGGGCTAAAATTAAAATATGGAATTTGTCATTAAGTCCCTTCACCATAAATTGGGGGAAATTGGAAATTGGCTTCATTCCTTACCCTCCCATTACGGGATTTAGAGAAGAGAAAAGGGGAGGACCGACATGGAGAAGGAGGCAGCGGTGGAGTGGCGGCCTTGGGGTGAAATCATGGCTGCATTCAAGCTCTTGTCAAGGTATGGTGTTCCCTCATCCTTCTTCTTTCTTATTTTGGGCATTTGAGATTAAGGGAAACTTTGGGTGAAGCTTCGGGTTTTCATTTTTGGGGAAGAATCGGTTGCTCACCGGAGGGAGGAAGAGGACACCGGAGTTGGGAGAGGGAGGAGACGCCGGTGGTGGTGGGTGGCGCGACGCCTGGAGCAACAGTGGGCTACTGCCCGCTGCGTGGAGGAGCGCGCCAGCGCTGCTGTGCTGCTGCCGGCGGTGCGCCGGCGCCGCGGTGGCGTGGCGGCGACGGTGGTGACGTGGCAGTGGTTGCATGGTGGTGTTGGCAATCGGTGGTGGTGTTGGGTGATTTGGTATTTTGATTGTGTTATTTGAATTCATGTCTTGTGTGGTTAATTGTTTGAATAATCCAAATTGCTCATCGTGTGTATTTAATAGCTTGTTAATGATTCAAGGACTCAAATATTGAGAATGATTTTTATGGGCATTCTTGAATTCTAGTACAATTGGACCTTTGAGAGGAAGTTTATCTTTTAAGTATTAAAAGGAGATTCAAGTCTTGGTGTGCTAGTTAAAGGTTAAATGAATTTAATTGATCATGTTAACATGTGGTTAAATTCTTTGGTATTCTTGGAGTGGTTTATTAAAGTGTTTGGAAAGGATTTTAATTGGTATCTTTGGAGTAGCTAAATTGTGATTGTTGAATATTGGGATTCTTGAATAGTTAAAATGGTTAGTGTAGAAATATGATTTGGAGGATTTATGGATTGATGTATTGATTACTTGAATTGCTAAAGTATATGAGTTCGGTTTAGATGGATTAAATTTGTTATGGACTCATGTGTGCAACATCATGAATATGTTCTTGTTATGGTATTCTATAAGTTAATTGATCCTTTACTCCATCATTTATGTTGTTGAGTTCTTATATATGTGGGCTCTTTATATATATTGGATTAAATAGAATGAGAAGTTCTTATTAGTGTGATTCTTGAACTTGTTAGTTATTATTCTTGAATATTTAGAATTGTATTTGGATATTTGATCTTGTTCTTTGTTATTGGGAGTTGGTGGATTAAATGGTGTAATGGTGGATGGTTTGCTTTGTGGGTTTGATGAAGGGGATTGGAGGTGGATGTTGAATTGGAGATATGAGGAGATGAATGTGTTGGTGTTGTTACAATTATTTAAATTCTTATGATAATATTTGTGTATAGGAATCGCTCGTGAAGCCTTGGGAGTTTGAAGACAAACAAAGGAAGCTTTGAAGACTTATAATAAAGGCAAGGTTTAGAATAGCAAATTAGATAGGGGTTAGGAATAGACTAGTATAGTCTATGTTGCCTTAATATTGGGAACTCTCGTGTGTACGGATTCCCTGCGTATAATGAGGATGCCTTAGAAGTAGGCTAGAACTACTTGCGAATATCTCACTAATTATTATGCTCATAACCTGGAACTTAGTTCGCAATTAGAGAAGATCTACCATGCCTTAGTTTAGGATGGAATCTTGCTTTGCTTCTATTGTGATGTTATGAGTTGAGTGCCGATACATGGGACTTGGCACACCCTTTATTGTAATTAACTCGTAGTGAGTGGTCTATCTTGTCATGATGTGTTGATATTATTGTGAACTTAAAATTATGTTCCGAGGGTATTGGATACCCTATGCTTACGAGTCGGTATCCGATTGGGCATAGTTAGTATCTTATCCTGGGCATTGAGATTGATAAGGATTTTATATCCGTAGTCTGAAAATTTGGCTGATAAAGGACTCATGACCCTTAGCCTGACCCGCTTGCCGTAAGCCACGTTCTCAGCTGTTAGTGTCCGCGGCGGGGGCACTGTGGGTATGTCTTCCGACCATTAAGGCGAGTGGACCCTTATATGGGGGGAAATACCGACCATGGTACCTAGGATGCGCTCTAGACATTCTTATGTGCTGCATTTAGGGTAGATAGACATCTTAGGTCATAACATTACATCTCATCATCCATCATTCATTTTATCTGCAGTGGTTGAATCACCGGTATGGGACGGTGTGATGTTTACTTTCTGTATTTATTTTATGTCCTTAAATATTATTATTATTATTATTGTTTATATAGTATAGTATTATCATTAATGTGCCCTGTTTCCCCTGCTATACTGTTGTCTGTTTTATAGATCCTCCTACGGATAGCGCAGAGTACGATGATGGGTGTTCGGGTTGAGCGGACTAGCTAGGCTGCATTCCATATATTTGTTGTTAGAATAAATATTATATGCTCTTGCCTGATCTTTGATGAGAATATTTGTTATTCTCTAAATGTGATCGGTGGTTCACATGATTTACTTAATGGTTATTTCTGGTATTGGATGTGTGGCCATGTCATTATATTATTTCAGGGCTTGTCGCCCGGATATGCCATGTACTGCTCCTGGGGTTATGTGATGTTTTGTTGGCATTTATTTGATTGTGATACAGGTTTGTATTTATGCCTCGCTTCGTATTGACTATCTAAGCTGAGTGATCGACAGTTTAGAATAGTTAATACGGCGGTGACGTCACGAAAATGGTTTTAAATTTTTGGGGCGTTACATTAGATGGCCGAACCCAACGCAAACATGATCAATCTGATGATGAAACTGACCAACGCATACCTCGAGTCCCAATAGCACATCAACCACTTCAAGGCTCGAGTAGGGCAACTAGAGGGTAACGTGGCCCATTTGGGACATCTTAGGGAAGCTGACCACCAGGAAATAACCCAACTCAAGGCCCAAGTCGCCGAACTCCAGACCCAAGTGGTTGCACTTCAAAACAAGGACAACGAACTGATGATGCAAGTAGGGCACTTGGGAGCGGAACTGCTGAGCCTAGAGGCTGACGTATTTCCTCCGAGCCCCGAGCCTGTTGGGACACCCACCCCGATTGACGTATCTAGCGAGGAGGACGATCCCATCGGAGAGGCACCTACCTATCCACTCTAGGCTTAGAGATCCATATCGATGCGCTATTACTATTAGATTTCTGTTTCGAATGCTTGTAACCCAAATAAAGGTTTCCCCTTGAGTAATAAATATACAAGCATTTATTTTATACAAGTATATTTAAATTATTCCTCACATTTATTTAAATTATTTCCCTTCAATTACCTTGTAAAAACTCAATCAAATAAAAAGGGCAAGGTAATAATAAATAAACAACACAAATATATATTTCATTATTATATAAGGTAAATAAACAAATAAGGGTACATCCAACCCCAAACCCTGAAAACCCTAAACCCTAGACCCTAAAAAAAAAAGGAACAGGTTGCTGTTCACACCAAAAAAAGGGGTAGTAAACAAATGAAACAAAAACAAAACGACAAGTAGTAAACAACCCCCAACAACAATAAACAGTACACTAAGTTCCAACAACACCTACTAACAGGTCCCAATGGATTGATACCTGTTCATACCATTCCTTATTTAATAAAAAGTTCCTTACGAGCGTTATATATATATCAATTTAGTTTTTATCTTGTATACCTTATCACCTTATTTTACCTAATTACCTTGAAGCGGCTCAGTCCCACAACGATGCAAGTATTGTTGGGCAACCCACAAATATACAAATGCGATAAGGAGGTAACCATAAGTTCATAATATCTCAGACCATAAACTAAGACAGAACAATTGAACCGTGTTCCTAAACAGCGACAAACAACTAACGCAAGTCAAACAAGTAACTAGGCAATAACACAAAGGAAACATAAACTATGAATCTCAGTCAGCAGAAACATCCTCATAAGGAGACAACTAAACAAAATACGTCCTCTACGAAACCTAAATGAAAATGCGAATACGAAAAATCACTGATCGGGAGGCGGGAACTACCGACGCATGTAGTCATCCATCTGCCGCATATAGGCATACATGTCGGACATAGTGACTTGCTGCTGAGCCTGCCTCGTAGCAAACGAGTCCATGCGGGCCTGGTAGAAGTCCATCCTAGCGTCCAAGGCGTCATAACGAGCCTGCCCAGCTGCAAACCCGGCGTCCATGCTGACATGCATCTCCTGCATCATCTGCAGCATCTGAGCCATCCCCGGGCCCTGCGGTGGCACTGCGGGAGGAGGAGCTACTGGAAGTGGAGGTGGCTGCTCCGGAGGAACAACTAGGGTCAAGCCGCCATCATCAGGTTGCGGGCGAAGTACAGCCCGAGGAACTCCGCGACGTAAGGCGCTACGCCGAGCAGCGTAAGTCGGGATACGGTAACAACCACCCACTGCTAACTCGTACGGATCTGTCTCCGGAGTCGTGCGAATCCCCTGCGCCGCGCACAAACCACAAATGAGGTGGACATGGGTAATCACCCTACTCCCTCGTCCTCTCCGCATACCCCTCAAATTTTCCTCAATACAAGCTCCCACATTCACCCTACCGCCTCGCGCGATAAAGCAAATGGTCTCATAGACGTGATCCATGACGATATGGCTCCGGGTAATCGGCCGGACGCACCCTAACCATATCTGGGTGAGCTCTCGCCAAGGGGAGTCCATCGTTGTCAAACGCAGCTCATGATCGTGCTCGAGCTGAGGAGCCACCACGGTGCATAAGATGTCCCACGTAGGAGCAAGAACACGGCCCTCAGGATGTGGGCGGAATGCGCCCTCGTCAGGCAAACCGAAATAAACATTGATCGCCGGAGCACTGAAGTCGAGATAGCGACCACGAACCTATACTCGAGATAAGTCGTCACCCTCCCCAAGACCACCAATGTTGGCGATAACCTCCATAGCCAGATAACCGGAGGCAACGCCCTCGGGATGACGTGCGAGCCCAGTCCACTGCAAGTGCTGCAGGACCGCACTGACCCTATCATCGCCCAAATGATCAGGATATATGCCTCTCTCGGGGACATAAGCCCTGTTTCGATGGAGCTCGTCGAAGTAGAAGTCCTGGGCGGCCCTCGTCCTGAAACGAAACCTATCATGCCGGTGAGGACGCACCTCGTCAGGGAGTCCCCTGAGTCTCGTCCTCCTCAGACTCGCTCTCATCAAAATCAGGCATCACCGGAGCGGCAGTGCTAGGGCCAGCCTCATCGCGCTAAGTAGCCCGTCTCTTGGCCCTCGGAGGACACATGAGAGACGCCAAAACAACCCACAAAAAGAGCAACATCCTGCAAATTATCCAATACCAATTATAAGACTAAATTCCACACAAAACTCAAGCAGAAATACGCAAGGGTCATCAATATAGACTTCCAACGTGAGTATTCCATAAGAACATCAAATCCTATCGAACGCTAAGCCAAACCGGAAGGTAATCTAAACATAGGATATGCTCAAACTAATTCCAAAACCTTTGTGGCATTTCGTCGAACACGTTATGTGCACAATAAACCAAATTCTAAGTTACTAACAAACACATGGAAGTTACCCACAAAACGAAACGATCGCTAAAATAACAACCCATCATTACCTTACGACACCCAAACAACAAAAAAATGAGCTAATAATCACACCGCAATACCAACCAAAAATCAAAAACTTCATAGTCTTCCTAAAGATTTAAATCCAACAAGAATTTGCCAAAAACATAAACACATTGTGGCATAAATACAAGCAAGGCAACAAGAGTAACATCAATTATCACATATACTTGCTAATTTGCACAAATCAAGCCTAAAAATAACAAACCCCCAATTTTTGTACATAAACCCTAATCCCTAAATCCCTTCACAAATCAAGTCGTTCAAAGCATAAAAATTGAAATTGATAACTGAAAGTAGTAGGTGCATACCTTACAAAGCAAAATCGAAGCCGACACTGGGAAAAGTTGGGAACAAGAGGGTGAATTTGAGAGAAAATGTGAAGTGGTCTCGGATGGGAAATGGGGGAAGTGGCTCGCGCGGAGCGCGAGCCCTATTTTTTTCGAACAGATGCACCCGCGCGGTCACCGCGCGCTGAGGCCTCATACCGCGCGGACACCGCGCGGGTCACGGAAGAGGTTTTACTTTTTCGATTTTGCTTAATCTCTTTTACTTTACACCACTCACTTAACCCGAGCGTACATTGATAATGAGGTACGACGACATGGGGTATCACCCGACATCATTCCTGACAAAGACAGTAGAATTGTCTCGCATTTTCTTTTTGCAAGGCTATAGAAAACCCTCAGGACGAAAATACATAGGACCATATGAAATCCTGGAAAGAGTGGGAGATCTCGCATATCGGCTAGCGTTGCCACCACAATTTGCTCGTGTTCACGATGTGTTCCACGTCTCCCAATTGAAGAAGTATGTGCACGATCCGACCCATGTGCTCCGACCGGAAGAAATTGAATTTGAGGATGACTTGAGTTACGAGAAAGTTCCGGTGCGAATACTTGACACAAAGGATAGAGTAACGAGGAGTAAGACTGTGAGGATGGTCAAGGTCCTTTGGTCTAACCACGAGACGGAGACGGCGACGTGGGAATTGGAAGCCGACATGAAACAACGTTACCCTACCCTCTTCCAAGATGAACCGACCACAGTTATGGGGACATAACTGTATTCTTAAGGGGGGGAGGATGTAACACCCGAGAAAAAAAAAACAAATTCAAATTGTTTTGAACTACGTCATGACATTATCCCTTCACAGTGTACGTAGGCAGCTTGGAAATCTAAATTCTAAGTTCAGTCACAAAATAAATCACTAAACAAAAACATAACCAGAACCATCCTAACGTTAACTCGAAGAAAACTACTAAGAGGAATTGGAACTAATTTAACTGGACTAATTATTGCACGGAAATGTTACGAGCGTTAAACCCGAGCTCGAAACGAATTTAAGATAAAGATTTCGAACCGGAAACGACCCGAGGAGTCAAGCCAACATGTAGAGGATAGAAAACCGACAGAGAAAAGAAGAAAAGACCCGACGGACCACGCGAACCGCCGAACCGGCCGGTTCGGCCGCCACGCGCTCGCCGCGCGGAAGAAGGAGACGCGTCCCAGACTGGTCGCGCGTGCTCCGCGCGGACATCCCTGTACGCGCGCGTCACCACCGCACCAGAGGTGCAGGAGGTGTAAACTTTCCTTCCATGGCGATTTCCTTGCCAAAAATCCGATCCCTATCAATGGAAGCCGGATCACAACCTTAGGAAAGGCTAAAGGGAGGTGTTGGGGCGTCCTCATCCCCATTCTCACAGAAAACATAAGTCAATCCCCTTCATTCTTCCTCTCCAAGCCAAATCTCTTGGACTCCACTTTCCGGCGAGTATTCCGGCGACGCCAAGGCAAACGGGACGAAGCCTCTGCTTCCTAGACCTTTGGTAAGTCATGGTATAGTGTTTAGTTCGTCCATAAACCTTAAAAACTCGAAATCTAACATCCTTTCCTTTGCTACGATTTCACGTCGGGGGACGAACAAAAAGCGATCGGAGAAGTTGGCCGTTCGTCGCGACCTTAGGACCTCCGGAAAGCCCTTACAGCGACCTTATTCTCTAACTAAGTAAGTTAAGACCTTACTCTTCAATTTTTGTGGTTTATTGTCATTTAAATTAAAAGATCTAGACACGTAACTAAAATCGGTTTTCAAAAACCCTATTTTTGACCAATTTCAGTAACTTGACTAAAACTCCATCTTCGGGAATTCAAACCCAAAACTTTTCAACATAGATTTTGTTCATAAGACTCTTATCTACCTTGTGTCCAAATTTCAGCCATTGACATAAAGATGTGTATCCCAAATCGTACCGTAAAATTTCTAGTAATAAAACCGAAACGTTTGAATTCTGGACAGATTTATTGACTCGACTTGATGCATAATATTCACCCTTTTTAGACCGATTAAAGTTTGCATTTCTAAACAAAAGTTGTAGATAATTGTGTCTAGATTATGCATATAAAATTTCATGAATTTTGGAGTTCATTTGATATGTCAAAATGGACGATTACAGAACCTGTTCTAACCCGATTTTTGAATCCGCGCGTAAGCAGCGTTTTGGTGTCGATTTTTGAACGTCTAAAATTCATTATTTCCAAAATCTTAAAACATGAAAGTTGTTCATTAAGGTGTTATGTACATCATGTAAAAATTTCGGACCAATTGGGTTTAAAATGGATTTTTAATCGGTGCCGCACGTAACTGTGTTGGGATCAGTCCTTTGGACAGAAATCTTCTTTTGTGAAGAACTCGAAATTTGACTCACTTCGAAACCTTATTTCCAAAAACTTAAAACATGAAAGTTGTTCGTATGTGTGTTCTAGAGCTACTGTGTAAATTTTTGAATTTTTGGTTTAAAGATGAATTTTTAATTAAGAAAGGTGTAAACTGCGTCGAATCGGATTTTTCGAACTTGAGAAAACTCGAACTACGAAACGCGATATCGAATACTTTGTAACATTGAAATACGAACTTTCAAAAAATCCCGTTCACTAGGCTGAGCCGATCGTCATGCTATCATTATTTTTGAGTCTGTCTCGTTAGTGGTCTCCTTACTATCTGAGATTGCCTCGTTAGCGATCTCGCGCGCTGTGTTATTTGGATCACCTCGTTAGTGGTCCTACTATCTTTGAGACTGCCTCGTTAGTGGTCTCCCATTTATTTGAACTGCCTCGTTAGTGGTCCTACGATTTGAGATTGCCTCGTTAGTGATCTCCCCGGTATGGTGTCCTCTTCTTAGTTTGCTGGATAAAATATAAAAGACTTGCGTGAGTGTTTAATTATGCTTTAATTTTATTTACCATGTTTTTAAATTATGCTTCTAAATTACGTTCTTAAATTATGCTTTTAAGTTACGCTTTTAAATTGAGTCCCTTAATTATGTATTCTCGTCTTGAATAAATTAATCATGTTCTTCCGCTGCGAGCAAGCTATGAATTTCAAATAATGCATGAAAAGTGTAATTTTAATTAAACACATGTAACCCCTTAAATTGTTTAGTTAGGGATTAACTTACTCGGTATATTTTTATATTGATAAACCCGTTGTTATTTTTCTTTTACAGAGTATGTCGAGTGACGCATGCACTTGCACTTGGGGGAAAACTTTTATGAACATTTTTATTCACTGCATTTTACTACTGTTTTACCGGGCCTGTTGAACCCGAGGTTTGGCCATGTTGGCTGTGGTTACTTTTTCCGCTGCATTTACTCTATTTTCGTGCATGGATGATTACTATTCCGTATTTTGAAATTTTGTATTATTATTTTCCGGACTCAATATCGAAATGTTTTTAAATCTTTTAAGTACCCATAAGCCTTGCATTTCCTTAGTGAGCTCGGAGAAACTGTGTCTTGCTAGGGAGATGTGGCGGTGACATCCCGGCCTGGGTTATCAAATGCAGGGTGTTACACTCGCGACCTTCAGGGCATCGCCGGGCCTATCCCTTAACGCCCCCCCACTGGAAAATCGATCCCGACACCGATTTGTCGTATGCTCCCTAAAAACCCGAGCGTACCTAGCCCCAGCACTATCGGTCGATAAAGGGTCCCGACTAAAAAGCTAAAAATCTGTAGTCGAAGAAAATCGGTGCCCTGTCATCAACGCGTGCTGCTCTCTCCCGTATCGTAGGAATCGGCCGCCCACCCTAAACCAAACCTCATCATCGCCCCCCATATGCCAGTCCACCCCCTTCGTCTCCTTCGGGATAGGGTGAAATACTACCTCCCGAGCCAAAAGCTCGTTCAGGGCAAGCCCTGAAATGGATCCACGATGCCACCTCGGTCTAAACAAGTGGCCGAAGCATGATCGGCGGAGCTCCTCCAAACCATCAGGATCCGCCTCTCTAAGTACGCCCTCAATCTCCGGCACCAGCGTCCTCTGACGCGTGTAGGTGCCCAAGTGAGGGGAAGACCCCTGGCACTCCTGTCTCACGTACCACCAATCTCCCTATAATTTAAAAAAGGATTGATCCTCCCGTTAAACACTCATTACAGACAATAATTAATCTCTCAATTAATTAGATGGCGTACTTAGTGATAATATCTCACTATGTTACATAGAATATGAATATTTTTAGAGTTGCATTAGTATTATTTAATGAGGGCTTAAATGTAAAATTTAATATATGGTGGAGATGTGAGTATTTTATTAAGGGGTTTCTTTAGTTGTTTAGAATTTTATTTTGGTATTTAATTTGTCATAAATTTTATAATTGATAAATTATTTTATTATAAGTATTATAATATGAAAATAATACTATAATATTATTTTATAATATCAAAATAAAGTAGTTAAATATTTTATAATATCAAAATAATATTATAATATTACTTTATAATAATATGCTGTATACTATTATCTAATATAATAATATTAACTTTAATAATATTATAGTACTATCTTAAATATTATAATATTAATATAATAATTAATATTAAAACCGACCTTACTTTTAATTTTATTATAAAATACGTTACATAATGACTATTTACAATTAAGTAGATAAATAATCAAACGAACCGTTGATTTGCGACCTAAACATTTCACCAATTCACCGTGTCAAAATCCTAATGACTGGATAATTATATAAGTTCTAAACTAACAATGATCAATTAATCAAATATCGTGATCAAACATAAACAACTAATCCAACATTATCAACACTATCACTGTACTAACAAAAATTCCCACAAAAGTTAATAATTCACCAAAATGCACACAATTAAGTAGATAAATAATCAAACGAACTGTTGATTTGCGACCTAAACATTTCACCAATTCACCGTGTCAAAATCCTAATGATTGGATAATTATATCACTTCTAAACTAACAATGATCAATTAATCAAAATATCGTGATCAAACCTAAACAACTAATCCAACATTATCAATACTATCACTGTACTAACAAAAATTCCTTCAAAAATTAATAATTCACCAAAATGCACATAATTAAACAATTAACAAACGGTATAACAAAAATTAAAAAATTAAAGCATAAATATATGCCTAACCCGAACGGGATCCCTGCCAGAGGGTGGCAGAAGCGCCGCCGCTTGACTGCCCGGCAGCGCGGCGGCGGAAGCTCCTCCGGTTTCCCCCACGTTGCCGCCGCTCGTGTCGGCGCCGCTTCCCTCTCCGCCCGCCTGGCTCCTTCCTGTTTCATTGCCCGGCTCCGTCTCTCCCAATGCCCACGCGAGATCCGCCGGAATGTTGTCGTCCATCTTGCGCTCAAAATCACCGGAGTAACCGCCGTCCCTTACGAAGAAAAGAGAAAGAGAGAAAGTGGAGAAGAAATGAGGGCTCGCGACCTTTTGAGCCGCGACCCGGGTATACAAACCGTTGGGCGGTGTACGACCCATGGATGACATTCATAATGACAATATTTGGACATGGATGACATTCGTAATGACATGGATGACATTAGTGTTTGTTTTTTGAGAGAAAGATAACCTTGATATTGAGATAGCAAGTCAATTACAACTCAAATCAGAAATGGAAATTCAGAGCCAAATCAACAATAAACACTGCACTTTGGATAAGCCACAATAACCTACACTCTAGCTAATACCGAAGAATAAGGTTTTCCTGTCATCATCCCTCTCTTGAGACAAATCTGCGGGGCCTTCCCATGGGAGATCACTGTCATCAGCAAAAGCTTACACAGGCAGGAGCCTCACCCGAGCATGACCAAATCATTCTAGACATCAAATTCATTAATCCAACCGACCTCACCAAGGGAGGGTATAAACATACTCTCCAACTGACAGGGCAACAATCAATTGGTGAATCAAAATGGCACCCCAAAAATCTTGCTGCAAACATCACAATACCCCTGCTTGTATTATTCAGAGGATGACATTAGTGTTAATTTACTAAAATATTTTGATCGCCGTTTTTAATATTATTTTGTAATGTTTACCTGTAGGTATTGCCCAAATACAATATTTCGACGTGGATGACATTCGTAATGACAACATTGGCCTGGGCGGCATTGGTAATGACGACAGTTCGAACCACCTCCCCTATCATAACGGTCAAAATGGAAGCGGGTGCACCAGGATAGATAATATAGGTGGAACATTGGGAATCCTAATGGGATGTATTGGAAAATACAACATTTGGCTTGGGCGGCATTGGTAACGACCGTCATTGGAAGCACAATCGCTACATCAGGATGAATGTGATGATTGTGACATTCCAAATATTACTCCTTTCGTGTAGCAAGAGTATAGCATGTCCCACAACGGTCGTGTTGTGACAGGTTAAACACTGGGCATGCATCAAGCTCAAATCTTACATCACAGAGCTTGAAGAATCAGCTACGTGAGAAGGAGAAATTCTGCAGTTCCCCATCGTACAACCAGCCACGTAGATAGCACCATTAATTTCAGTTGCATATGGTGCTGATTGCTGCAGAGAGTAATCAATGAAGGGAGTTAGATTGAGCTATTAGGATGAATTTCCAACAATAATTCACTAGAGGTAATTTTACAGTTTTCTACATAACATATCTATATTATTATTATTATTATTATTATTATTCAGACTATTGGCTTATATATTGTGGAAGTTTAACTGCAGGTTAGTGTTGCAACTCGGCAGTTCCATTTCAATTGGTATGGGAGGTATTGGAAAATACAATCGGAGTGAGATGAAGGAAAAATTAAAGTCGGCATTTTCCCCGTGGAAGGTCCAGAATGACCACACTCGGAGGGGCAAGCATTAGCGTGGTGTCCATCTAGAATTAAGTATGTCCTTTGGATACAGAAAATTAGCGCGAGTCTTCTTAACTGTTATTATTATTATTATTATTATTATTATTATTATAATAATAATTATTATTATTATTACTATTATTATGATTATTATTAATAATATCATTATTATTATTATTATTACTATTATTATTATTATTATTATTATTATTATTATTATTATTATTATTATTATTATTATTATTTGGCCGCTTATTAATATCATATTGTGCACAATGTTTGCTTATTTAACTGTAGGTCATTGTTGAAAGTCGGCAAATTCATTTCGGAGATTGGGTAAATTTTGCCACTTGGGACATCAACATTTGGCAGTTCCACTTCAGGGGAATGGGAGGTATAGGTAAGAGCGCCACATTCGGAATCACAAGCGCGACAGCAGGGTGAATGTCACTGTTCTGGAACACTGGGCATGCGTCAACGGTAAGCACGATCACAACATCAACGTCAATGTTGTGGTCGTCACATTTCAAATATTACTCCTTTCGGAATATTTAGAATGGCCTATGAATACAAAGAGCTGCCGAAGATGGTGGATGGGCTGGCGGAAAGTTGAAAATTGGGCATACACGACGTTCCAAAGGAAATTGAGCGGTTCAGTTGACAATGCGAGATGCAATGGGAAAAGGCTATCAGCGGATTGATCACAATATCAACTCAGTGTCGTAGTTACCTTCATAAAGATCCATCTGAAAAAGGGAAATCCCCTATATAAACCAGACCATGAGTGGGTGTAATGTGACAAATGCAGAAAGTGGAGGAAATTGAGTGGCAGCATTGACATCAGGAAGTTACCTGCAGAGTGGTTATGTTACATGACTCCTTTCAGTGGACAATGCGAGATGCCAGAGGAAAAGGCTAGCAATGAATTGATCGCAATATCAACTCAGGCGGCCAGAATGGTTCTTTTAAGCCGGAAAGATTTGGAATACAATATTTGGAATGGGAAGTATATGTAAGAGTGCCGCATATCGGAACATTTAATATGGCCCGTGGCGCCAAAAAATTACTACAGAGGATGGCTGAACAGTCGGGCAGAGGTTCAAAATAGCCCGCCTAATTGAGAACATTCGGGCACCTCGAGAAAACATCACTTGGAATGGACTGCATTGGTGATTTTACAATTTTCTATATAACATATCTATATTGTCATTATTATTATTCAGACTATTGGCTTATATATTCTGGATGTTTAACTGCAGGTTAGTGTTGCAAGTTCATAGCGACATTTCAGTTGGAATGGGAGGTATTGAAAATTACAACATCAGTGAGATGGATGAATCCCTAAAGTGGCAGTTTCCCTGTGGAAGGTCCGGAATGACCACACTCGGAGGGACAAGCATTAGCGGGGTGGGTCCCACGCATTATTTCATAAAGATCCACCTGCATCTGGAGGAAAATCATAAGGAATAAACAAGTATTTTTACTGTTATTCATATTTTAACTATTAACATATATTTTTAATATGTCATCAATATTGTAATTTTTACTGTTATTCATAACACACAACATACTACATTGTGAATATATCCGAAAATAAGTATAAAAACGAATTATAACTGTACTTCTCCTCTTGTGCCCTCAAAAAATCATAGAACTCACAAACAAGACTTCACGAGTTTGTAAAAGTAAATGGAGAATAACTTCAAGTAGATCAACGGTAACGACCAAGGGAAAGTGTTTGATTCCTCTTCCAGGTGGCCCTTCGCGAAGGTCGTGCCTTGTGGTGCAAGTGGCCCCTTCCTCTGAGACCCCTGTACTTCTTTCCAGCAGAGGTGAGCCCTCCGAGCTCCCTGTGCTTGTGTACTGGGTTGCAAATCCAGTTGATTCTTGGATCATTGCGAATGGTAGTATGCGCTGGATCAACCAATATTACCGCAAAGTACTTGTACGTTGAGTCCCTGTTGTTCCAGTAAGAGTTCAAAACCCTAAGGCCCCCAAATTTCCTGCTAGCACGTTCCTCCGCCACGGACCTCTTGCTGCGCTGGAATTTCAGCTGAGTAACACCCTGGTTGGTGGGCTTACCATGTACAATCCCCTTTGGAACTGGCCTCTTCCTTCCACCACGTCTAACACGGACACGGTAAACCACATACACCTGTTTTGCCTTGTAGCCGAGGCGTCTTACCTTATCGGCGCGAGTAGGGTGGGTGACGCGGACGCCGGCGGGAAGCTGACGATACTCCCAACAACGAACCCTAAAGCCCCCAAGTTTCCTGCCAGCACGTTCCTCCACGACGGACCTCTTGCTGTGCTGAAATTCCAGCTGAGTAACACCCTGGTTTGTGGGCTTACCATGTACAATCCCCTTTGGAACTGGCCTCTTCCTTCTACCACGTCTTAACACGGACACGGTAAACCACATACCCCTGTTTTGCCTTGTAGCCGAGGCGTCTTGCCTTATCGGGGCGAGTAGGGTGGGTGACGCGGACGCCGGCGGGAAGCTGACGATACTCCCAACAACGAACCCTGAGGCCCCTAAGTTTCCTGCCAGCATGTTCCTCCACCACGGACCTCTTGGTATGCTGGAATTTCAGCTGAATAACACCCTGGTTGGTGGGCTTACCATGTACAATCCCCTTTGGAACTGGCCTCTTCCTTCCACCACGTCTAACACGGACACGGTACACCACATACCCCTGTTTTGCCTTGTAGCCGAGGCGTCTTGCCTTATCCGGGCGAGTAGGGTGGGTGACGCGGACGCCGGCGGGAAGCTGATGATACTCCCAACAACGAACCCTAAGCATGAAGCGCATGATATCGGATTGCTTCTTCTTCCAGAGCTCGGAGACGTAAGAGTAGGCACCCATGGTGATGGTGTTCGACTCGTCGGCGCGGGTGCACTGGAATGGATTTCATTACTATTAAAAAGGGTTGACTATTTCTTCACTTATATAACTGTATACATGAAGTCGAATCAAAGTTATTCAATGAACAGTAACAAAACTCCTACCGTGTCAAATAAAAAGGAATGGAGAAAGTATAAAATAATTTTAACATTTATTGTAATTATAAAATAATTATATTACTAAATAATAATAATGATAATTAATCATTATAATATTATTAATATTCATAATAAAATAATATTAATAATAATAATATTAATGATTAATATTAATAATAATTTTTATTGATATACTACAAGTATATTAATAATACTTATTTATATTCTACAAGTATATAATAATAATTATTATAAATAATTTATTAATTTTATATATGATAATAATAAATATTAAATTATTATAGATTCTTATTATTAAATATTACACTTATTATACTTGTATAATTATTACTAAATAATTATTAAATATTATACTTATTGATAAAAGATATTTATTATTGTAACAAAAGAGAAAGTAATAAATATAGTCAAAATAATTTTTACTATTATTAAATTAATAATAATAATTAATAATTGTAATATTTATATCATTTATAATATTTTTAGTATTAAAACTAAAATTAAATTATAATAATTATTCTACAAACAATAGTAATAGATTCTTAATAATAATAATGATAATAATAACAATAAAGTAATATTAATAATACATAACACTTATTATTATTATTATTATTATTATAATTAATTATAATTATTATAATAGTAAAAATTATAATATTTGTAAAAGGAAAAGTGAAATAATTTTATTTCCATAATATTAATTAAAATACAATAATTATCGTATTTTAAAAATTAATAATTAATATAATAATAATAATTATAAAATTAATAATAATCTAAATTGGATTAAATTTATTTCATAGTAATAATTATTAATAATTAATAATAATCAGCACTGGTGCGTGGGTTGGGGTCTTGATGCGGGTTCGTGGTTAGATGCGTTGGAGCGTGCGCGTGGGTTGGGGTCGTGGGTTGGGGTCGTGATCCGGGTTCGTGGACCATTTCCTGGGACCGTGCTTTTCGTGTGTGGTTCTTGGACGTGGCCCGTCGCCCGTTTGTGGATCGTGGTTCGTGGTCATCCAAAACCCACGAAACCGCGACACCTGTCCGAGTCGGACCGGTGTCACACATGGTGGTTGGTGCACGCTCCTAACACACGAACCGGCCTTCCTAATCCCCCTTATTAATTAATCCTTGGTTCGTATACGAACCATTACACGAACCAGGGCTCTTTGGGTCTTTTCGGGTACAAAAGTTAATGTATTTTGGCGGCTGGCATAAAAGATAATTGTCAGTATCTGACCGGGTACTGAACCCTATTTCTTCATTTTTGTTTTCTACACTTTTTATATTTCCATATTTCTCATGATATGTCCAAAAATAAACTTATTGTTGATTTCATATTTAATTGTCATATTTGACTTATTTATATTTCCTACCATTTTTGTATTTCCATATTTCATTGCATGTACCTCTTTCTATATTCAACTAAGCCAAATTAAATGTTACCCGAAAAAAACTACGCCAAATTAAATTAAATAACTGCAATTTGTTCTATAATTTGTTTCCATTTAACATCTCTCATTAATGCAGGAGAATCGACTTCCTTTGTGTTATATTTTTTCTGTATCTGGTTAAATCTACGAACACAAAAATCTTAACATTTGAAACTCTGAATTTGAATAACCCAAACAGTAATTTTTATGTTTTTTTTTTGAACAGCCTATACAGGCTAGAAAATTGGTGGTGGGAGCCCATACCACACAAATTATAAATGGGAATAAAAGGGCCCAAACAGTAATTTTGAAACTTTGTAATTAAAATTATTATTTAATACAGAGCAACAAAAATAATTTCAGTTTGTTAGATGTTTAGTCTTTTTACATATATTGTAATGTAAATATATTGTACTCTATTAATTATGCCTGTATGATTTTTTTTCTTCAGGATGCTGGTGGGTTGCCGGCTTGCCGCTAGAGTGCGAGGCTGGAATGCGAAATTGGAAGATGCGGGATTTTTTCTCGAGAATGCTGCTGTATTTATAAGCGTTACTATTATTTAATGGAAATATGAACCCTAAATTTTTGGGATAGGCTGACAATAAGGCTATTTTATGGGCTCCTCTAGTTAACTACTTGAGCTTGACTTGACGGGGAAAAATCACTACTCGAGCTCGACTCGAGTAGTGATTCTCGAGCTCGAGCTCGAGTATCATCGAGTTCGAGCTCGAGCTCGAGTAGCTTGATTTTTTTTTTTCTGGATTAGACTCCTTATCTTATACTTCCTATGTTTTTTTATAAGTGCTACGGACCCACCCAATACACAGTCCAGTGCATATTTTAAACCATTAATGACTTAATTAAGTTCGGTACAAGTAAAAATTTTAACAGTTCGATATTAAAAAACTACACGACGAGACGAATCTAACAAGATCTTACTTGGCTATATTTTAACTTGTATAACTATGATAAAACTTTAAGTGAAAGTATTTGTGTGAACAGTGTCATATTTCAACATATTGCATTTATTCAAGAACGAAGGAAGTATTATGAGTTTTTGAGTTGTTTGACCTTTTTTATTTTGAGTTTGATCCATTAGTCTTATTCATTATCAATAGAAGCCAATCAAAAGATCAGATTCATTTAAATAGAATTACAATTGTTTATTCCTAGTTTAAAACATACACTTTACACAAGCACGGTTTTTTATTTGTTCCAAACATTTTTTTTACACAGTAGCCAAAAAGACATCAATCCTTTGTGATGAATATGACTTTAATTGGTTTAAAAAATTGGATTGCAACAAAAAACATATTAAAAAGCCTATGGCTAGGGCTGGGGAAAAATACCGAATATACCGCATACCGCACATACCGTATCGAAAAAATACCGAGAATACCGAAATTTTCGGTATACCGTAATTTTCGCTACGGTATGATACCGTACCGTAAGATTTCGGTACGGTAACGGTATAAATTTTTTGATACCGCGGTATACCGTTACCGTACCGAACTGCGGTATATACCGCGGTATCGGTATATCGTTATATACCGATTGTTCGGTATGTCGGTATATACCGTGATACCGTTATATACCGTAATACCGGCATGCTGGTATGTAGCTAAAGTTCAGTATGTCGGTATATACCGCGATACCGGTATGTCGGTATGTAATAAATGTTCGATATGTCGGTATATACCGCGATACCGGTATATCGGTATGTACCGAATGTTCGGTATAGCGGTATATACCGAACTTACCGAAATATCGGTATGGCAACGGTATGGATATATTTTGTACCGAAACTTTCGTTATATCGAAGGTCGGTATACCGAAAGGTTCGGTACGGCAACGGTATGAAATTTTTCATACCGTAAAGTTCGGTACGGTATACGGTATAGGCGAAATTTTTTCGGTATACCGTACCGACCCACCCCTACCTATGGCAATAGAAACATACTGCACTAAATAAAAAATATATCAATCTAAATTTGTGAGTAAAATAATATGTTCCGTCAATTACTTAGAATATTCCAATTATAATTATTGATATGGAATCTCAAATGTCAATAAAAAAAACTCACTGGGATGATAGGGTGGTATATGAAGAAATTGATTTTTTTAAAGCATATGAAAAAATTGATGAATCCATAAGTGGATAGAGAAAACAAAATGTTTAAACATTGATATGGGCTTGTGAGAATAGGTAATGGCCTTAGAATATTTGATTATAATTATTGATATGGGCTTGTGAGAATAGATAATGGACTTGTGAGAATAGGTAATGGACTTGTGAGAATGGTGGGAATTTTTAAATAAAAAATAAAATATAGCAAAATTAATTAATAATCAAGTACTCGACTCGACTACTCGACGAGTACTCGATACTCAACGAGTATCATATTCTTCTACTCAAGCTTGAGCTCGATACTCGATTAGAATACTCGATACTCGACTCGACTCGAATTTTTCGAGTACGAGTCGAGCTTTTTCCGAGTCAAGTGCGAGTCGAGTTCGAGTAACACTACTCGTTAATCACCCTATTGTGAAGGGCCCAATAATGTTTAATTTATAAAGGGAAAGATAAGGTACCTTAAAATATATATATATATATATATATATATTAATATAGATTCTCGCCTATTCGGGTAATACTAGTTAAAATAAATAATATTTAGTTATTTATAATTGTATTTGCTATTAAAATAATATATTTTCAACGAAAAATTGGTTAGGAAATCTTGTTCTCACATTTAGAAATAGTTTTATATAGATATAGATTGAGGTAATATATATATATATATTCATATATATATATATATATTCATTTTAATTAATTCACGATTATCAAAATATTAAAAAAAAACACCCAAGCCATTTGTAAACTCAACAAAATTCCCCAAGCCTTTGGTATGAAAAACACCCAAATTTCCTAAATTTATATTGCGTATATATTGTTGAATGATTGGAGTGTAAAGTGTAGTATATTATTTCCAAATTACGATATAAGGTATAGCACAGTTCTATAATTTCTTATGGATGTATGTGGTGTTTAAAAATTTATTGGAAAATATATATAACTTTTTTGGGTATTATAAAACACGTACACCTTGTACGTAAAATAATATATATATATATATATAATCGGGAGAGCCTTAATATATATATATATATATATAAACGGGAGAGCCTTAATATATATATATATATATATAAACGGGAGAGCCTTAATATATATATATATATATTAATACTATATAAACGGGAGAGCCTTAATTCTCCAATTCCATTCTCCACCGTCAGATCAAAATTCCAATTTCAGATTGTGTCCGTCCGATTCATTGCTCCATTTCTAATCACGGGTCGGGTTCCACCCGTTTTTTCAATTTCCTTCCTCACCTGGCCATTTGTCTCCGAGAAGCCCTCGTCTTCGATTCCTCTGTCCTAAATTTCCCACACAACGAATTTCTCGCTCCGGTCCGTTCCCACTGCCAGGTGGAACCCTCGCGCCGCAACCGTCGTCTTCCCTTCCCACATTTCCATCTCATTTCGCTTTCTTCGTCGTTCTGTTTCCTTTGCCCTAATTTCTCACTTCGTCTCCTTTCCTTACTTTCTCATTGTTTGTTAGGGTCTGCCGGAATTCTCCGCGTGCAAGCGGGCTTCCCGGGCTTCCCGGGTTACATTCGGTGGCCTTCGGGGGCCGCAGGGATCCGTCGGCGCATCCCGCACTGTGGTGTGGCGGTGGCGCGTCGCTGGCCGGCGATCGGCGGCAGCAACGGGTCGCGTAGCGCTGTAACTGGCAGTGGCCTTCGCTTCTGCTGTAACACCCCAGGTTTTTGGTCACCCAGGTCGGGATGTCACCGCCACACCTCCCTAACAAGACACGGTTTCTCCGAGCTTGCTAAGGAGATGCAAGGCTATGGTTTTTCAGAATTTAAAACATTCAAACAACCCATTTGCATATAATTTAAAATTTAATACATCAAAGTTGCAGCGGAAAATAATATTTACATAAGAACAATGCAGCGGAATTTAAATATAGCCAACACGGCCAGAATACGGGTTAAACAGGCCCGTTCATGCAATTTCTAGTCTAATGTAACATTTAAAAATAAATTTTTTCCCCAAACTTCCCATGAATGCATATGATGATGCATATTCTTCGGCTCTGAAATAAACAGGGAAATAAAAATGGTTTGGTCAGCACTACGTGCTGAGTAAGTTACCACAAACATGACTGTGAGGTTTCAAAGCCTTTAATTAAATTTAAAAACATGTGCATAATATCCATGATTTAATTTATCCAACTAATAATAATTTAATTGTGTATTTTAAAAGACAAGGGTTTCCATAAGATCATAATTCAACAACATGATAAAATAATCGCAAGACATAATTTAAAGGCATAATTTAAATAAGGAAACTATCTAAGTATTTCAGGATTTCACTATCCCTCTTTTATTCGATATAATCTAGTATAATTTATTCTCGGGGAATCGAACCCGCAAGAAAACAAACAATCGCCCTTGGGAAATCGAACCCGCAAGGACTCACATACATCCTAGGGAATCGAACCCGTAGGAATCAACACATATTCTGGGGAATCGAACCCGCAGAAAGACACACCCTGGGGAATCGAACCCGCAAGGTTTGACACGGATATCCTGGGGAATCGAACCCGCAGGAGAACACACAATCGCCCTTGGGGAATCGAACCCGCAAGAACTCAAACACACCCTGGGGAATCGAACCAGCAAGGTTTGACACAGACATCCTGGGGAATCGAACCCGCAGGTCAAACAAGTTTCGCAAATTTCAGGAGTTTCATCAAGAGTTCAAGATTTGACTCGGTCAACCACAGTTTAATCTAAAATACGTCTAAAATCAGATTTAATTTCAAAAATTCCGAAATTTCGCGTCTGACTCCAAAACGTCAAGATCTACAACTTTCGTGTTTTAACTTTTTCAATCCGAGATACCTAAATAGGTCAAAAACACTAATTTTCACAGAAGTATAAATCTGTCCGAATTTCCTAGGTCACAGTTTAGAGATTTCGAATTCTACCATAGAAAATCAACTCCAAAATTAACGAAATTTGACAGAGATCATCTTAAGACATATATCTACAAGTTTCATGTTCAGCAAAAGATCTAATTCATCCTATTTCTATTGTCAAAAACGCCAACAAGTTCGGGCCAAGAATCTGTCAAGATTTCAAGATCCACATCCTAGCAGTTCGGTTTCGGGTGGTTTTCATATATCAAATCATCACGAAAAATTCTGAAAATACGGAGGTGTTCTTAACGCATAGATCTACAACTCTTATGTTCAACGCTAAGCCTAGATCGGTCTAGATCCAAGGTAGAAATCACCAACAAGTTCGAACTAAAGTTCTGTCACCGTTTCAAGATCTAAACTCAAGGCAGGTCTGTTTGTGGTCGTTTTCGGATATCAAAACACGATGAAAAATTATGAAAATTTTACAGTACATAGATCTATGTCTTAGGAACGTTTTTCGTGTTTTAAGTTTTTCCGTTTGAAGTCGTTTTAAGGTTCGGAAAAATTAGACAAAACTGTTGCGCCGTTAAAATCACATATGACAGATTTACGAAAGATTTGCTCAAGTTTCTAGATTTGAATATTTTTACTACTCCCAAAACCATGTAAGCGTTAACTTACTGATTTACGGATGTCTCGGCTCGATGATTCGGAGGCGTGGCTTCCACGTTCTTCGTTCTCCCTCCGAGATCCTTCGTTTTTCCTCAACGCGTCTGGATCGGGGTTTAGAATAGGAAAGAGGTTTAATTAGGATTCATTTTCGAATCTTGAATGGAAAAGAATGGACAAGAATGGTTCGAATCTTACCCCGATGATCGAAGACTCCTAATTTTCGTCCAAGTCAGTCCCTTGATTCGGTTTTGTGCCTCCGACGACTCCGGAATTAGGGTTTTGTGTGTAGAGAAATTTCGTAGGGTTTTGTAAAGATGTTCGGGGCTCCCAAGAGGGTTTATTTATAGATATTTAAGACCTAGGGCGTCCAAGATCTGACCCCAAGCGTCCTGAGTCGAGATATGTTCAACCGAAAGTCGAAAAATCCGCGTTCGGGCGAGAAAATCGCGGAACGGCCGCAACTGCCAAGTGGCGCGCTCTTGGCGCGGTGAACCCCTAAAGACCGCGCGGCGACCGCGCCGTCCTGGCCTGGATTTCGGTCTGGGCCGGGTCGTGCGATCCGTCGGGCGTTTCCTCCTCTCTTTCGGACTTCTATCCCTCTATGTTCCCGGATTCGGATTTCCGGGGTATCTTCGGGCTCCGATTTCCTATCTTAATTTTATTCGGACCTAAATTTATGTTTGGACTCGAGTTATTGAGTCCATCGATGTCGGGTCCCCGTGTAACCGTTTATTAAATTAAATTGTCTCCGGCTTCCCGGGTTCTTGGAATTTTGATTCCTTTTTAATTTAAATTTCATTTCTCATCTTTTATGATTCTTTATCCCTTTATCATGTTTATTATATTTATTTATTTTATTTATTGCGTTTATTTTATGTTGGAAAATTCTCGGGTATTACAGTCTACCCTCCTTAAGAATCAGCTTCGTCCTCGAAGTTGTGTTTCGGCTTTTCTCGTGCTAAGTCTTTTGTTTGTTTTATTATTTTGTGACTGAACTTAGAATTAAAACTTCTAAGCTGCCTACGTACCCGGTGAAGGGATCAAGCCATAACGTAGTTCAAAACAATTTGAATATGTTTATTTATTCATTCGGAATACATATCGTCAAAAATAAATGTCTATTTTACGGGGTATTACATCCTCTCCCCCTTAGGACTTCAGTTATGTCCCCATAACTGCCTACTTATTATTCTCTTCCTTGATCTCCTTGTTGAGGGTTTACCAATTCTATCCTCTTCTCAATCATCTCCTCACGAACATTACATTCTCTAATCATGTGGTCTTCCCCACCACATCTATAACAAGTCCCACGCCTTGGGCACTCGCGCACCAGATGGGCTTGATGGCATTGTGGGCAACGGGGTGCGACTGTACGACGTATGCCATTTCTCCCATTATAGAAATCCTTATTCTCGTTCCTATCTTGTCCACCGTTATTGCTCCGATTCTTCTTCTCAAATCCTTGCGAGTCCTTGCTCGTCTCCCCATTTTCCTTACGCTTCAGTTGCTGGACTCGATCAATTGCTACAGCTCGGTCATAAACCGTCTGCAGGTTCGTGAATTGTCCTACTGCAAGTATCTCCCGGATAATAAGGTTCAGACCCATCTCAAATTTCTGAGCCTTGTCAGAGTCGGTTGGTACTATCCTCGTAGCAAATCGTACTAACTCCTTAAACCGGGTGTAATACTCCTGCACCGTCCGTCCCTCCTGCTTCAGTGATAAAAACTCTTCGTACATTGCCGCCTTGGTGCTCATGGGGTAGAATCGGTCCCTTAAATCCTCCTTAAGTTTAGTCCACGAATAAGCTTCTTCAGCTTCCTCTAAATTCCTCTGGAGGTCTTGCCACCACTCATCGGCTTCGCCTCCTAAGTAATAGGTTGCTACTCGTATCTTTGCCTCATCAGGACATTTGATAGCATCCAAGAGCTTATCAAATGTACGGATCCACCCCTCTAGTTTGGCGGGATCCTCCTGCCCATCATAACGTGGTGGTTGATAGGGATTCACCAACGCTAGATAGTTGGTTTGGGCTACGGGCGGAGTTACTGCTGCAGATGTCCTATGCACCTCCGCATTTCCTAATGCTACTAGGAATCCCTCTATCGTTTTTAAACGTGCTTCCATATTATTGGGCGCTTGCGGCACTTGCTCTCCTTGGTTCTGAGGACTTTCACTGTTGTTGGGCGTGTTGGAAAGGTTAGCGTCAGTGCCGTTTGGACTCACCTTCCTTGGTTTCCTCCTAGGCGCCATTTTCTGTTATAACGTGTATAGATTAGCTTATCTTGGTTTAGATAGATTGCTCGAACAAGACGTTTCGTAAATTTCAAATTTCAAATTTTCGGAATTGTTGTTTGGAAATCCAAACAAGATTTTTGGAATAAAGAGTGTTTTAATAAAACTTGATCTTTATTGCTCCACATGAAGGAGTTCTCGAATTTGTACAAGGGTAGGAATGGCTAAGGTCAAGGATTGTTATGTTTAGGCGTGCGCTTAGATGAACGCGATCTAAAACTAAGGCAGGATCAGTATCTAGTTATTGTTTCTAACTCGATGTCATGCCTCAAGATTATATTGGTGTAACAAGAGATCTAGGTTAAACTTCGCCAAGATTCTAAGTTCAACTTTACCAAGATTCTAAGTTCAAATTCGCAAAGATTCTAAGTTAAAATTCGCAAAGATTCTAAGCTCATAGGAGAGATGCAATATGCAAATGCAAATGATATTTCCCCCCAATAATAATTTAATGCACCACATATATATATATTTTTCCCATGGGTTTTAAAATAAAAATTTCTCCATGGAAATAATACTTTAAAATTTAAAATAATAGTCAAAATATTAATAATAGTTTAAAAATAGTAATGGTTTAAAAATAGTAGTTTAAAAATACTAGCTTAAAAATATCCGGGCTCTGATACCAACTTGTAACACCCCGGTTTTTGGTCACCCAGGTCGGGATGTCACCGCCACACCTCCCTAACAAGACACGGTTTCTCCGAGCTTGCTAAGGAGATGCAAGGCTATGATTTTTTAGAATTTAAAACATTCAAACAGCCCATTTGCATATAATTTAAAATTTAATACATCAAAGTTGCAGCGGAAAATAATATTTACATAAGAACAATGCAGCGGAATTTAAATATAGCCAACACGGCCAGAATACGGGTTAAACAGGCCCGTTCATGCAATTTCTAGTCTAACGTAACATTTAAAAATAAATTGTTTCCCCAAACTTCCCATGAATGCATATGATGATGCATATTCTTCGGCTCTGAAATAAACAGGGAAATAAAAATGGTTTGGTCAGCACTACGTGCTGAGTAAGTTACCACAAACATGATTGTGAGGTTTCAAAGCCTTTTATTAAATTTAAAAACATGTGCATAATATCCATGATTTAATTTATCCAACTAATAATAATTTAATTGCGTATTTTAAAAGACAATGGTTTCCATAAGATCATAATTCAACAACATGATAAAATAATCGCAAGACATAATTTAAAGGCATAATTTAAATAAGGAAACTATCTAAGTATTTCAGGATTTCACTATCCCTCTTTTATTCGATATAATCTAGTATAATTTATTCTCGGGGAATCGAACCCGCAAGAAAACAAACAATCGCCCTTGGGGAATCGAACCCGCAAGGACTCACATACATCCTAGGGAATCGAACCCGTAGGAATCAACACATATTCTGGGGACTCGAACCCGCAGAAAGACACACCCTGGGGAATCGAACCCGCAAGGTTTGACACGGACATCCTGGGGAATCGAACCCGCAGGAGAACACACAATCGCCCTTGGGGAATCGAACCCGCAAGAACTCAAATACACCCTGGGGAATCGAACCCGCAAGGTTTGACACAGACATCCTGGGGAATCGAACCCGCAGGTCAAACAAGTTTCGCAAATTTCAGGAGTTTCATCAAGAGTTCAAGATTTGACTCGGTCAACCACAGTTTAATCTAAAATGCGTCTAAAATCCGATTTAATTTCAAAAATTCCGAAATTTCGCGTCTGACTCCAAAACGTCAAGATCTACAACTTTCGTGTTTTAACTTTTTCAATCCGAGATACCTAAATAGGTCAAAAACACTAATTTTCACAGAAGTATAAATCTGTCCGAATTTCCTAGGTCACAGTTTAGAGATTTCGAATTCTAACATAGCAAATCAACTCCAAAATTAACGAAATTTGACAGAGATCATCTTAAGACATATATCTACAAGTTTCATGTTCAGCAAAAGATCTAATTCATCCTATTTCTATTGTCAAAAACGCCAACAAGTTCGGGCCAAGAATCTGTCAAGATTTCAAGATCCACATCCTAGCAGTTCGGTTTCGGGTGGTTTTCATATATCAAATCATCACGAAAAATTCTGAAACTTTACGGAAGTGTTCTTAACGCATAGATCTACAACTCTTATGTTCAACGCTAAGCCTTGATCGGTCTAGATCCAAGGTAGAAATCACCAACAAGTTCGAACTAAAGTTCTGTCACCGTTTCAAGATCTAAACTCAAGGCAGGTCTGTTTGTGGTCGTTTTCGGATATCAAAACACGATGAAAAATTATGAAAATTTTACAGTACATATATCTATGTCTTAGGAACGTTTTTTGTGTTTTAAGTTTTTCCGTTTGAAGTCGTTTTAAGGTTCGGAAAAATTAGACAAAACTGTTGCGCCGTTAAAAATCACATATGGACAGATTTACGAAAGATTTGCTCAATTTTCTAGATTTGAATATTTTTACTACTCCCAAAACCATGTAAGCGTTAACTTACTGATTTACGGATGTCTCGGCTCGATGATTCGGAGGCGTGACTTCCACGTTCTTCGTTCTCCCTCCGAGATCCTTCGTTTTTCCTCAACGCGTCCGGATCGGGGTTTAGAATAGGAAAGAGGTTTAATTAGGATTCGTTTTCGAATCTTGAATGGAAAAGAATGGACAAGAATGGTTCGAATCTTACCCCGATGATCGAAGACTCCTAATTTTCGTCCAAGTCAGTCCCTTGATTCGGTTTTGTGCCTCCGACGACTCCGGAATTAGGGTTTTGTGTGTAGAGAAATTTCGTAGGGTTTTGTAAAGATGTTCGGGGCTCCCAAGAGGGTTTATTTATAGATATTTAAGACCTAGGGCGTCCAAGATCTGACCCCAAACGTCCTGAGTCGAGATATGTTCAACCGAAAGTCGAAAAATCCGCGTTCGGGCGAGAAAATCGCGGAACGGCCGCAACTGCCAAGTGGCGCGCTCTTGGCGCGGTGAACCCCTAAAGACCGCGCGGCGACCGCGCCGTCCTGGCCTGGACTTCGGTCTGGGCCGGGTCGTGCGATCCGTCGGGCGTTTCCTCCTCTCTTTCGGACTTCTATCCCTCTATGTTCCCGGATTCGGATTTCCGGGGTATCTTCGGGCTCCGATTTCCTATCTTAATTTTATTCGGACCTAAATTTATGTTTGGACTCGAGTTATTGAGTCCATCGATGTCGGGTCCCCGTGTAACCGTTTATTCAATTAAATTGTCTCCGGCTTCCCGGGTTCTTGGAATTTTGATTCCTTTTTAATTTAAATTTCATTTCTCATCTTTTATGATTCTTTATCCCTTTATCATGTTTATTATATTTATTTATTTATTTATTTTATTTATTGCGTTTATTTTATGTTGGAAAATTCTCGGGTATTACATCTGCCCTCGCCGGCGGCCATGGGCTGCCCTCCATGTACTGCCGGTCGTCATGGTGTTCTTGTTGCTTTGGTGCTCTTGAATTTTGGGGATTTTTGAATTATTGGTTTATTCTTGAATTTTGTTAATTGTTGTTTATTCTTGAATTTTGGGGATTTTAGGTTTTCTGGTTCTGTAGGTATGGATTGGGGAGGACGTGTTTGCTCCGAGCCTGTGCATTTGTCCGATTCGGGTGGCGCAGTGACTTCATGGTTGTCACTTTTTCTGTTCTTTTATTTGGCTTTGCTGCTTACTTTGTTCATCTGATTTTCACAGTTTGGTGTGTGAAACGGAGTTCGATATTTTTGTCCTTAAGTTATTAGTTGGCCAAGTTTATGCACAAATAATCAATAGTATCCTCTTTATTATTGTAACACTGTTCGGAAAGGTCTGGCAGGCACAACAGCTCTCACATGCACCAACAACTTATATGCAATGTGGATATTTATATTCAGCTGAAACATGCATTATATGTAGGCTTGCTGCATTGAATACATTATTTTGGAGAGCGATAATTTGTCATCACTATTTCTGAATGCGCATATAAACCTTGGGCTGTTCAACTTGGATTCGCACCATCTTTTTGCGGTGATGGCTGCCTTGGCCGTTCTTCCAACTGTCTATCTGCGAGACATGAGCATTCTTAGCTACATTTCTGGTGAGAATAATTATTCTTGCTGTTACAGATTGTAAGTTAACTCATTTTTCAATAATATCTAATTCTATCCACAGTTGCATGTGTTTGGGCTTAAGACTATTGTCATTCTAATTTGCACCAACAATAATTATTTTATTCTGAGAAAACTTTCAGCGGGAGGAGTCATTGCGTCAATCTTGGTGGTCGCGTGTTTGTTCTGGGTTGGCTTAGTGGATCAGGATGGATTACAGGCTAAAGGAACAACACTAAACCTTTCCAGTCTTCCGGTTGCTATTGGTCTCTATGGTTATTGCTACTCAGGACATGCAGTTTTTCTCAATATTTATACGTCTATGAAGAACCGTAGCCAGTATCCTACTGTACTCCTATTCAGGTAAAGTAGACATTATGTCTCTGTAGATACTCGGAATACTTATTGTTATTGCAAGAGGATTGTAGCAATTACTTATTTGAAATTGCTATATACACCTCTACTCTTTTTATTGAAGAAGATCAATATTTTCTTCCTCCAACTTTGCATTTTTCTCTTACCTCATGTCATATTGTCATGTGCCTTAAAAAAAAAAAAATTAAAATACGAAACCTTTTCCTCCTTACAAACTTTTAGTGTTCTTTACTTGGCTAGGGGCTAGAGTTTGAAACTTCTCGTAAACTGGGTCTGCATTCAATTCGTTATATAATGATTATTTCTTGTTAAGCTTCTTGTGCTCTTAGTTTATGTCTCATTTCAAGTGTGTGAATGCATCTAAGCTGATTCTATAACACATATTATATATGCTTCTGGCTTTGATGATGATCGAGATTTTTTCCTAAAATCCCTTTATATGTTATAAGACCAAATATTTGAACAGAGTCATAGACAGAATAATTCTCTCAACTCTTGTTATATAGTATGACCAGTTATTCAACAACCCAATTTCAACTTATGATAACATTGTTTATCTTTCTGAGCTGTCTGAATGTTCATCTGGTTACGTTTTACCATCAAAACGCTATATTTTGTAAGTTACTTTATCCTATAATTTTCTTTTTAGTCTTATGTTCCCACTGAATTTTAAACTTGTGAACAAATGACAAATGCAGCTTTGGAATCTGCACTCTTATGTACTCAGCAGCAGCAGTTATGGGGTACATGATGTTTGGAGAATCGACAGAATCAAATGCCCCATGATTTAGTTGCTTCAAAAATTGCTCTGTGGACCACGGTTGTTTCTGTTTATTTTCGTTTTTCCCTTGCAGTACTTCTCTTTTAATTGGAGCATGGATGTATATTTTGTTCCAAGGTGTACATTATCGACTTCTTTAATAATTCGTGTCTCTCGTTATTCTTATGCAGGTAGTCAATCCATTTACCAAATATCCTTTCTTTTCATTTAAGGTTTCCGTTAACCATACATGGCATTTGTAATTTGTCATTAACAATTTGTAACAGAGAGAATGTGACTTCCTAATAGGCGCCGGACATGTCGATTTTAGCTTCTTGGTACACCGAACTAGAGAACTGTGAGAAGCCAGTTGTTGTGATAATTGATGATGTGGAAAGATGCTATGGTCCTGTCCTGGCCGATTTCATTATTATGTTAAGGTATTGCTGATGTTTTGAGTCTACAGTAAATAGTCATCAGTCTTGAGTCTTGGCTTTGAAGCTAATGGCAAATAGGAGTGACTCGTGCTATCTGTTTCATTTTCTGCTTTTATATATTGTGAAATTCATTGCTCCTCCTTTCAATTCATTTGTTGTGTTTACTTTCTTTTAAATGGTTTACATACAGGGTCCTGATCCCGGGGTAGATGTGATTGTTTTCGGGCTTCAAATCTTTCCAGTGGACAGGCACACAAGGTTTAGACACCTGAAAAAACAAACGGAGAAAGTAAGTCATCAACCTCTGAAGTTTGATCATTGATATATGTTGTGACTTCTTTCCATTAATTTTTAGACATTGATGCATTTGTAACCTTCACAGATACGCAAACGTGATGTTACTTTAAAGTTTACCTCATCTGGATCGGACACTCTGGTTGGTTCCGTAGTAAAAATTCAACAAACGCAGAATACATTTCCCTTCGGAACCTGCATTAGCAGGTCAGTTATAGACAATGAAGACTTTGTGGATTTGTTTACCAGAAACTTCAACTGGGCAGTTTTTGAAAATGAGTTGAAGTGGTATTGGACGGAAGCGCAGCGTGGGAACCTCAACTACAAAGAAGCTGATGAGATGCTAAACCTGTGTACACTCCATAACATTCAACTTCGCGGCCACTGCATCTTCTGGGAAGTTGAGGGAGCGATTCAGTCCTGGATACGCTCTTTAAGCAGAGATTATATGATGGCAGCTGTTCAGAGTCGCGTCACCAGTCTTCTGACCCGTTACAAGGGAAAATTCAAGCACTATGATGTGAACAACGAAATGCTGCACGGGTCGTTCTTTCAGGATCATTTGGGGAAAGATATCAGGGCGAACATGTTCAAGACCGCCAATCAACTCGACCCCTCTGCAACCCTTTTTGTAAATGACTACCACGTTGAGGATGGTTGTGACACACGGTCATCGCTTGAGAAGTACATTCAGCATATTCTCGATCTCCAGGAGCAAGGTGCCCCTGTCGGAGGAATAGGCATACAGGGACATACAGATTGCCCAGTTGGGCCTATTGTTTGTTCCGCCCTTGATAAGTTGGGAATCCTCGGTCTTCCAATTTGGTTCACGGAAGTTGATGTCTCTTCAGACAACGAGTACGTAAGAGCAGATGACTTGGAGGTCCTGCTCCGGGAAGCCTTTGCCCACCCTGCGGTGGAGGGTATAGTGTTCTGGGGAATTTGGGAGCTGTTCATGAGCCGAGGCAATGCCCACCTGGTAAATGCAGAAGGGGATGTCAATGAAGCCGGTAAAAGATACCTTGCTCTCAAGAAAGAATGGCTGTCTAAAGCCCATGGCCGTATAAATGACCAAGGCGGGTATGAGTTCAGAGGATTCCATGGATCATATGTCATAGAAATCGACAGCCCATCTAAGAATAAAGTTGTGAAGACATTTGTGGTTGAACCTGGTGAGGATCCACTTGTGATATCCATTAACTTTTAGCCTTGCTAAACTTGAATTGCTTTGTCCTTAATTCAGAATGGTGAATACCACTTTGATCATATGGAGATATAGGTATATATACACATGTTGATATTGTAAGATTCACACAAGTAAATAATTCAAAGAGAAGATATATATGTTGTTGAAAAAGATGATTCAAGTTTTTTGTGATTTACCTTTCTGGTCTAAGTGAAGTTAACCAATCTGTCATTGGTGTTTATTTTGGGATATGGCATATGTTAGTGTAAAATATTTTGTGCAGATGAAAGTGACGATGCTACAACATCGTGTCAGCAACTAAAACCGTTTGAAATCGGATTCAGTTGTGGTTACAAATTTTGCAGGTTAACAGATTTCAATTAATTTGGGTGGCATAAGTTTTCAGCTCACAGTTGAGACCATCGATAGTCAGTTTTTCAGCTCGATAAATATGAAGATTCATTAAGGCGATGTTATACATTTTACTAGAGTAGTTTTAAATATTCATCATATTTTCCTTAGGTCACTTATTTTAACACATTAAAGTGCTAAATTTTCATAATTGGAACATAGCTTCCAACCCTTTATAAAATATACAGGGATGAACTGATCTGGTGGGGAAGGGTTTTTTTTTTATTTTTTATTTTTTATTTATTTATTTTTTCCTTAAAAAAAAGGCTGAACAAATGACAAATGCAGCTTTGGAATCTGCACTCTTATGTACTCAGCAGCAGCAGTTATGGGGTACATGATGTTTGGAGAATCGACAGAATCACAATTCACTCTCAACATGCCCCATGATTTAGTTGCTTCAAAAATTGCTCTGTGGACCACGGTTGTTTCTGTTTATTTTCGTTTTTCCCTTGCAGTACTTCTCTTTTAATTGGAGCATGGATGTATATTTTGTTCCAAGGTGTACATTATCGACTTCTTTAATAATTCGTGTCTCTCGTTATTCTTATGCAGGTAGTCAATCCATTTACCAAATATCCTTTCTTTTCATTTAAGGTTTCCGTTAACCATATATGGCATTTGTAATTTGTCATTAACAATTTGTAACAGAGAGAATGTGACTTCCTAATAGGCGCCGGACATGTCGATTTTAGCTTCTTGGTACACCGAACAAGAGAACTTTGAGAAGCCAGTTGTTGTGATAATTGATGATGTGGAAAGATGCTATGGTCCTGTCCTGGCCGATTTCATTATTATTTTAAGGTATTGCCGATGTTTTGAGTCTACAGTAAATAGTCATCAGTCTTGAGTCTTGGCTTTGAAGCTAATGGCAAATAGGAGTGACTCGTGCTATCTGTTTCATTTTCTGCTTTTATATATTGTGAAATTCATTGCTCCCCCTTTCAATTCATTTGTTGTGTTTACTTTCTTTTATAGATCTCCCAAGTATAACTGCTTGCAATGTTGTTCTGTGTGGATCTAATCTGTACTAAAATACCAACAACTTTCTCTTGATAGGGAATGGGTAGTGAATTATAAGGGACATTCTATGCTCCAAAGTAAACACGTTTTAGCTGTTTGCTTGCTATACTAATCATATTGCAGGAGAATTATAAGGATATGCAATCAAAGACATTTTTTCCAAAACTGGAGGATAACATTAAATCTGTTCCTGTTATTAGTATGGTGTGCTTTTCATCCTCATTGATCTTTTGGATTGAAATGGTATTTTGATGAATTCTGTTTTCTAATCTTTTGACGTTTCTAAAAATTGTGTGTTTGATTTCCTTGCCAAAGCTTGGCAGGGGTTTGGTGTTGTTGCATGAGCACGCAAATTGTTTGGAGTGACGAATCCTCAAAATATTGAACCTGGGATGATTAGAGGAGATTCCTCTTAAAAAGAAAAATGAATTCATTGTCGAATGAAGACATATAAAGCAAGAGTGAAATTTTAATGGACCACTTCATGCAGTTTGATGTCTGTATATCCCTTACCAGTTTTTTGTTTGTGCTTTTTGGCAACGGGTCCAGTGTTAATCCATGTCGTTACTGAGAAAGGCAGAGGATATCCGTATGCCGGAAAAGCTCCAGACAAATATCATGGTACATATTGTTAGCACTGTGAATTCAGTAAATTATTTACCAAAGATGAAGTTGTAATTTGCTGCCATGTTGCTGCCATTTCAGGTGTAACCAAGTTTGATCCAGCAACAGGAACACAATTTAAATCCAGCGCCACAACTCAGTCTTACACAACATACTTGCAGAGGCTTTGATTGCAAAAGCAGAGCAAGACAAGGATATCGTCGCAAATCATGCTGCGATGGGTGGTGGGACAGGCTTGAACCTCTTTCAACGCCGTTTCCCGACCAAGTGTTTCGATGTTGGGATAGCAGAGCAGCATGCCGTAACTTTTTCAGCAGGCATGGCATGTGAAGGGCTCAAACCCTTCTGTGCAATCTACTCATCCTTCTGGCAGAGAGCTTATGACGAGGCAGGCAACTGATTGCTTGTTCCAATATTCTTACCTACACTTTATGTTACAATTAACTTATCCAATATTACCAAGTCTCTGAATTCTAGCCGCTATTACTGGTTTCATTGCCCAGGTGGTGCACGATGTTAACTTACAGAAGCTTCCAGTGTGGTTCGCAATGGACAGAGCAGGGTTTGTAAGGGCAGACAGACCTACACACTGTGGGGCATTTGATGTGACTTATATGGCTTGCCTTCCCAACATGGTGGTTATGGCACCTGCAGATGAGGTTGAACTCTTTCACATGGTTGCTACTGATGCAGCTATAGATGACAGCCCAACCTGCTTCCGATATCCAAGCGGTAATGGAATTGCAGCAGAGCTTCCAACTGGAAATAAAGGCATCCCCCTAGAGGTAACACAGCACTACACCTCAAAAATCAAATTTCCTAGTTTCTGAAGACGAAAATTTTGTTTGTCTTTTTCCATAATAAAAATCGGCTTATAAGTGCTTGCAGTCATCATCTTGTTTCAAATATTTTGAAAACCTCACCTTTTTCCTTCTGGGCATGTGAATTTGACTTGTTCATTATACATTATGGTTTTTTTGTTAGGTTTGTGGTTTGTGAACCATTCGTTTCATGTAACTGCCTCCTAGATGATTCATATAAGTAATTCTATTTTAGTTTTGTGAGGCATCCTTTCTTGTATGAAATTCTCATCAAAACGGATTTCATCAACATCTATCCCTAATCAGTTTTGCCATACTTGAACCACAAAGTTAACTAGGAATTAGTTTTAATGCAGTCGTTGCTCTGAAGTCTCTAAAAGCAGTGTGGCATAACACACCACCAAGTTGGAAAGGTGATGATGCCTGTGGTAAATGGGAAGGAATTGCGAACTTAATTCTGTGAGAGAACAATGGTAATACTAATAAGTAATAACTACATCACAATTATATATTTCGGAGCAAAATGCCATATACCACAAACACAAAATTCACAAGTTCGATGTCTATGCAGAGGGGCATTTGGGGGTGCGCCATATATTTCCATGTACGTATTTCCTGACTTTGTACTCACACAGATGCCATTTTATGTACTTTGGTGCTTGATTGTATCTCTATTATCAGCACATTAGCATGCAAGAATTTGAATAGGGAGCTTGCTTCAGATATCGCAGGATTAAGTGAATTACAGACTTTAAGTTCGTTTACCTTTCAAATCTCAATTTTTGGGTTTTATTGATTGTGATCAGAATCACATGTGTGTATTCTGTGTTAGTTTTTTTGGGTAATTGGATAAATGCTTCTCCTTACAGGGAGGGATCTGTCTAACAAGTTGTTGATCGTAAAAATTTGGAGAGGTGTAGAACCTCTTTTGATTGATGAACTTGAGAGGATTACAGAATTACAGAAGGAAACTTTGCGAGAAAGTAACAAAGACTGTAAAGAAAAGAAAAACAATTGCAGAAAGACAAGTGCAGAAACTGAAAAAAAAAAAAAGTAAATGCGGTTCTCTCTGGAGAGTTGAAGGTGTCTCTACGAATCTGAACTTCTAAAATTTATAGTCTGCCTTGAACCTCTGCCTTACGCCCAACTCCCCAATAACCACGATGTCACGTTCTCTTGCCGCCTGTGACTTCAACGACCGCTATTCTGCTGTCTGCATCCCTTGTGGACCGAACGGTTAAACAACATTGGGCTTCTTTTACAATGGGCTTTCGATTTATGGGCTCTATATTTTAAGGGTTAACAGATGCCCCCCTCGCGTGATTCGTCTGATTAGGGTTTCCCAAGATGAATCCGCGCGTTTGACCTAAGCCCGGCCCATTAATTCTTTATAAAAGAATACCTAGTTGCTTGAGGCCAAAATTTTCCTCTTTTTTTTTTTTCTTCTAGCCGCCACTTTTGCGCCGAGCCACATTACTTTCAGCCGCCTTCCGACATCTCTTAGCCGCCACATTGCAACTTTTGACCACCATCCTGCGATCGTCGACCGCCACAAAGGGGTCTCTGACCGCCACCTGCGTATTGGCCGCCATTCTGCAGGGCCGCCACTGAGGTCTCCTTGACCGCCACCTGCGTGCCCCGGGCCGCCGTCGTGCATGCTCCAGGCCGCGTGCTCGGCCACCACTGGGAGGATTTCGACCACCACTTGGGAGTCTCCCTTCCGCCACCAGCACGCAAGAAACGCGCGAGCATCGCCATTCGACCGCCGCACGAAGCCCCTTGGCCGCCCTCCATCGCTCCTCGGCCACCATCTGCGTTTCTTATGGCGTCGCAGGTTTGTCGTGCTTCATGGTTTATTCAATCAATTGTGTTATATGCGATCCATATGCTTCATTACATTCCATGTGCCTTGCCTTACTTGTTCTTCGATACGATCGCCAAATCATGCTTTTTTCGGATCTTTCTTTTGTACATCCTTGGTGACCTAGAACTTAGGTTGATCGACTATTATTATGTTATAACATTGATTAGAACTTAGAAAAAAAATAGTTACGCCAAGAAAATCTTGACCACCACTTCTTCACACTTGACCGCCATCTAGGAGGCTTCGACCGCCATGAAGAGGGCTTCGGCCGCCATATTGTGCTTCTTGGCCACCACTTGAGGAGAACTTAGGGTGATCGACTTATTATTATGTTATAACATAGATTAGAACTTAGAAAAAAATAATCTACGCCAAGAAAATCTTGACCACCACTTTTTCACACCTGGCCGCCACCTAGGAGGCTTCGACCGCCATGAAGAGGGCTCCGGCCGCCCTTTAATACCTCTTGGCCACCACTTGAGGAGAACTTAGGTTGATCAACTTATTATTATGTTATAACATAGATTAGAACTTAGAAAAAATAGTCTACGCCAAGAAAATCTTGACCACCACTTCTTCACACCTGGCCGCCATCTAGGAGGCTTCGACCGCCATGAAGAGGGCTTCGGCCGCCATATTGTGCTTCTTGGCCGCCACTAGTCACATGTTAGTCTAATACAATCCTAAGTTATTAACTTAGATAATCTTAGACTCATAACTCACTTTGATCGCCATCTTAGAGACTCGAACGCCATGAAGAGGGCCGCCACATTGTGCTTTTTTGGCCGCCACCTGAGACACTTCGACCGCCATGAAGAAGGCTTCGACCGACATATTGTGCTTCTTGGCCGCCACTAGTCACATGTTAGTCTAAGACAATTCTAAGTTATTAGATGATTTAGCACCTGACGAATAAAAATGCCTGCATTGTCATCCCTGGTTACTTGATAATATACACAATGATGAATTGGCCTTCCTTGATTTAATATTGCTTTGTTTACTTGATAATTTAGGATTCGGAGAAACGACCTACATCTGTCCAGGCCGCCACTAATTTGTCTTCTGGCCTTGTGGCTGATACTCAGGTTCGTCTCCTTGCATGACGCTTCACTTTGCTTCTCTTGATCCCATTGACCTGCTTTACTACATAAGTTTTGACGGAACTTCCCATGCAGGCCGCCACTACGCAAGCCCAGGCCGCCATTGGGAGACCCTCCGTCGCCACTTCACAGCCTTTTGGGACTACTGCTCCGCGTTCGACCATTGCTCAGGTTTGTTTCGACGCATAATATTTTCTTTCTTTTGGGACTACCTCCATATTCTTAACTTAATGAAATCATCCTACAGGCTGCCTCGTTGCAACCTCGGGTCGTCACTACACCATTTTCCGGCCACGGTGTCGGGAAGGAACCTCGATCTTTATTTCGAGACGCTTCTGGAGTATCAGCCTCCACACATGGAGGATCAGCCGCCGCATCAGGGATGCAGGCCGCCACTCTGCCACCTGCAGGCTCAGGTTTCGCAGCCTTGTCTTCTCGCACACCGGCTTTTCAGGTTTGACTGACATCCTTTGGCATTCAATTTTCTTTCCCTTGATGTGGTTTCCAATAGATGAGGATTTAATTGTGCTTTGCAATGTAGGCTTTGGTGAGTTCCACCGTACCAGCCGCCCCCTTGCAGTCAGCTGCCACAAATGAATTGCCAGACACTATACTCAAGCTGAAAGCAGCCGCACAGGCATCAATTAATACGTCCGGCTTCACTGGTTTCGCTCATCCTCGAGTCCCTTCTCCCCAGGTTAGTACAAGAATTTTCCTTACCACTTACTTAGTTTCATTTTCTCATATAACTTTTAGCCATCTCTTTATTGATATAGGATATGGAGGATCTCCCTTCATCCGACGATGAAGCCTATGATTTCACTTGCGAGGAGTCAGTGCCTGTCCTCCGGCCTTTTTATCATAGTGGTGCGCATGGTGCGACTGCCCATGACTTCCTGTCTTGCTCACTTCCCATCAACAAGGGAGCCTTTACCAGGGCCTTCATCTCCCGCACTAAGGTCATTCGGTCTCACCCATCAGGTGCTACCAAGCCAGTTTCCAAACGCAAAAAGAAAAGCCCGAAACTTCCGACTGAAAGGAACAGCACAGAGCGATATATTGACTGGGCCCGCAGGATGCGGAGATCATACTCCAAAGAATGGGATTTACGAGGGATTGGAGACGCCATACTCTTGTCCATGAAGCCTATTGTGCTCGACCATCGTCTGCTTTACTACTTTATGGGTTTCTGGAATTCTTCAGTCAATGCTTTCCAGCTCCCCTGTGGTTTCGTAGGTCCCACCCTATTGGATGTCATGATGATTACGGGGCTGTCTGTTGTTGGTTCGGAGTTGACTCACTCCCTTGATGCAGAGGATTCTCATCTTGGTGACCTGATCTGCCCCGCAGGCAAAGAATCCAAAAAGTATAAGACTTTCATTGATCACAACAGAGTGGTTGGACCCCCTACACGCCAAGAACATGTTGCATTCCTCTTGATGTGGTTCAGCCGGTTCATTGTTTGCTCTAGCGCCCGCACCGTGCTACGTACTGCTTTGCCTTATGTTCTGGCCATTGTTGATAGTGACCCTCGTGATACTTTGGCGATTGGCTCCTACCTTCTTGCTACTTTGTTCAATGGCATGTCGAAGGTAGCCAATTCGATCGCCCAAGGGACAGATCCGGCCGGCCAGGCTTCAGGCCCTTTATGGTTCATGCAGCTATGGATTCAGCTGTACTTCCCGCGCTTATTTCGTGGTGTGGCTCGCCCTGATCCGAAAGATTGCCTGCCGAAAACACCATTGTGTTTTCCTTTAGCTATTCAGTCTGTGGCCATCCGGGATGGCAAGCTATTAGATAAAGACGGATTACAGATTTTGCGTTGGCTTATGTCTTATAAGCCTGGTTCCCTTGGTTTGTTCCCTTACGCCCGGCGGGGTACACTGTTAGCTGAGCTCCTATGTTCGCCTTCTGCCCCAGACGCCAATTTTGGCGAGGACACATGGAACACCGCTATGAAGCCGCATCTACTTTTGAGTGGCCTTAAGCAGCACGACAAGTCCAACCCGCTCAGTGCTGAGCCTTATTGCCCTCATCTTCTAGCTCGACAGTTCGGATGTCGACTTGGTCTCCCACGTGGAGTACAGTGGCCGGCTACCAGAGGCTCGGGGTTGACCGACGCGGATCTCTTTGCTATTCTTGCTCTGTTGGGTCGCCTGACGACTTCATCTTATCTGCCCTTCACCCCTGCTGGGACGCTTGCTACTCAGTTTATGGCTTGGTGGACCCCGTACATTACCTCGCTCTTGCCGACTGAGGCCAGTCTTATGGAGCGTTTTGGAGATGCGTCTTCTCAGCGAGCCCCTGCCACAGCAGGACCGTCTTCCTCTCTGCCTTCGGCTCTCCCGCCGGGTGATCCGGCTTCTAGTGCTCGCGGAGCTGCAATATGGTCAGCCCCCATTCCTGCATCTCAGAGTGTTGTCCCGAAGACCTCAGCTGCGCCTCCTCCACCTCGCAAACGTCCGAGAGGTACCTTTTGATCTCTTTCACACGTGCCCTTATAATCCTCTTTCTTTTGTCTAACATCTATCTACTTCTACAGTTTCTTATTATAGGCCTCGTGAGACATCCACCGGTAGTAGTTCGAACTCCTTAGCTCGGGACGAGGACGTGGACGATGGTGCCACTGATGACGACGCCGGAGATCGTGATGACGACGGAGATGAATCTGCAGATTCAAGTGAGGAGGATGACATGGGCGACGATGACGCTGGAGACGCCGTTCACATGGAGGCCGATTCAGTCGACCCTGACGACGGCCTTGTGAGTATGATTGATAGCGAGGTTGATCATGATGATCACGCCAGTGCGGGGGTTGATACTGGCGACCATGATACCGTAGACGAGTTGCAGGCTCGTGCTGACTACATCTCTGCTCATGGTGTGGACGATCCTAGATACCACCCTGATGTCCAGGAGACCGCGGTTGCGGATCCCTCACAGGTATACTTACCCTTGTACTCGTTTGTGTGTTCCTACTTCGATAACTTATGGCCGCATTCTTTTCTTTTATTTTATTTTTTATTTTTTTTTTTTCTCTACTCCCAGGCCCACGTGCATCCATCTCTCCATTCGACTGATGATATCTCCACTAGCATTGATCGGGCCTCTCAGGTATTTATTCATTATGTCTCTTTTAACTTCGACTTATTTCTAGAAACAAAACGAATCATCACGCTTTCTCTCCAGGTCCCTTCGGATCAGAGGACTTGTCTGCCTTCTTCTCAGGCGACGTCTCATACCTCTGCAGTTACACCGCCTCCCACGCTGGCCTCTCAGGTATTTCGAGCCTCCTACTATTTTCACTCCCTTGTTTGCTTCCATCTTGCGGAGGAACATATGCTAAGGAATGTTGCTTGTTTCGACCATAGGCCCCTACTGGTCAGGCGCCACCTCCAGTGATTGACTCGGTCGTACCTTCAGCTGATTTAGTCGACCACGCCCCGACTCCTCAGGTATTGTTCTTTCTTGTATTCATTATGGTTAGCTCTCCATGTTGCAAATGTTAATATGTTCTCATCTGCAGGTGCCCCAGGTTCCCTCTGCAGACCCTATGACTTCGAGCACCCGCACTCCTATCAGTGGCGATGTCGCTAAGACGTGTGAGGCACTTGACCGCCTTCTTACGTCCCAGACTGGCCCTCTGACCGCTGAGATAGTCTCCAGTCTCGACGACTTGCTCATTGCCATCAGCTCGGTCCCCACCTTTGTTGAGGATGCCGACTTCCAGGATTTTTCATATCTCATCTCTGAGCTGTCTGTTTCTTTCCCCAGTTACAGGAGTATTGCGGATGAGTCTGCCGAGACCTTGACCCTTATTGGCGATCTTGAGTCACGACATCTCGAGACTCTTTCTCAATTGGAGGCGATTCGTCCCCAGCGCGAGCAGTTATCTCAGGCTCGTGTGGTTCAAGAGAACCAAAAATCACAGCTGGAGAGCACCATTACGTCTGCAGAGGGTGATATCCGAGAGTCAGAGCGGCTCATTGCAGAGGCAGAGCGTGTTATAGCACATCAGAGACGCTCCATTGCAGATAGGAGACGTACTATTCAGGAAGCCAAGGATGGACTTACTTCTCTCGAGTCTAGCTTGACTGAGACGTTCACACAGGTTGCTGCCTTGCAGACCACTCATGACCGCTTAGTCGCCGACCAACGCGACCTATCAGCTGAGTTGTCGAGGGGTCTTCGACCACGGGCAGACGCTCGCGCTCGTGTTGCCGACGCTGCTTTTCGTCGTATTACCGACACATTTGGGCGTACATGCGATCGTTGGACAGTCATGCGAGGTCGCATACTCGGCAGTAGGATGCCGCCTCCTTCTCAGTAGCTTTAGGATTCGCACTTTTGGTACGTTTATGAGCTAGCCCATCGGCTTGTGGTGGGACCTTGCTAGTCACCCTTTGATTTTCCTTAGTATATATTGTTTGCTACATTTGGCCCTCGATACGGCCACTTTTGAATTGATGCATTTATATTTGACTTATCCCGATTCCCAGACTGATGGATAATACCTTTTAAGATATTTTGCATTGATACTTTGTTTATGCTCTTGTCCATCAATATCCATCAATTTGTATGCACCGTTAATCAATTTCTGAGTAACAATGAAAGGTCCTTCCCAGTTTGGAGACCACTTTCCAGTTTCATTATCGCGCACCCCTGAAGGTAAAATCACCTTCCACACTAGGTCCCCTTCACTGAACACCTTGCCTCGAACCTTCTTGTCATAATACTTCGCGATCTTACCTTTGTGACGTCGGATGTTTTCCAAGGCGACCAGCTTGTCACCATCCGCCGTCTCCAACTCTTGCAACATGGCCTCCTCATACTTAGCTAACTCTAAGTGATGCTGCTGAGCTACCCTCAGCGATGGAACCGTGATTTCTAAAGGTAGGACAGCGTCATGTCCATACGTCAGGTAGTATGGCGTGAATCCCGTGGCGGTAGACTTAGAATTTCTATACGCCCACAGGACCTCTGATAAGGTCTCATGCCACTTCCTTGGCTTCTCTCCCACTGCCTTCTTGATCATGTTTACCAAGATCTTGTTAGTAGCCTCAGCTTGACCATTCGCTTGGGGATAGTACGGAGTAGAATGATATATGCGAATGCCAAATTGCTTAGCGAAAGCCATAAACTTCTCACCTGTGAAGACCGTTCCTTGATCGGCAGTGATAGTTTGAGGTATCCCAAATCGATGTATCAGCTCAGTCACAAATTTAATAACATCGCTCTGATCAATCTTCCTCATTGGCCACGCTTCTACCCATTTGGTAAAATAATCAGTGGCCACAAGTATGAACGCGTGATTCTTCGATGAAGACGGATGAATCTTCCCAATGATGTCCATCCCCCAGCCACGGAATGGCCAAGGTTTCACGACTGAATGCAACTCTTCCGCCGGCACCCTTTGAATGGGACCATGTTTCTGGCAAGCCTCGCATCCTCGAGCATAAGTGATACAATCCTCCATGATTGTTGGCCAAAAATACCCATACCGGTGAATACTCCATCTCATGCTTGGTCCCGCTCTATGGGAGCCACAAATTCCTTCATGGACCTCTCCCATCACTAGCTTAGCTTCCTCAGGACCGATGCACTTAAGTAACAAACCGTCGAGCGCCCGTCGGAACAACTCACCATCAATCACCGTATACCTTAAGACTTTTACCTTCATAGAGCTGTCTCCTCCGGACGACGGATTCTCAAGATACTGCATAATATCTGTCCTCCAATCGTCAACTGGATTTTGAGGTTGAATCTCTTCTTGTCCTTCAAACTCATTAGTGATGACAGCGATGTGTGTTGCCCCCCTAGGGCAACCAACCTGCCAGCCTGAAGCTAGTTGAGCCGCTTCGTTGGCCTCCTTATTTTGGTCTCTAGGCACATGACTGATAGTAGCCTCCGAGAATTTACCTAATAGCTCTAGAGCGGCTTCATAACATTTAATCAACCTCGGACTTTTGCACTCATACTCTCCTGTCAATTGTTTTAAGATAACTTGTGAGTCTCCAAAAACTACAATGGACCTGGCACCCTTCATCAATGCTGTCTCCAGGCCGAAAATTAAAGCCTCATATTCAGCCTGATTATTGGTTGTACCAGGCTCCAACTCACGAGCCAACTTCCAATGTTCCCCGAAAGGACTAGTAATTGTAATACCGGCCCCTGAACCGCTGCTTGCGCAGGACCCATCGAAAGTTAACTCCCAAGGTTCAAATCCAATGAACGATTCTTCGGGTTCTTCGGGCAACATCACTGAGGGATGTTGAGCTAAGAAGTCCGCTAAGGCCTGTCCTTTGACCGCCTTCTGAGGAACGTATACAAGAGCAAAAGGACTAAGTTTCATAGCCCACTTGGCCTGGCGGCCTTTCAAGGCTGGCCTCTGCAACAAAGTCTTGACCAAATCAAATGGAGCCACTACGTAGACTGTCCTCGGTAGCATATAATGTTCCAGTTTGTTGCACGAGTACACCAACGCGTAACATAGCTTCTCTAGGGCTGTGTACCTTACTTCTGGCCCTTGTAGTGTCTTACTAAGGTAATAGATGGCTCTTTCCTTGCCATACTCATCATCTTGTGCGAGCAAACATCCTATGGACTCCTCGGCGGCTGACACATACAGCTTCAATGGCGCCTCCGGCCTGGGCGGCATCAATACTGGAGGGTTGGCTAAAGCTCCTTTAATCTCGTCAAAGGCCGCCTGATGGTCAGCCGTCCAAATGAATACCTCGTTCTTCCTTCCCTTGAGCAAGGTGGTGAACGCTTTCATTTTTCCCGCCGCGTTAGCGATGAACCTTCTTAGGAAATTGATCTTACCCATCAAAGATTGAAGCTCCTTTAAATTTGATGGTGCCCGGGCCTCCAATATTGCCTTGGCTTTATTCTGATCCACCTCGATGCCTCTCTCATGTACCAGGAAGCCTAAAAAGTTCCCCGCCGCCACTCCAAAGGCACACTTAGCGGGGTTAATCTTCAGCCCGTGTTGCCTCATTCTGACAAAAGCTTGTTCAAGGTGGTTCAAATGTTCGCCAAATTCACATGATTTAACCACAATGTCATCGATGTACACTTCAAGTATGTGTCCAATTAAATCATGAAATATCATATTCATGGCCCTTTGGTAGGTTGCCCCGGCATTTTTTAAGCCAAACGGCATCACTACCCATTCGAAGATGCCCACTGGTCCTGGACAACGAAATGCCGTTTTGTGTACATCGTTTTCAGAAATAAAGATTTGATTGTATCCAGAATAACCATCCATTAATGATAAAAATTTATGACCAGCGGCCGCATCAACAAGCATGTCGGCCATTGGCATTACATATTCATCCTTGGGCGTAGCCAAGTTTAAATTTCTAAAGTCTATACAGACTCTCAATTGACCATTCTTCTTTACAACAGGTACAATATTTGCAAGCCATTCTACATAAAGACAAGTTCTAATGTAACCTGCTCTAAGAAGCTTTTCGATCTCAGCCTTTATTTTTGGGATGGTGTCTGGATCAAACCGTCTAGGCGGCTGTTTGTGAGGCCTGAACTCGGGGTGAGTAGGCAGCTTGTGTTCCACGAGTTCCCTTGAAAGCCCTGGCATGTCTGTGTATTGCCATGCGAAACAATCTTTATACTTCTGAATCAGCTCCACTAGTTGGTGCCGCTCCTCATCAGGTAAAGACGCACTTACTTTAGTCAACTTTGGCTCCACCTCAGTTCCCAGATTGATGTCCACCAGTGGTTCCTTGGTCTCTGGACTAGGCAATGTCCGCTTAACAGGTGATGGCCACTCAGATGGCCTATTGTTCATCATGTTTTTAGACTTGTCTTCGGCGCCCATCATCACATCAGAATCAACCAGCCGCCGCAACAAGTCTTGGTAGACGTCTTGGTCGCTCATGATGAGGAACGTGAGGCATCATGTCGGCTGTCTACTGAATGTAGCTTGAAGCCGCTTGAAGTAAAGTCGATGGACCCTAGGTCCACATCAACGCCAATCAAGGCTGACGCAGGCTGAATGTCTTCTAAGTAGAAGACGGCTTCATCGTTATTGCTGTCTGGCCCTTTGAAGGGCTGAGGATCTGCCTCCACCAGCTCAACGTGTTCACCATCCCATATAAGTAATTGTTGGTGTAAGGTGGATGGCACACATTCTGCCATGTGAATCCAATCTCGTCCCAACAATGCTGAGTAGCAAGTCTTCGACTTCACCACAAAAAATGCTACCTTGATAGTCTTAGATCCCAGAGTCACGTCCGCCGTTATAAACCCTGCAGGTTGGGTTGCTTCTCCAACGAAGCTACACATCTTCACCCTGGTAGGGATCAAATCTTTCTCACTCTTCCCAAGCTTCCTCAGAGTCGACATCGGCATCACGTTTGCCGCTGCCCCATTGTCAACGAATACCCTACTGAAAGGACGTCCATCAACATGAGCCTTGATGTACAATGGCTTCAGCTGTCTTGTTTGAGACCTTTCTGGCTTAGCAAACTGGGCGAAGGTTGGCCTCTGAGCAGATTGGCCGCCCAACTCCTCAAGGAGACATCTGGTTGGGTGCGATAATTCTGCTATCATCTCATCCATTTCTTCAATCAGCCTAGCAAATGACGGCTCTTCTTCATCCCAGATCTCAGACTCGGCATCGCTAACTTGTTCCTCTGCCGCCAGCCCTACGACCTGCATAGGCACAGCAGGGTCTACGGGATCCTCTTCCTGTCCATACTCGAAGCCTGCTTCCTTAAGCTCCTCCTCAAGGTTTTCCCAGAAAGTGTCTAGCTTAATTTCCTCGTCAAGATCCATATCACCCAATTCGCTAATATCGTCAGGGATGACACCTAAAGCGCCAATCCCCACCTTGGGATCCTCTTGGTTGGCTTCTATAGCATCTTCCACTTCTTTTGGAGTGACTGCACCGAAGCTCACTTGAGCATCATCGCATGTAGGCTCAACTTTCGATTTTGACTTTGCTTGCTCAGATTCATCCACTGTCTTACAATAAGCTAGGAACCCCTCATAGCTATCAGGTTCACTTCCCAACTGACCAGCCTGGTGGGCCGCTATGTAAGCGAAGTATCTAGTAAGAACCTTCATCATCGCCATCTCTCTCGTACTGGATGTACCTGGCTCACCCATACGCTCAAATCTTTCCATGAATTTATCTGCCCAAGACATAGTCACATTTTTCGCATTACTTGACTCAGCGACCGCCTTACCTTTGTCTTGAGAAGTTGGCGGCTGAGGCTTGGTTTGCGGGGGTTTAGCATCTGTGTTCTTAGGTTGAGGTGATGGCGGCTGGCGTTCCGCCCATTGCAACCTTTCCCGCACCGGTCTCCTAGCGAAGGAGGATGGCGGCTGAGGTGTTCCCCTTGGCGCCTCAGGTGTCCTCCTCCTATCGGTTTCTCGGCTTGGCTGAAGCCGTTCATAGACTGGCCTACGAGGCGGTACGGGTGAACTGGGCTTCCAAGAAGGATGCCTTCTTTCCGGATATTGCAACCTCTCATGAACATGCCTTCGTCGTTCAGAGGTCTCCCCTTGGGACCTGAAGTAGGTTGGTTGAATTGGCTTCCGAGGCCTAGATGCCTCCAACTTGTGAATCTGAGCCTCCCATTGCCGCATTTCCTCGGCATACCTTCTTTGAGCCTTTCTGAACTGGCTTCTGGTCATGGACGGTGGCTCCCTCTGAGCAGATCTCCTCTCAGTCCGATTCATCATCCACCTTTCAGCCTCCGCGGGGTGCTCAGGACGTCTCATCAAAGTTGGTACTACATGTACTCCCGGCCTATAGTCCCGAGTTACAGGCTGATGTCTCCCATTTTCACGGATCTCCAATGCAGGCTTTGGGATCTCAATCCTCATTGGAGGTTTCTGCTTCTTCTGGAATTCTTTCTCTTCAGCCTCGAGGACTTTCTTGAACTCCTCCTGGGACATATTCTTAAACTTAGGTTGCTTGCTGTATAATTCCCTTTCTTTTTCAGTCTCGGATTCGTCAGACAATAAGTCCTCATCCTGCTCATTGATCTCAACACATTCGCCTCCTTCCTCAGCCCGGCTACTAGAACCGCCAGCCTCTGGATTTGGGATGAGCCCAGAAGCACCAACATGAAGCTGAGGAAACGGATCTACATCCACCTTCATACCTGCAATTTTTAATCGTCCCTCTTTAATTTTATTCTGAATAGCACTTCTAAAACTCCTACACTTAGTAATGCTATGAGTGTAAGAATTATGCCACTTACAGAAGGATCGGCCGCGAATATCCTCGGCCGCTGGTAACTTCTGCCCCTCAGGCAGCTTAATCACTCCATCTTTGAGTAGGGCATCAAACACTTGATCCGCCCTGCTCATATCAAACAGATCTTCCTCAGGCTTGTACTTGGCCTCTTTCTGCTTTGGCGGCTTGAGGGCCGCACAAGTGTGTGGCTTGGCTGTTTGGACCAACTCCGCTACAGCCACCTCCACAGGTTCGTCCTCCTCGTCATTGAGCCTCACTTCCTCGAAGTGGACTCGACGCGTAGGACGCTTTTCCTCCTGTTCCTCCAGGAATTTTTCCAGTCGGGCCGCTCTCTCGGCCAGCTGGGCTAAATCAGTTGCATCCTGCACAATTAAATGTTCCTTAAGTTTAGGCAACATATTGGATACCGCTATGTTGGCTATTTCCCTCTCGGGGATTGCCATAGTACACCGGCCCTTAAGCCGCTGAAGCCTATTAATGAAGGCACTTGCCGTCTCATCGGCATACTGCCTTGCATTAGTTAAATCTGCGAGACTAACCTGGGAAAGGGGTGTATAGAATCTTTCATGGAAGGCTCGCTCCAAATCAGCCCAATTCTGGACAGAATTAGGCCGCAAAGACGCATACCATGCGAAAGCCGGACCGGTGAGGGATGAGCTAAAGAGCCTCAGTTTCAACCAGTCGTTCGATGCTGCCTCCCCACACTGTGCAGTGAACCTGCCCACATGCTCCACGGTAGACCTGCCTTCATCCCCTGAGAACGTGGAGAACTCAGGCATCTTGAAGCCTCGTGGGTAGGGCTGCATGCTATCAACCCAATCAGGGTACGGCTTACGGTATGTTGGCCGCTCCATCGGCCTCAGTTGGATCCCGAAATGCTGCTGCATCATGTCTGCGAGCAACTCGGGTGACACGACTGGCGCCTGCGCAGGTGGCATTGCCACTGGGGTTGTAAGAGGAGCCACAACAGCTGGTTGTGGCGTCTGCCCCCTTGCGGTGGCGTCTGCCCCCCTTGCGGTGGCGTCTGCCCCCAAGGTGTCGCCATGGAGGGTACAACAGGAACATTCGGCACATTAGGTGCCGCTGGTCGTGGTGGCATACCAGTGGCCCCAAAGGCCGCTGTACAGCCGGGTGATACACTGGTGGCCATCAAACACCCTGGTGCCGCATAAATCGGCGCTGGAGGCACTGCATACCCAACATTCGGCACCATAGGAGCCGCTGGGGTATAGGCGTAGGCTGTCTGATACGGATTCACGAACGGACTAGGCAAGCCTCCTACGTCAGGTAGTGGTGGCTGACTGGGTACTGATCCCCAAGCCCGTATTTGGCCGCCTGACGGCCCTGAACACATCGGCGTGTTAACGCCGCTTGCAAAAGCGGTTGCAGAAGCAGTTGCTTCATGTTGAGTCCGAAGATTATTGAAGCCTCGGTCAATCTGGTCGGCCATAGCAGGCCGCAAAACATCCATTAAATGCCTCGTGAGTAGAGGCATGAACTCGGCCATCGATTCGGTCATCGAAAGCCGCATTTGTTCCGTCAGTGTGGGGGTCTGCATTATCCCCTGTTGTGGCTGGACAGTACTCGTCGTCTCAATTGCATCCTCAGACGACGTTCTAACAGGCGTCTTCTCTTGCAGAGACATTTCCTCAAATTTCTGCGTTAAATCACTCACCAAACGTCCAGATCTTAGACGCATAAACAACCTCTAAGCGGATATGGTTTCCACTTTCGTGTCCCACTGGGCGTGCCAATTTGTTGATCGTAAAAATTTGGAGAGGTGTAGAACCTCTTTTGATTGATGAACTTGAGAGGATTACAGAATTACAGAAGGAAACTTTGCGAGAAAGTAACAAAGACTGTAAAGAAAAGAAAAACAATTGCAGAAAGACAAGTGCAGAAACTGAAAAAAAAAAAAGTAAATGCGGTTCTCTCTGGAGAGTTGAAGGTGTCTCTACGAATCTGAACTTCTAAAATTTATAGTCTGCCTTGAACCTCTGCCTTACGCCCAACTCCCCAATAACCACGATGTCACGTTCTCTTGCCGCCTGTGACTTCAACGACCGCTATTCTGCTGTCTGCATCCCTTGTGGACCGAACGGTTAAACAACATTGGGCTTCTTTTACAATGGGCTTTCGATTTATGGGCTCTATATTTTAAGGGTTAACACAAGTACTTGACTGGATCCCTTCCTCAGCAAATTGGATTTTTGAAGAACTTGAGGAGCTTGTAAGAAAATGTCATTATATAGTCATCAGATCGTTTTAATCTTTCAGTCTATCACAAGTTACCTATCATTACATTTATTACAGAACCCTTGTTTCCTGTGTGGATTTACTGGAGCACTTCCACCGTCTCTTGGATCTTTTGAAGAGTTGGTTTACCTGTGAGTATCATTCTCTCATTTTTTAAAAATTTAAATTATAATTTCAAAATGGTTTTAAATAATGTTATTTAATTGGTGACTGGAGAGTTTCTCAAGAGGCACTGGCTTCTTTGGTTAGTCATTCTCCTCGACATGTATTATTTGTGGAATTTGTTGAATAAAAAATGCTTGGTTATTCATCATCATATTCCGCCGTTGTCTGCGCGAGCCACCACTAGGCTCCGGCTAATCTCCCTGAGCGCTTTCTCCTCTGCCTAACCCATCACTTCCGGCTCTTCTTTTCGCCAGCGAGCACCAGTCACCACCGCCCCCTTGCTGTTGGCGTTGAAGATCTTCAGCCATCTCCGCGCCTTTCGCTATTGCACACTGCCCACCACTGCTAAGGCTTGAAGAAGCCTCTGTCGATTTCCTCCCTTTCACAGACATTCTTGAATCAAACAGCTGAATCGACTTTATGCTCTTTTTTCAAATTCTTGTGTTTTTTGTTGAAATTGAAGTGTGTTTTTTGCTTCCAAATCTAACTCTTTGTTTGTAATTTTTGGTTGCAAGGTTTTTTGTTTGATTGGATCTTGGAATTCTTTCTGTGGAAGCATTGTGTTGCTGGATTCTTGTGGGAATCAAAGAAAGTATTCCCGATTGTAAAGGGTTTGATAATTTCAGATTTCACGCCTTACAAATCAAGTGTTATATCCACCAATATATAGAGTACAGTATACAAGTATGAATCAAATCTATTTGAAAGATACAAGAGAAGATATACAGTTATAACAAATTATTGCCTAGGCTGGATTTTCGCTAACACCCCCCCGCAAGCGTAACATAGGTGGACCAACGTGAAGCTTGGACCGAAGCAGCTGAAAGAGTGAACGAGGCAAGCTCTTAGTGAAGACATCCGCCAACTGCAAAGTGGAAGGAACAAAGGAAGTAACCAGTTTCTTGTGATCAACTAATTCGCGAACAAAATGGTAGTCAATATCGATATGTTTAGCACGGCGATGAGCGATAGGATTTTGGCTAAGGAAGACTGCGCTTTTGTTGTCACAAAGCAGTGTGGGTGGAGCACGGCAGTCAACATGCAAAGCACGAAGCAGGTTGGAGAGCCAACGCAATTCAGCTGCTGTAGAAGCCATAGCGCGATACTCCGATTCACAACTAGAGCGCGCAACAGTGGGTTGCTTTTTCGCACTCCACGACACCAAGTTGCCATGGAGAAAAATGGCGTAACCAAAGGTAGAGCGACGAGTATCAGGACACCGTGCCCAGTCAGCATCCGAATAGCCTAAAACACCCGAAGAATCATGTTGACGAAAAGAAAGACCAAAATGTAATGTGCCCTTAACATAGCGAAGAATCCGTTTAACAGCCTGATAGTGCTCAGTAGTTGGTGATTGAAGATATTGACTGACTGAATTTACCGCATAGGAGAGATCAGGCCGAGTGATAGTGAGGTATTGAAGAGCACCAACAAGAGAGCGATAGAGAGTGGGATCAGAAAAAGGAATCCCATCACGAATGAAGGTGTGCCCGGAGCTAAGAGGAGTAGAAACAGGCTTACAATTAACCATGTCTGCACGAGATAAGATATCGTTGGCATACTTTGTCTGACTGAGAAATAAACCATCAGTAGAACGGTGAGCCTCAAGACCAAGAAAGTAATGCAGCGGACCAAGATCAGTGATGGAAAATTCATCATGAAGGCGAGAAATTAATGAGCGCAGCAGCCGATCGTTGCTTCCTGTCAATATAATATCGTCCACATACACAAGCAGATATAAGAGATCAGATTCATGACGATAAATAAAGAGTGAAGGATCAGCAGAGCTGCCAACAAACCCAAGAGTGAGCAGAAAGCTACTAAACCTACGAAACCAGGCAAGAGGAGCCTGTTTAAGACCATAAATAGCCTTCTTGAGACGACATACATGAGAAGGAAATTTCGGATCAACGTATCCGGGAGGTTGCTCCATGAGAACCGGGGTAGTGAGATAACCATTAAGAAAAGCATTTTTAACATCTAATTGATGAAGAGACCATTTATGATGCACAGCAAGTGAGAGCACAACACGGACCGTGGTTGCCTTGACAACAGGACTAAATGTGCGATCAAAATCAACACCCGGAATTTGAGCGAAACCTTGAGCAACAAGACGCGCCTTCAAGCGATCAATAGTTCCATCGGATAAATATTTCGTACGAAATACCCATTTAGAGCCAACAACATTTGCACCTGGAGGGCGCGGAATAAGATCCCAAGTATTATTTTTATGAAGTGCAGACATCTCATCATCCATAGCAGCGAGCCACCCAGGATCCTTTGCAGCAGATTTAAAACCTTTCGGTTCATTCGTGGCAAGGAGGGCTGTAAGAAAGGGGGAATCCTGAAGGAAGGTAAGGTCAACAACATGACGGGGACGAAACACACCAGCTTTGGAACGAGTAACCATAGGATGTCGATTAGCTAGGGGATGATGTGGGGAAGATGGCATGGCTGGAATGGTAGACGGAGAAGATGGAGTAGAAGAAGCTGGGGAAAGATGTGGGGAAGATGGCAAGGCTGGAATGACAGACGAAGAAGATGGGGCAGGAGAAGGTGACAAGGGAGTGAGGATAGGAGAGTTCAAGCGAGGCAACACAGGAGGAGGACAAATTTTGCAGGAGGAAAATAAAGGGAGAGATGTGTGAGGTATATTAGGCACAATATCACGGTGATTGTGGACCGGTAATGGCGTGTTATCAAGGAAAGTAGAGAGATCGAGAGAAGCCGATGGGGAGGAAGCAGAGGTGTCATTGATAAAGGGATACAGAAGTTCATCAGATTTGGCATGGCGAGTGATATATATGCGAGAGGAGATAGGATCAAGGCAGCGAAAACCTTTGTGTTGACTACTATAGCCAAGAAACACACAAGGAATGCTGCGAGGTGAGAACTTGGAAGGAGTATAGTCACGTAGGCAAGGAAAAACACGGCAACCAAAGGGGTGAAAAATAGAATAATCTGGTGAAATGCCAAATAATATCTGAAAAGGTGATTTGTGACCAAGAACTCCAGTAGGGAGACGATTTATGGTGAAGACAGCTGCAGAAAAGGCATCAAACCAATAAGTAAGAGGGACTTTAGAATGATACATCATAGCAAGGCCAGTCTCGGTAACATGGCGATGTTTGCGCTCCACCCGGCCATTTTGAGCAGGGGTATAAGGACAAGACATGAGATGGCGGATACCATTGGCAGAGAAGAATGCCTGAAGGCGATTATTCGTAAATTCTGTGCCACCATCTGTATGGAAGGATTTGAGAGAGCAACCAAATTGGTTTTCAACGAAACTTTTAAATTGGATAAAAACATCATGAAAATCTGATTTTCGGCGCATGGGATAAATCCACGTGAATCGTGAGTAATCATCCACAAAGAGAGCATAGTATAGATAACCAGAGGAAGATATAACTGGCGCCGGACCCCAAAGATCACAATGAACCATAGATAAGACATCAGAGGCACGTTTAGTATCACTAACATAGGGAAGGCGCCTACTTTTGGCCATCTGACATGCATTACATAAAGAAGGAGTAGGCAATACGGATGTTAATGACAAAAAACCATTCTTATTCATCAAACGGATAACGTCAAAATTTACATGACCTAAACGTGCATGCCACAAAGCAAAAGAACCGCATAACCGTGAGGTATTTAAAAGAGCAAATACTGCAGCATGACCAGAATCCAAAACATATAATCCATGTTCACGCTTCCCTTGAGCAATTACTCTTCGGCTGTCTCGATTCTGAATAACAAAAGAATCACGAGTAAAGGAAATATCCACAGGAAAATCAGACGTCAGTTTACTGATGGAGATAAGATTCTTTTTTAAGCCTGGGACAACAAGAACATCCAATAAATTAATAGATGAAAGCCGACGAGAACCAATATGAGTAATAGAAATACCAGTGCCGTTGGCAGTGTAAACCGAATCAGAACCATTGTAAGGAGTCACCGCATCAAGATGAGATGGAGCGGAGGTCATGTGAGTTGAGGCGCCGGAATCAAGGTACCAGTCAGAAGCAGAAGGTGAAGACACATTGCAGGAGGAGGCAAAAGACTCAGCCAAGTTGACGCTTGAAGCAGAAGAGCCGTGATCATAGCGGCGAGGACAGGCTGTGGCATAGTGGCCGTCAAGACGACAAATTTGGCAACGAGGGCGATAGGAGGGACGTCCATTACCACGACGGCGAGCACTACCAGAACCACGACCACTTGAATTACGGCCGTCAGTGCCACGACCACCATGGCCACCACGATTTCCAGCAATACGACCACCACCAGAAGAAGGAGATCGATGGGCATAATAAGCAATGGGAGCAGGAGAAGAGGGAACTGTTATCGAGTTCATAAATAATTCGAAGCTTTGGGCACCAGAAACAAGATTAGAAAAAGTTGGCAAAGGACGAATAGTCATCTGGGCAGCCCCAAAACCAGTAAAGTCAGGCCCTAAGCCTCGTAAGAACCAATGAAATTTGTCTAAGTCATCAACCGGACAACCCATTGCAGCGAGTTGATCGCATAGTCCCTTGAATTGTTTCGCAAATTCGCGAACAGAAGAGGAACCGCGTTTGAGCTGAAGGAGTTGGTCACGAAGACCAATTTCACGCTGTTTGGAGTGATCACCATAAGAGGATTCAAGGGCGAACCATAGCTCACTGGCAGTGGTACAATGCAAAACCTCAGACATGGCCTCTTCAGTTAAAGATGAATGAAGAAGGCTGGTGAGCATGCGGTCCTGTTGTTTCCAGGATGTAAAATCGGGATTCGGAAGAGCACCAGAATCAGTGGTGAGAGTGTGGGGCGGTGGGGGAAACGTGCCATCAATAAAACGAAAGAGATTTTGGCCTTGGAGGAGGGGAAGAACCTGATTGCGCCAGAGGAGATAATTGGATGATGTGAGACGGATAGTAAGGAGGTGAACAAGAGTGGAGAAGGGAAGAGGGTCAACTGTGTCGGCCATGGAAGAAGATGTGGTGGGGAAAGAGAGGATCGATTTTTCTTATTGCTCTGATACCATGTAAAGGGTTTGATAATTTCAGATTTCACGCCTTACAAATCAAGTGTTATATCCACCAATATATAGAGTACAGTATACAAGTATGAATCAAATCTATTTGAAAGATACAAGAGAAGATATACAGTTATAACAAATTATTGCCTAGGCTGGATTTTCGCTAACACCGATGATGGAGGTTGAAACTGTTTTACAGACACATGTATTTACCAATGTTTGTAAATTTGAACTTATTGGTGCTGTCAGTTATGAACCCTTTAAATTTGCGTTAAGTAAGATATTGTTGTGCATAGTTATTTGTTCGAGTTAGGAACCCTTTGAATTCGGGCGGTTGAAACATGTGTACTTTAGTATGGGCATTTTTGAGTTAGCTAATGTAATTTCCAAGTGACAAGATGCTGATATGCCAAAAGCTAGAGATTGCCTACGACAAGCAGTACTCCCATGTGGTAGATGGTGGAGGGTTTATTCATTCATGGGCGCTGTGGTCATTAGTAACAACAGGCACATAATCAATAAGTTTTTTTGTTCACATTGGTGAATGTGGCATGCTCATTATAAAACTGTGGCATCCATTTTCACTGCCATCTTCCTGGGTACCTAAATAAGTATCTATTTGCATTCAACATACCCCCTGTTGATACTTGATATTTAGCTATTAAAAGATGGATCACTCCACTTTATCTTCAAAAGTCTCATCTGTTTGTACTGTAAAAATAATTTTGTAAATGTGGCAATATGTATTATTCAGCTGGTGGGTATGTGGAGTTGATGGGGGTATTGATTCAACTGAATTACGCTACATGTATTTGAATATCATCCATACCTAGATTCCGTTTCTCAGTTCTGGTCAGTTTGGACTACCCTGTTTCGTGGCTTGATGAAAGTGATTAATTCCTCTCACATGTGCAATTTTTTACAATACAGTGTCATGGTTACAGGAGCCAGTTATCCGGCCTGCATGGCATACGTTTGCAAGTAGCATCAGTGGGATATGGAAAGGAGTAGGAGCTGTATATTCTCCCATAACTGCAGAAATGGAGCCAATTGCCCTTGGGAGCAAGAGTGAGAACCTATTTGACTGCTATACTTTGTCTCATATCCAGGCCCAGCCGTCTAATTCTGGGGCCTTGACTTCTCAGATAAAAAAGAAAAATAAACTGGGTTACACTGAATCCTTTTGGTGAAGCTAAAAATAATGGAAATGGACTTGGGAATAAGCACTATGGCGCATCTTCTACCTCAAAGGATTCCTTAGCAACAATTGAATCTTTTGACTTTGGAGGAAGTGAAGTGATGGAAGAAGATGTCATAGGAATGGAACCAGGTCTTATATTTTTTGAGGTACATTATACTGCTGACTTATGATTCTATATTTTTTTATGCTAGGATAACAAAACTTAATATTGGCCAATAGAGAAACTTTAGGGAGGAAATGCTGACATTGAGCTGTATTTAATATCATACGAGGTGACATAGTGTAACACCCCGGATTTGATAACCCAGGCCGGGATGTCACCGCCACATCTTCCCTAGCAAGACACGGCTTCCCGAGCTCACTAAGGAAATGCAAGGCTTGTGGGTATGTAAAAGATTTAAAAACATTTCAAGATTTAGTCCGGAAATTTATAATACTTAATTCAAAATACGATAGCAATAATCATCATGCGCGAAATTAAATAGAGTAAATGCAGCGGAAAATAAATCACGACCAGCATGGCCAAATCCTCGGGTTTAACAGACCCGGTAAAAACAGTACGATGCAGAATTCAAAATGTCCATAATGGTTTCCCCCAAGTGCATATGCAATGCGTCACTCGACATACTCTGTAAAAGAAAATAACAACGGTTTATCAGTATAAAAATATACCGAGTAAGTTAATCCCTAACTAACAATTTAAGGGGTTCCATGTGTTCAAATCCAAAGATTTTTACCTTTTCATGCATTCATTTAAAATCCATATTTTATTCGCAGCGGAAAAACATGATTAATTTATCAAAGACGAAAATGCAAAATTTTAAAAGACTAAATTTTTAAAGGCGGAATTTGAAGGCATAAATTAAATGACGATATTTAAATGCGTAATTTAAAAACATGGTAAATCGGATTTAAGCATAATTAACACTCACACCAGTCTTTTATAATTTATCCCGCAAACTAAGAAGAGGACACCATACCGGGAGATCACTAACGAGGCAATCTCAACATAGGACCACTAACGAGGCAGTCCACAACAATGGGAGACCACTAACGAGGCAGTCTCAAAAGATAGTAGGACCACTAACGAGGCGATCCAAAACACAGCGCGCGAGATCACTAACGAGGCAATCTCAGATAGTAAGGAGACCACTAACGAGGCAGTCTCAAAGATAATGATTAGCATGAAGATCGGCTCAGCCTAGTGCATGGGATTTTTCGAAAGTTCGTATTTTAAATGATCAAAAGGATCGATATCGCGTTTCATAGTTCGAGTTTTCTCTAGTTCGAAAAATCCGGGTTGACGCAGTTTGCGCCTTCCTTGATTAAAAATTCGTTTTCATACCAAAAATTCTGAAATTTACACAGTAGCTCAAAAACACACACACGAACAACTTTCATGTTTTAAGTTTTTGAAAATAAGGTTTCGAAGTGAGTCAAAATTTGAGTTCTTTACAAAAGATAATTTCTGTCTCAAAAACTGGTTTCGTCACAGGTTCGTGCGACGCCGATTAAAAATTCAATTCAAAGCCAATTGCTCCGAAATTTTTACAGAAGATACAAAACACACTAAGGAACAACGTCCATGTTTTAAGAAATTAGAAATAATGAATTTTAGGTGTTCAAAAATCGACCACAACACGCTGTACACGCGCGGACTAAAAAGGTAGTTTTAAACAGTTCTTAATTCGGCTGTTTTGACATATCAAATGAACTCCAAAATCCACGAAATTTTATAGGCAGAATCTAGACACATTTATCTACAACTTTTGTTTAGAAATGCAAAGTTAAATCATTCTAAAAATGGGTGAAAAACGTGCATCAAGTCGAGCAATGAAATCTGTCAACGGTTTCAAACATTCGGTTTGTCACATAAAGTTTACGGCGAGGTTTGGGATAGCAAATCTTAATGTCAATGGTTGAAATTTGGACACAAGATAGATTAAAGTCTTAGGAACAAAGTTTATGTTGAAAAGTTTTCGGTTTGAATTCCCGAAGGTCGTGTTTCAGGCGGGTTTTTGAAATTGGACGAAAATAGGGTTTTCGAAAAGCGGTTTCCGTTACGGGTATAGATCTCGAGTTTTAAACAACAATAAACCACAAAATTTTGTGAGTAAGGTCTTAACTTACTTAGTTAGAGAATAGGGTCGCTGGATTGGGTTTCCGGACGTCCTAGGGTCACGACGAACGGCCAACTTCTCCGATCGCTTTTTGTTCGTTTTCCGACGTGAAATTGTAGTAAGGAAAAAGTGTTAGAATCCGAGTTTTGGAGACTTATGGACGGATGGAACACTATATTAAGACTTACCAAGGTTCTATGAGGCAGTGGCTCAGTCCCGCTCGCCTCGTCGTCGCCGGAAAGTTTCGTCGGGAGAGTTTGGCTTGGAGAGGAAGTTTGTGAGTATTGTGGGGATTGGTTTCTATGGGATTAGGGCTTTTGAAGCTCCCCAGCCGCCCTTAAGCCTTCCTTAAGGCTGGAATTTGGTTTCCCTCGAAGGGAATTGTAATTTAGGCAAGAAAATCACCCCCGAATGGAAAGATTACACCTTCAGCTCCTCTGGCGCGGAGGTGGCACGCACCCACGCCTATGGCCGCGCGGAGCACGCGTGCCAGACCTGGCGTCGCGATGCCTTCGTCCGCGCGGTGGCCGCGCGGCGGCGCGCGGCGGGCGCGGGCCGGCCGGACCGGCGGTTCGGCGGTTCGCGTGTTCCGTCGGGTCTTTCCTTGCTTTCCTCTATCGGTTTTCTACCCCCTATGTGTTAGCTCGACTCATCGGGTCGTCTCCGGTTCGGCATCTTCACCTTAAACTTGTTACGAGTTCGGCTTATCGCTCGTAACATTTCCGTGTCCTAATTGGTCTAGTCTAAATTGGTTCCAACTCCTCCTATCGTCCTTGCGATCGATCTTGTGATTTATCTCGTGATTTATTTTGTGATTTATTTCGTGATTTATTTTGTGATTTATTTCGTGACTGAACTTAGAAATTAGTTCCAAGCTGCCTACGTACCCTGTGAAGGGATCAAGTCATGACGTAGTTCAAAACAATTTGAATTTGTTTTTTCCTCTGGTGTTACATCCTCCCCCCCTTAAGAATACAGTTATGTCCCCATAACTGTGGCCGGTTCATCTTGGAAGAGGGTAGGGTAACGTTGTTTCATGTCGGTCTCCCACTTCCACGTTGTTGTCTGCGTCTCGTGGTTGGACCAAAGGACCTTGACCATTCTCACGATCTTATTCCTCGTTACTCTCTCCTTTGTGTCAAGTATTCGCACCGGAACTTCCTCATAACTTAGGTCATCCTCAAATTCAACTTCTTCCGGTTGGAGTACATGGGTTGGATCGTGCACATACTTCTTCAATTGGGAGACGTGGAATACGTCGTGAATACGAGCAAACTGTGGTGGGGACGTTAGTCAATAAGCGGTTTTCCATTCTCTACGGGATTTCTTATGGTCCCTATGTATTTACGTCCCGAGGGTTTTCTGTAGTCTTGCGAAAAGAGGACGTGAGGCAATTCTGCTGTCCTTGTCAGAAATAATGTCAGGTGATGCCCCATGTCGTTGTATCTCACTGTCAATATATGCTCGGGTTCAGTGAGTAGCGTATAGCAAAAGAGATTAAGCAAAACAGGAAAAAAAATAAAACTCCCTCCGGGTCCCGCGCGGTGGCCGCGCGGTAATGCGCCATAGCGCGCGGCGAGCGCCCGGCCAAACCTGTTCGAAGAAATGGGTCTCGCGCTCCGCGCGAGCCACTTCCCCCATTTCCCATTCGAGAACACACCCCCAATTCTCTCTAAATCCGGCGAGTTACCTTCCTGTTTGCTTGATTTCGACTTCAATTTCACTCATCAAGGTATGAATCTACTAAACTCACTTACTAATTTCAATTTTTATGCTTTGAATGACTTGATTTGTGAAGAGATTTAGGAATTAGGGTTTGTGTACAAAAATTGGGGGTTTGTTATTTTTAGGCTTGATTTGTGCAAATTAGCAAGTGTACGTGGCAATTGTTGTTACTCTTGTTGCCTTGCCTGTGTTCATGTTATAATGTGTTTATGTTTTTGGCAAATTCTTGTTGAATTTGAATCCTTAGAAAGGCTATGAAGTTTTTGATGTTTGGTTGTTATTGGGGTGTGATTATTGGTTCGTTCCCTTGTTGTTTGGTGCTGTAGGATATGATGTGTTGTTATTAGAATGATTGTTTCATTCTGTGGGCAATTTCCGTGTGTTGTTAGTAACTTAGGTTTTGGTTTATTGCACACATAACGTGTTCGACGAAATGCCACAAAGGGTATGGGCACTAGTTTGAGCATATCCTTTGTCTAGATTACCTCCTGGTTGGTCTTAGCAAACGGTAGGATTTGATGTTCTTACGGTATATTCACGTTGGAAGTGTATATTGATGCCCCTTATGTATTTTTGCTTGACTTTTGTGTGGAATTTAGTCTTATAATTGGTATTGGGCAATTTGCAGGATGTTGCTCTTTTTGTGGGTCGTTTTGGCGTCTCTCATGTGTCCTCCGAGGACTAGGAGACGAGTTACTGATGAGGCTGGCCCCAGTCATGCCGCTCCGGCGATGCCTGATTTCGACGAGAGCGAGCCAGAGGAGGACGAGGAGCAGCAGGGCCCGCGACTCAGGGGTCTCCCGGACGAGGTGCGTCCTCACCGGCACGACAGGTTCCGGTTTAGGACGAGGGCTGCCCAGGACTTTTATTTCGACGAGCTTCGTCGCAACAGGGCTTACGTCCCTGAGAGAGGCATATATCCTCATCATCTGGGCGATGACAGGGTCAGTGCAGTCTTGGAGTATTTGCAGTGGACCGGTCTGGCACGTCATCCCGAGGGCGTTGCCTCCGGTTATCTGGCTTTGGAGGTTATCGCCAACATTGGCGGTCTCGGGGAGGGTGAAGACCTAACTCGGGTATGGGTCCGTGGTCGCTATCTCGACTTTAGTGCTCGGGCGATCAATTTCTATTTTGGCTTGCCTGACGATGGCGTATTTCACCCACAGCCTGAGGGACGTGTTCTTGCTCCTGCGTGGAATACCTTATGCACCATAGTGCCTCCTCGGCTCGAGCACGGTCATGAGCTTCGTTTGACGACGATGGACTCCCCTTGGCGAGAGCTTGCTCAGCTATGGTTAGGGTGCGTCCGGCCGATCACCCGGAGCCACATTGTCCTGGATCACGTCTACGAGACCATTTGCTTTATCGCGCGAGACGGTAGGGTGAATGTAGGAGCTTGTATCGAGGACAACTTGCGGGGTATGCGGAGAGGACGAGGGAGTAGGGTGATTACCCATGTTCAACTCATCTGTGGGTTGTGCGCGGCGCAGGGGATTCGCACGACACCGGAGACATATCCGTACGATCTAGTAGCGGGCAGTTGCTACCGTATCCCGACTTATGCTGACCGGCGTAGAGCCTTACGTCGTGGGGCTCCCCGTGCTGTACTCCGCCCGCAGCCTGATGACGGCGGCCTGATCCTTGTTGTACCACCGGAGCAGCCACCCCCTCCTCCAGTAGTTCCACCTCCTGCAGTGGCACCTCAGGGGCAGGAGATGGCTCAGATGCTGCAGATGATGCAGGAGATGCGGGTTGGTATGGATGCCGGGTTTGCAGCTGGGCAGGCTCGTTATGATGCCATCGATGATAGATTGGACTTCTACCAGACCCGTATGGACTCGTTTGCTACGAGGCAGGCTCAGCAGCAGGCCACCATGTCCGACATGTACGCCTATGTGCGGCAGATGGACGACTACATGCGTCGGCAGTTCCCGCCTCCCGATCAGTGATGTCTCGTTTCGTTTTCGCGTTTTCGTTTAAGTTTTGCATCAGACGTACTTTGTTTAGTTCCCTCCTTATAAGGCATAAATTAAATGACGATATTTAAATGCGTAATTTAAAAACATGATAAATCGGATTTAAGCATAATTAACACTCACACCAGTCTTTTATAATTTATCCCACAAACTAAGAAGAGGACACCATAACGGGAGATCACTAACGAGGCAATCTCAACATAGGACCACTAACGAGGCATTCCACAACAATGGGAGACCACTAACGAGGCAGTCTCAAAAGATAGTAGGACCACTAACGAGGCGATCCAAAACACAGCGCACGAGATCACTAACGAGGCAATCTCAGATAGTAAGGAGACCACTAACGAGGCAGTCTCAAAGATAATGATTAGCATGAAGATCGGCTCAGCCTAGTGCACGGGATTTTTCGAAAGTTCGTATTTCAAATGATCAAAAGGTTCGATATCGCGTTTCATAGTTCGAGTTTTCTCTAGTTCGAAAAATCCGGGTTGACGCAGTTTGCGCCTTCCTTGATTAAAAATTCATTTTCACACCAAAAATTCGGAAATTTACACAGTAGCTCAAAAACACACACACGAACAACTTTCATGTTTTAAGTTTTCGGAAATAAGGTTTCGAAGTGAGTCAAAATTTGAGTTCTTTACAAAAGATAATTTCTGTCTCAAAAACTGGTTTCGTCACAGGTTCGTGCGACGCCGATTAAAAATTCAATTCAAAGCCAATTGCTCCGAAATTTTTATAGAAGATACAAAACACACTAAGGAACAACTTTCATGTTTTAAGAAATTAGAAATAATGAATTTTAGGTGTTCAAAAATCGACCACAACACGCTGTACACGCGCGGACTAAAAAGGTAGTTTTAAACAGTTCTGAATTCGGCCGTTTTGACATATCAAATGAACTCCAAAATCCACGAAATTTTATAGGCATAATCTAGACGCATTTATCTACAACTTTTGTTTAGAAATGCAAAGTTAAATCATTCTAAAAACGGGTGAAAAACGTGCATCAAGTCGAGCAATGAAATCTGTCAACGGTTTCAAACGTTCGGTTTGTCAAAGAAAGTTTACGGCAAGGTTTGGGATAGCAAATCTTAATGTCAATGGCTGAAATTTGGACAAAAGATAGAATAAAGTCTTAGGAACAAAGTTTATGTTGAAAAGTTTTCGGTCTGAATTCCCGAAGGTCGAGTTTTAGGCGAGTTTTTGAAATTGGACGAAAATAGGGTTTTCGAAAAGCGGTTTCCGTTACGGGTATAGATCTCGAGTTTTAAACAACAATAAACCAAAAAAATTTGTGAGTAAGGTCTTAACTTACTTAGTTAGAGAATAGGGTCGCTGGATTGGGTTTCCGGACGTCCTAGGGTCAAGACGAACGGCCAACTTCTCCGATCGCTTTTTGTTCGTTTTCCGACGTGAAATCGTAGTAAGGAAAAAGTGTTAGAATCCGAGTTTTGGAGACTTATGGATGGATGGAACACTATATTAAGACTTACCAAGGTTCTATGAGGCAGTGGCTATTCAGTCCCGCTCGCCTCGTCGTCGCCGGAATGTTCGCCGGAAAGTTTCGTCGGGAGAGTTTGGCTTGGAGAGGAAGTTTGTGAGTATTGTGGGGATTGGTTTATGTGGGATTAGGGCTTTTGAAGCTCCCCAGACGCCCTTAAGCCTTCCTTAAGGCTGGAATTTGGTTTCCCTCGAAGGGAATTGTAATTTAGGCAAGAAAATCACCCCCGAATGGAAAGATTACACCTTCAGCTCCTCTGGCGCGGAGGTGGCGCGCACCCACGCCTATGGCCGCGCGGAGCACGCGTGCCAGACCTGGCGTCGCGACGCCTTCGTCCGCGCAGTGGCCGCGCGGCGGTGCGCGGCGGGCGCGGGCCGGCCGGACCGGCCGGTTCGGCGGTTCGCGTGTTCCGTCGGGTCTTTCCTTGCTTTCCTCTATCAGTTTTCTACCCCCTATGTGTTAGCTCGACTCATCGGGTCGTCTCCGGTTCGGCATCTTCAACTTAAACTTGTTACGAGTTCGGCTTATCGCTCGTAACATTTCCGTGTCCTAATTGGTCTAGTCTAAATTGGTTCCAACTCCTCCTATCGTCCTTGCGATCGGTCTTGTGATTTATCTCATGATTTATTTTGTGATTTATTTCGTGATTTATTTTGTGATTTATTTCGTGACTGAACTTAGAAATTAGTTCCAAGCTGCCTACGTACCCTGTGAAGGGATCAAGTCATGACGTAGTTCAAAACAATTTGAATATGTTTTTTTCTCGGGTGTTACACATAGAACTCTAAATATTGAAGATTTTATAGTGACAGACTCTGGTGGCTTTTTTTTTTTTTTTTTTCCCATTACATTTCTTAAATGTGGTTTCTGTTAAAAAAATTGAATTTCAGGATGGATCTTATTCAAGAGGCCCAGTGGATATTCCAATTGGTAGAGTCTAAATATTACCTGTCCCCAACTTTCAAGTTCGAACAGGTATCATTGTTTTTGTTCTGTAGTGTGAGTGATGGTTCTTTATACATGGCATAGTTTCCTGTCCTCATCTATTTACTTCAATTGTTTCATGTTGTGCAGTTAGACAACATTTGATGACCACTAATTATTCTGTATAATTAGATATGATTGTAAAATGAAATAAATTCGTCAAGCAAACTAAGCTCATTCATAGACACATAAGTTTATCAACTTGTCCTGAAAATATTCATGCCAATTTTTACCATGACAGAGCCTGCTAAGTTCATGTGGTTTCAATCTAATTCTAAATATTATTGTACGCCTCATGAATAGTTATGGAATGCAAATGTCTTCATTGTATATTAGTGTTGTGTTTATGCAAATGTAGATGGTTCAGTTGACCATTTTCTCTCTTGACTGAGGGGCCCCAGTTTATTTATTTATTTATATTTTTTCCTGCTATCTTTACCCATTATGCTTTTAATTTTTTATTTTAAAAGAAGTGTGATTAAAGGTACCGTTTCCCAAAATTTAATTTCTGGATTTTAGCTCCTATGTTTTGCGCTTTGTGGGTTATAGACTTATAGTCGTGGATCACAATGAGTATCAGTGGACATGATGTATGTTTTCTTGCCGCTCAACCAAGAGCATAATTAATTTTTTTGGTGTTTCCCTTTATAGTGTCTGGTAAAAGGTTGCCACAAAAGACTCCGTGTTGTGCATACTATAGAATTCAGCAATGGGGGTTCAGACATCCAAATACTGAGGGTTGCTGTTTATGAAGAAGAGTGGGTCAGTCCATCCAATACCCCAGACACCAGGTATAAATGGTAGACTATTTTAAATCTGTTTGTGAATTGCTCGGTTCTGTTGTCTGAGCTGTTTGTTCATGAATATCTGTAAGAATAAAATCTTTGTATCGCCAAACAGTTTTTTTTTTTCTTTCTTTCTTTGAATTCATATGTTGTATTGATATGATGTCTGCAGAGTCCCCGATTTCTGAGAGCGAGCAAGCCACATTTGCTAGCACAAACAATGACTTAAAAGGGACCAAAGCCTTCGAGGAAGCTGATGTTCCTGGATTATACAATCTTGCAATGCCCATAATTGATTACAGAGGTCAGAGAGTGGTAGCACAGGTATGCATCCACTTGTGCTTGGTTCCTTTTTTGATTTTTCATAATAAGTTCATCACTTCTATTAATTCCCACACATCTAGATTACAAAGCGCTATGTTTGTCTCGTGTTTTTCCTGTGATCATATGTGTTGGAAACTCATTTTCCTAACCGTTTATAAATTTCCGTCGGAATCAACTGTTAAAATTGGACATTCCCTTGTGTCAAAATGCAACACTCCTTTCTATCTCCCTCTGGTTTCCATAAGCAGATTGAACTTTCTCACGCCACTATATTATTACTCTTTATCATAGATATATTCCTATCCTTTTTCCCACTGCTCCTATCTACAATTTTGTTTGTCGATTTTTTGCCTAACTCTGTCAACTTAGAATGATGTATGTAAATGATGTCAGAATATTTTGTTGATGTTAATGATATATTATTACTTACTTCTATGTGAACTTAGAATGATGTATGTGAATGATGTAAGAATATTCCCCCTGCTCCTATCTGTTTAACATGAAGTCACTTTCAAAATCTACTCGAGTGCATTCCTATTTTTATATTTCTCTTGTGGGAGCATATGCAGGTGCTGGTTGAGCCAACAGCTAAGATAGGCACCGCCATGCTCGAAGTATTCAACCCGAGAGGGCATGCTTGAGTACACAGCCTTTTGAGGCTTTGATAATTTTTTCTCGCGGGAATTTCATTCAATTTTATCACTCCCTTAGTCATGTTGCAATAAGAAAGATATATTTTGCAGTAATTGGATTTCGATCCAAACTTTGGCAGCACATGTTACCAGAATTCTGGAATACTGTATGCAGAGGTCTGGATAATTAATGTCTCTCTTTCGGAGAGAAATGAAGAGATGAACTCTTATGGCCATTCCTTTTATTGTTTGCAATGGAGACTATAGATTATTATTCTTGTTGCTTAATTTAGCCAGTTTTGATCTCATATTGGCATATGCTTGTTTTGAAATTTTTATTACACATATTTCATCTTTGGTTTTCCTGTGTTTAGTTTTGAGATGAATCTTATATTGCAAAAGAAAGGGTTTTTGATCATTTTTCCTCTTTTGAAAATTCATGTCTTGTGTTATGTAGTTTAAAAGTTTAGACGTCCTTGTTTTGATCATCCATTATTAATTTGTTATTTTTGGATTTGTACATCTTTGTTGTTCTAGGTTTTCCATTTTGGTTGGCATTTTCAATTGATGTTTTAAATTTATTTGTTTTTTGGTTTGAGAATCATTTAGTCTAATTTGACTGTAGGTTTAGTCTCCCCCATTTTCCTTCTTTTCCATTCCTCTATTGTAGGCCTTCTCCCAACTGTGTGATGAACGAATCGAAGTGCCTGGTGAAGCATAGGGTGTACAGGATCGTCGTTATGGTAAGTGGTTTTTCAATCTGTGGCTTTGTTTTATGGTTTCAGAATTAGATGATTTTCAGCATTGTCGTTATGTTTGCTATCTGCATCAGTAATTCAATACTATCACTTCTCTACCCATAGATGTGCAATCAGCTTGATGATGTTGCTAAGTTCATAATTATGGCATGTCAATTTTATATATATCAATTTCCTTTTAATTTAATTATAATGGATTTCTTTATATAAAAATAAATTATTCAATCTCTTATTTGTGGCATTGTCAAATATGTTTCATGCATGATTTCCCACTTTTTTGTGTTCATTAGGATATGCCGACCTGTCGGCAAATTTTTCTTTTTCTTTTCATATTCAGGACAATGTCTTCAGCATTTCAAATCTAAATACCCAGTGTTGCAGTTGGATTTAAGGTGGGATTGCCTTTCCTTGTGCTGGACAACATGTCTGATTTTGAACATTGATCTTGGTTTTAATTACTTATGCCTTTACTCTTTTTCTAATATCTGGGAATGCTTGCAGGTTCTTACTGGATATTTACTAGCAGGATCAATTGTTGGACCAGGAGGTTTAAATTTTATCAGTGAAATGATGCAAGTACATACTGTAGCAGTGTAGCAGGATACATACTGTACATACTGTAATTTTATCAGTCCTGAATGTGGTTTTGGAAGAAACCTACAAATGCTAAGCGTGCTGCCTTGTGGTTGTTTTAGGCTGAGGTTTAACAGCAAAGGGGAGTTCTCCCTCAATTTTGGCTCTTACAATATTTAAGAAGTTCAAGGACACTGTAATCATCAATGTAAGTGGCCCTTTTGATTTCCTTATTTGATATTTCCGGATGTACATTATTAGTTTGACTTTTTATTAGTGGTGTAGTTTCTCAAAAAGAGATAGCAAGAGATAGTAATCCTCTATAATAAATTTTACGAATTGGATAGTATTAAAAAATCAGACAAGACAAGATAGTTGGAACAGAGGGAGTAAAATATAAAGAAGAAATCGCTCACCTATCAACAATTATAACAACATTGTTTGAATGGAGCAGTCCGAACAAAAAATTCTCATTCCCTTGTTCACTAAAAAAATTTTCAATCGTTTTTTTGCAGCTACAAAAAATTAAGTCATTATGGATTCAGCCAGCGACTCAACCAACATTGTCTCTATACACTCCACTGACTCAGCCAATACCAGTTACAATTCCTCATGTTATGAAATCTCATGTACATTTCCTTGTTTTGTTCTGGGCACTAAAAACCAATTCCCTTTGATATTTTTTTTCTCCCAGATCCAGGGACTGATGTAGTTTCTGATTCTGAAGATGACATAGACATAATCTTTATTACCTCCGACACCGAAGACGACGACAATTTTGATTATTTTGAATTCCACATCGTGCCTTCTCACAAAAAAATACATGAATATAAATAACCTATATGTTATTGGAAAATCCTCTGAAAACAAATTGTTGTAGATAGGAACTCACATACATTTATCTATAATTATTTTTCCTTTCTCCATGGGCAGTTGTACATCCTTTTACGCTGTGCATCGCACAGTTCTTCTACTAGTATATATATATGAGCAATTCAGAGTTTAGTTCATACTTATACACTATAATTTAATTCTGACAGAGAGTAAAGAGCATTTAACAACGGAGAAATTAATTAAAAATAACATATAATAATAAAAAAAAACATTGTGTTACATATATTTAGACTAAATCCAAGGACATCTACAATACCATAGGGTTTATGACCCAATTATTCTTATTTTAGGTGCCCTCACGTACATATTCAAAATGCTACAACTCCCTACCTTACTACCTCATTACAAGAATATTCTCATTTAGCTATTGAATTTGGTTGCATAATTTTTAGCGATTAAATTTTTGGCTTAACAACAAAAATTTCCATCGCTAAATCAAATATTCTTATAATAAGATTTTGTGAAGATAAAAGTTTTAACTAATATTGTTGCCAAGCATCACCAAGAGACGTTGGCCGGATTGTGGAGGTTTAGAGGGTACCGGAACGTTTGATCGACCCGATGGGGTATCCGGTGGAATTGGCACATTTCTTGGTAGCTTCCCGAAGATTACATTTGGATGACGACGCGTAATTTCATGAGCCATTTTCCGGTGACCATGAACTGAGTTGTTTGCAAACCCTAAAACTACAATTGATAGCACAAGCGCAGCTAAAAGGGTTTTACCCATTCTTTGCTTCAGTTTTGTTTTCTTGAACTGAAGTGTGATTGAAAATTTTCTTTGAGCAAGTAGATCTTATATAGGAAAAGGTGAAGAATCCAAAATAGTACCTTGCGGATTTTGAGGTAAATTGTACGTACTATTTAAATAAATCCTTTAATTTGTTTCTATTGTTTTAAAGTTAGTGTGGTCACACCATAAATTACTAAGGAATCTATAATTAATTAATTTTTTTTTTTAGTATATTAGTTTAGAATAGGCCGGATTTTATACCACTGTATATTCTCTTAAAAATGAGGAAATGAATTTTTTAGGCCATTACAAGGTACTATTTCCACATTTGGGCCATTATGAAATCAATTTCCAATTTTAGGCCATTAGAAACCATCTTTGACCAAATTAAGGCCATTTAGACTATTTTGACTTTTTCAAACTTCAATTAACCCTACCAACTTTTACTTTATTTCATTTTGACCCCAGATTTTAGTTTCTTCATTATCATTAGTCCAATATCAGCCCATCATGCTTCCGATAATTAAATTAAGCACTAAACTTCATACCTTGGCTTTGACCGCCTTGCTGTCGGGTTTCCTAAGCTCCGGGATTTTACGGACTTCCTCCAACCACGCAGCCGCGACCGATGGTTCACCGATTCTTGGCTCCTTCAGCAACAAACAGCACAGTCCTATTTCGTTTCCTACCTTAGGACGTATCAAGATATGAATAAAGGGTTTTAATTATATTATCGGGATATTTGGGATATTTGGAAGCCTGGATTTTACTGAAGAAATATTAAAAATATTATTTAAACATAATTTCCCCTAACGGAGAAGACAGACACTTAGTTCCTCATGGAGGATACAAGACTCTTGGGGGAATACCCCATACTTTTACAGACTCGAAAGGAAATATGCAGAAAGAGAAATGTTACAAATACTTTGAAGAGTTGGGAGGAATTTTCGATGCCTTCCATCTGCTTCAAACTCCTTTATTTATAGGCGCCCGCGGACTTCAGCCCCGGATTCCAATCTTCCTCTAAATCCTTGTGACGTCACTGCGTTCGTCACTTGGCCTTAATTTCCACCGGCTACATTATTGTCCTTTTTGAATTATTGCGTTAGGTGGCTTTTGTCAACTTTCCACCTTCTCTTGTCGGCCACTTTCTGCCAGCTACTCTGCCCTTCTTTGTCGGCTTTAAATTATGAGTGTTGCCGACACCTCTCTTTCTTTTACATCCAGCTAATCTTACTTTGGCTTGTGAAAGTTTTTTGGACGTTTCTTCCCTTTGTCCTGTTCGGGTCCGAATTTTTTCTGGGTTACCCGGATCTTTGTACCGAATAGGGGTTTCTCCTGTTCTGCACAATATGGGCATATGTGGTTATCCCATTGGCCAACATGCATCATGTTGCATGCCTTTTTTCTGGTAGACTCGGTTGCTGGCAACTTGTTTTCCTAGATGAGTAACCTCTTCTTTTCGAATGAGGTTTCCGCAAACTCTGTACTTTTCCCTGTTAAAGAATTAACCAGGAACGATCCATTTAAATTGTTTGAGAATATTTTAAACGGATATTTAACCTTTTCCATCTCGGTGAGACAGACCCAGAATCCCCATGCTCGTCGGGTGGAGATTTCATCTTCGCTGATTGAAGATACCAATGGTGCCTTCTCATCCATAGACTTAACTCTGTTGAAGGCAATCATATCAGGTCTCTGTAATTTAATAAATTGAAAGACCGGATAAGAACCTTTTCCGACTATCTCTGGTGCCGCTGAAATGAACTTAAGCTCCAGAATATCTCCTCTTTGCAGGTGCGGGTTGTTCTGCCATGATTCGTGCACTGCACTACTTATCCATCCCGGAAGTTTTTCGATTTCCGGAAACCCTGGTGATGTAGTATGAACAGATGCTAATGCCCCAAAGTCATACCACTTTCGAACCTCTTCTGGTTTCGATCCTTCGAGCATCCATACCCTGTTGTATCTCCCGGATGTCTCGATTACTGTTTTGCTAGGGTTAATTCCCTTTTTGGAAACCAGTTGTTCCCATTTTCCTTGGTAGTCCAGCCAGACAGTAGATAGGACCTTCTCGTCTGAATTAACCTTAGAGGTGCCTGTCATTGGCCTAAGGTTAATTTCTTCCTCTTTCACCCCAGAGGCAGTGGGTTGACTTGAGCTTTCGGAAATGTGACTATCCTCTTGGTCAACATTTTTGTCGGTATCCAACAATGGTTCCTTTGAAGCAGTGCTTGAATCTGCTTCTTCATACGTGACCACTTTAGCTTTTTGGGCATATTTCTCTTTGTTTACCAGGGAAGCTAACGCTTTCCTGATTGGCTCTAATACTGTTTCCCATAGTGCTGTCATTGCTATATGGGAGGTTCGTATATTGTTGCGGACATCCACATCGCTCTGTTGTATTTGGCCAGCTGCTCGTGCATTGATCTCGAGCTGTCCAAAATGCTTCGATAGCTCCTCTAGGTTTTCTCTGAGGTGCCTGAATCTCGTAATGATGGAATCTGCTTCAAATGCTTCCATCTCTCGTTAGGAAATCTGCAAGAACATTTTCATGAGATTTTATAACATCAATATCATAAGTATAATATTGACATTCAGCTTGCCATCTGATAATACGAGCTTTTTCAATTTTTGATTCAAGTTTATTTTTTAAAAAAGCCCTAACATTAGTATTATCAACTTTTAATACAAATTTCTTTGCAAGTAAGAATAAAGGCCATTTTTTAAATGTTTTCCATACTGCAAAGAATTCCTTCTCGTTAATATGCCAAAGTTTGGCTTGTTGTTCAGTGAACAACCCTCCTGTGTATCTACAAGGTTCTTGACCCGTAGTTGTTTTTCTCATGAGCACTCCTGCCCATCGAAAATCATTGGCGTCTGTGTAGACTACCAGTTCATCCTCATCCTGAGGTATCGCGAGTTTTGGCAAACTATTGCAGACTTGCTTTAGTTCACAAATTCTCTTGGTATGGATTTCTTCCCATTTCCATCTAGAGCTTTCAGTCTCTTTCAGGAGTGGTCTAAAATCCTTTCTATATTTTGCAAGGTCTTTAATAAACATACCCGCAAAATTTACAACTCCTAAGAAACTCTGAAGTTGTTTCTTGTCTTTTAATATATCAGGAAAATTGCGGATTTTCTCCACAATGTGTTCCTGTAACTCTATTCCTGCTTCATCAATTTGAACTCCTAAGAATTCAATTTTGTTAGCAGCGATAGTGGCCTTTTTCTCAGAGAGAACTAGACCTTCCCTGTGACATGCATCAGAAAATATTTCAAGATGTTTAATATGCTCTTTAATATTTCGAGATGCAATCAGAATGTCATCTATGTAGACGAACATAAACTCTAGATAATCCTTAAATAGATTATCCATATTTCTTTGGAATATTTGAGGGGCATTAGAAAGCCCCATTGGCATAACATTCCAAATATATTGCCCTTGTGGGGTGGAGAATGCTGTGAATTTCTTCGACTCATTCTCCATCTTAATCTGTTAGAAACCAGATTTGCAATCAAATTTGGAAAACACTTTAGCACCTTTGATGCAATCAATCAAGTGTTCTCTACTCGGAATGTAATAACCATCAAACTGTATTATTTTGTTAATACCTTGATAGTTTATTACCAACCTGGGTTTACCTCTCTTTATTTCACCGTGGTTTCTTACCAAGAATCCAGGGCTACTATAAGCTGAGACTCCAGGCTCGATGAGTTTAAGATCAATATGCTCCTTGATAATTTGCTGCATATCTTTCTTATCCTGTATATTCATTAAGATGGGTTTGTATCGAACATACTCATATTTATATTGTTCTTTTACCTGTAGAGTAGCTTCGATCTTGTTTTTATCCCACCATGCCAGAGGATCCTCGTTAAAGTTTCTTTGGATAAGTCTTTTGACATTTTCGAGGGACAATTTAGTTTCCCCATCAATGTCTAGTGAAGTTATATTTAATGACTTCATTTCCTGCATTGCTTCTTTGAGGTTTATAATTTCCTCAATAGAAGCTTCATCAAATCCTTGCTGTCTAATAGACAACAAAGCCTTACCAAACTTTCTTTTATCCTGCATTTTTGGATGGGTTAGTTTGGCATCATTATCACCACGTTTGCTGCGAAATAATATAGGCATTAACCTGTTGAATGCCTTTTCCCTGCGCAACACCTGTATCTCATTTCCACAACTTGTGGTAAATATTAACAAATTTCTTTTGTTATCTTGAACATATTTTGTAAAGGATTGTATAAAATTGTTCCCTAACAAAATATCCGCTCCTGTGTCATGAAAGTAAATAGGAGGCGTTTTTACCTTATACCAAGGTGTACCAAATGCTCCTCCAATCATGATATTGGCTTGTCGAATACCCTTATTTAGTACTAAGATTTTTTGGGAAAAATCTCTTCCTGCAATAATGGGTAATGATTCCATAGCTTCGCTAGGGAAAACTCCTGGTTTTGTCGTGCAAATACCTGATCCTGAATCAATATAAGCTGCGAAATATTCTGACTTATATTCTTCATATATTATCCCTACTGAGATATAAATGGAGAATGGACTTGTCATTTAATTCTGATGGTGTGACCCTTCAGATTAAATTCTATACCATTATCCTTTCTTACCCATGGTTTATGATTTTCGAGAAAACTTAATCCCAAAATCATAACCCCATTGTCTTTTCCGGCGGTGCCTAAGACTCTGATCTCGTGTCCTGCAATTTCAATTGTTCCTTCATAGGTTCCAATTGATGGCTGCTGCAAGTAGTATAAGTCATCACATGGAAAACGGTTAATCTTTTCAGTGATGTCGAATATTACTCGTATTTCTTTCCATCCTTCAGGGCATTTTATCTTTATATTATCTACCCCAATGGATTGAGGAGTTAGATCTTTGATGAACTCCTTCCCTTTATATGCCATAATTATGTCTTCCGAAAAAGACATACGGCTTGCGTACTCAATTCTAGCACTCGTTGATCTGTCTAGAATTGGATGATCTCTTATTTGTATGTCTACTCCTCCTAACCTTGGAATCTGGGTAGGATTTGGAGTCATGACTTTAGCAAATTCCTTGAAAATTCTAGGAATTTCTATATATTCTTTCCTGAGAAATAAGTCAGAATGATGACTATTGGAAAGTGCATAAGAGATTCTATAAGTTATAGAATATGGCCTGTTCCCTTCTTTCATCAGATCTTTTCTTTTAAAATCCTGATGAAGGGTTAGAACTCTACTAAAATCTTGGTCAGCTAAGTTATAGGAAATTCTGAGATATATGTCAAACATTAACTTCCCAGCATATAAATTTCCTACCATAGTTCCAAGAAGACCATCTCTAAGGTTATTGATTCTTCTATCAGTGACCGATAGATGCAATTCAGAATCAATGCCTTCTTTGAAGGTTGCCTTAATTACTACTTCAATGGCTCCTATGTGGATCCATTTCATAGTAATGGCGATTTCTTCCTTCATTCTGCTTAATTCCTCAAGAATTTCTTCTTTAGGAATTAATTGCATATCCATAACATTACAAGTAAGTTCCATAAGAATTGCAAACTCACCTGCACTTACCTTGTAGATGATGTTATGTCTTCTCTGGTTGAGTCCCATCTGGTTAAGAACTCGTCCAATCCCGCCAATTCTGAATCCGTCATATGGGCTGAGGTTGGAATCTTGTCGCATTATTCTTTCCATGGTTCGATTCGAGATCGTCATCCTTGAAAAGAATCCAGACAGGTTTTCAGTGGTCTGAATCCTGTCTTCTTCAGTCAGACTCGGTTGAAGATCCATCTGAATATGAGTCCGATTCACTTCTTAATTCTTCCTCGTAGATGCTTTCATCCGAGGGGATGTCCTCAAACTGATAGACTGGTACCAGCTTTCCATGGTAGACTGCTTCCACGATATCCTCCGTGGCTTCGTACATTCGTACCTCACGTTTCTGAGGGCAATCGGGTGAGATATGACCTCTGGCTCCACACTTCCAACAGTTGCAGTCCTTGAAACTCTCGTTGGCCCGGGTATGGGCTCGTCTGAATGTTCTCTTAGACGTCGTTCTCCCCGTGCTCCTTGCTGCTGAGCTAGTTGAACCTTGGGATGAACTCTTCGTCGTTCCCGTTCTTTGTCCAGTTTTGTATGATCTGGCCTTGCTCTTGGACCACCATGCTCTTCTTCTTCGGAATGGAGGTCTTCTGAAACTCCTACTGTATGAGCCCCGACTCTTCTTCTTTTTCCTCTTTTCTCCTGATTCTCCTATAATTGTTGGAAAATCGTTATTTTCACAGCAAAGAGGAGTTCTTTTTATTTTACCTCTTAGTCTCTTGATGTTCTTTTGGGCTGCTGCCTGTTGACACCATTCTCTGAGCTTATCCTTTAAGAAGGACATTCTTCGAGCTATTGAGTCCACTGTACCAGGGGGTACTGTGTACGATTGTATCAACATTTCTCTCCATGGGCTGCAGATCTTTGCAAAGAACATGGGACATGCTACTTCAGCTGTCATTTCACTCCGAAAATAGTATTTACGAAACCAGTAGATATATTCGTCTACTGCGCAAATACTTCTTAACTCCATACCCAACAGTGCTTGGGTATAGACTTTGATTTTTTTTCTGTTCTCTGTTCTTCAAAATAACCATCTCCTACAAAATGGGTTTTGAATAAGAGGCCAAACCTTTCGCAGATTGTGCTTTTGGATTCTCCTTCGAGTATTTGCTCCTTTAAAGCAGCCGTGGAGTTTTTCCAACCCAGCTTTGCCGATCCTTCGAGACTCGGCTCTATTAATCTGACAAAGTTTTCTGTATCGAGTTCCAGGGTGGTTGCTGCAATCTTCATTGAAGCTACCCATTCATCGATCAGGTCTTCGATGTTTCGGAAGTCGATAACGTCGAGGTTTAGTGTTATGCCATATGGATTTAATGGTTGTAACATCGTCTTGGCCCACGGTGTGGATTCTGGTGCTCTACTTGGGTTCCGTCCTGGGTTTCGTCTTGCATTGAGATGCACCTCAGGATACCTGTTCATATAGAAGTCTGTACTTTCTCTCATTGGAACATCAGGCGGTCCATCGTGGGTCACGTTGGATCCTGATCCTTCCGCATAACCCAATTGAAGGACTTCATTGGGTTTTACATTAACCAGATCCATAATCCCAAGTTGGGAAAATGATTCTGCTAATTCTTGTAGATCTGATAGATCTGCCCTGGAAACACTCATTCGACTGTTTTCAGGAGATCGATCATAAGCTCTTCTTGTGATTTCTGCTTTGGAACCATAGTTGCTTTACCCTTTTGATGAAAAGCTTGTACTGGTCCGAATGCATCTCTAATATTAGCTTGGTTATTCTTGGAAGATCCAGGAATATCCTTCTGCCTTTTCTTGATATCCGAAATGTCAAATTTCAGATTCAAAATTTCTTTCTTTAGATCTTGAAATACTTTCAAGATTTCATCTGTTGTCTGATTCAAGTTATCTATTTTCCCAGGTATAATTAATACCCGGTTACCAAAATCTTGAATCGTCTTTTGGATTTCTCTTAAGTCTTTTGATAACTTAGAGCTATCCGGATCAATTTCTTTCCAGTCAGTTCCTCTCACTTTTAGGAAAGAAACTGATTTGATAATATCTTGTCCATGGGACAAGTTCAAGAAATTCCTTTGGAATTTTCTATTTTTTATTTCCAAAATTTGGAAATAACTTGTGGGTTTCAAATTAATTGAATCCATTAAATAATTAAATCTTCTCCATTAAGAAATAAAATATTATAAATAATATAATTAATATGTTCTTCAATAAAACCTAGGCTCTGATACCAATTTTCAAGCGCATTGGGTGTCATTTATATAGTGAAAACTTAAGTATATTGACAAAGGACTAAAGTAAATAAAGTCAAACTTTCTTGGGGTTTTAATGAAAGAAAGGAAAAGTTGTTGGGAATTAATTAATTTTCAAATTGGTCCTTATGGCTTAATTTCATTCAACATGTGTTTGTAATGGCCTAATTCTGGAAATTCAACTTATAATGGCCTAAAAGTGGAATAGACTCCTTGTAATGGCTCTTTTTATTACTTTCCCCCTTAAAAATTAATTTTAAAAAAGAACTCCGTAGACTTCCACTTCATTGGGAGGATTGTCACTTTACTCATGTGCGAGGATGCAATTACTGTTCAGATTCAGCCCCTGCAAATTTGATGGCTGGAGTTTGTTTTGTGATGGCAAGGAATAGGGTAATGTGCCTGGCCACTTTTGTTACGGGTGTCTCTTTGAGGCAATAAAATCTATATTTTTGCAGTTATTCCTAGATTTAAGGCATAGCCTAATATAACAGAATCCTGCTTATCTTTATGAATTACTCCTATTAAATATTTTTTTTTATCCCCCTTTATTTGAATATCTAATTTTCACCGAAAATATCCATATATTTGAATTTTCCCATGTAGTATTGTTACGTGATTCTCCACACTTTCAATACTAATTGGCCCTAATCGCGAGTGGATGTATAGTGCAAGTAACTAACTATATGCACAAGTGATATGTTTGGATGAGAAAAATGTTTTGTGTGATAGAAGAAGTGGAAGAATGTGTGTGATGTGAGCGGTGTTTTGTGTGATGAGAGAGAGATATTTTCAGATGCGAGATCTATGTTTTGTGATATTGTACCCTAACTGGATTGGCCATAATCTTCACAAAACCTTGTATATTTGTGGATTACGTAATTTTTCTTATGTTGAGGACTAGCCTGATGCATCACAAGCCAACGGTTGAATTCATTTTATTTGTGCAGACATTGAGGAACGTTGTAGTTGTTTTATAGTATTATTTTGTGTGATTGAAATTTTTATGCCTAGCCATACATTACTTTTGTGTGTCTGTGTTTTCATCTACCATCACATATACAACTCAACTCATCAACAGATCAATCGACTTTATCACAAGGGAAAGCACAGGGATCACACAAACTTAGGCACAGGCGCACAGCAAAGGTTGTGGCGATGCATACATCACATTATTTAGAGCCTACATCACAAATACAAATTCTACCATCACATCATTTAATTTTCTAATAGCATGCCCCCGTCATTCCTCATCTTATGTGTGCGGACGATGTGCAATCGGGATTCGTCTACTCTTCTGGGCGGATCTCTTCTGTTTTGGCCCGAGAGTGATCATCAACGATCACAATATAGTCATTTAAAGAATTTGTGGAACCTGGACGTATAAACACGCACATATGCATGTCAACCTTAAGGAATACGAATGAGTCCCATCAACAAGTGAACTATTTATGTTGTACTGGGATGCTCGGGTTGTGCCTTCCTTTTACTTGTGCAGGAATAGGGATGTCAACTTTACGCGTAGGGTCGGTAACCGGTCGGGTAATCGGGTATCGGGCACGGGTAGGTGTTAACCCAATAAAATAAATATTAAGGCCCATCCACTTTTGGCCTAATTGATAAATTGCTCGGCCCAGTCCGTAAAAAAATATCCAGTAGAAGGGACTGAAGAAGAGGATGACGATCCTCAAGTCAGTAGGGCGAGGCCTCATACAAGGAAAAAGAGGATCGTAGTTAGAGGCACCATACAAGGAAGGTATCAACATGAGGCGTCATCTAAGGAAACAAATCAGGACGAGACACCACCAAAGGAAGAAAATCAGGGTGAAGCATTCGTGGGCCTGAGGGAACCCTGGGTTCCTCACCCTATATAATTGTAATGTGGCACCAGAGGGTGGACATCTCCAACACACTTCGAAAGAAGCCGCATTTACTTATCTTAATTTTCTGCAATTTTTTACTGCTTTCTGTTTCTTTCAATTCCTTTACTGCTTTTTTTTTTTTAATTCTTGTACTTCGCTTTTCTATTTTTCCTGTAATCTTTCGCCAAGTTCATCAATAAAAGAGAGATTCTATTCCTCCAAGATTTCACTGTTAACAAATTGGCACGCCCAATGGGACACGATTTAAGACCATATCCGCTTCGAGTAGTGTATGCGTCTTAGATCCAGAAGAGTTATTGTTGATCTGACACAGAAGTTTGAGGATATGTCCCTACAAGACCAGACGATCAAGCGAACATCGAATGAGGACGCCGGTGAAACGGCGAACACCACCCAACCGCTACAGTGGATAATGCAGATCCCTACTCTGTCTGAACAAATGTGACTATTGATGACTTAATCGATGGCCGAATTCATGCCTTTACTCACAAGGCACCTAATGGACGTTCTGCGGCCTGCCATGGCCGACCAAACTGACCGAATATGCGGTTCCTTGCGTGTCCAGCAAGACGGGTTGTCCCTACAAATGGCACTGCTGTGCTGCCAAGCACCCTATATCCAGGCCGTCAGGAGGCCAACAGCGGATTTGGGGAACCACATATGGCCAGCCGCCACTCCAGGAGTCCGGAAGCATGGCCAGTATGTTCCCACACTCGTACTAGACTGCATATGCCTTTGCTCCTGCGGCACCCAACATGCCGAATTTGGGTTACGCGGCACCTCCCGTGCCAGTTTATGCTCCATCGAGTCCTTTGATGGCAACCAGCGCTACACCAGGCTGTATGGCGGCCGGATCTAGCATGGCGCCACGACAGGCGGCACCTCATGTGTCGAATATTGCCAACAACACCTTATGTGGCGGCGCTTCTAAACCCTGGATGGATGCTACCATCCCTAGGGGGCAGGCGCCACAGCCATGCGGAGTGGCAGCGGCACCCATGGCCCCAGCCGCCATACTTGCTCTAGCCACAATTGGAGGACAGGCACCACAACAATCATGTGGAGTGCCCGCAGCACCTGTTGCTCAGGCCACCGTTCCTCCTCCTGCCGCCATGCCTCCTACGCAGGCAGCAGTGATCTCACCGAAGTTGCTCGCAGATATGATGCAGCAGCACCTTGGGATTCAGCTAAAGCCGGTGGAGCGGCCTACATACCGGAAGCCATATCCTGACTGGGTAGACACCATGCAACCCTACCCAAGGGGTTTCAAGATGCCCAAATTCACCTCCTTTTCAGGGGATGACGGCAAATCTACTGTGGAACATGTTGGAAGGTTCACTGCTCAGTGCAGGGAAGCAGCGGCCAATGATTGGCTGAAATTAAGATTGTTCAGCTCATCCCTCACCGGACCTTCCTTCGCATGGTTTGCCTCCTTGCGGCCTAACTCTATTCGAAATTGGGCTGACCTCGAACGTGCATTCCATGATAGGTTCTACACTCCACTACCACAGGTAAGCCTTGCAGACCTTACTAATGCCAAACAGTATACCGTGAGGCGGAAAGCACTTTTATTAGTAGATTACAACGGCTGAAAGGCCGATGTTCCATAGCAATCCCGGAAAGGGAAATAGCCAATATTGCAGTGGCTAATATGTTGCCGAGATTAGAGGAACATTTAATTGTGCAGGATGCGACGGATCTTGCCCAGCTGGCCGAGAGAGCGGCCCACTTGGAAAAATTCTTGGAGGAACAGGAAGGGAGGCGTCCTACACGTCGAGTTCACTTCGAGGAGGTGAGATTCAGCGACGAAGAGGACGAACCAGTGGAAGTGGCTGTTGTGGAACTAGTCCAGACGGCCAAGCCACATACTTGTGCGGCTCTCAAGCCGCCAGAACAAAAAGAGGCCAAATATAAACCTGAGGAGGACCTCTTTGATATGAGCAAGGCGGACCAAGTGTTCGATGCCTTACTCAAAGATGGCGGGATTAAGCTGCCTGAGGGGCAGAAGTTACCAGCGGCCGACGACATTCGGGGCCGAGCATTCTGTAACTAGCACAACTTATACACTCATAGCATTACTAAATGCTGGAGTTTTAGAATTGCCATACAGAATAAAATAAAAGAGGGACACTTTAAAATTGCAGGTATGAAAGTGGATATAGACCCGTTCCCACAACTTCACGTTGGTGCTTCTGGGCTTGTTCCAAACCCAGAGGATGGTGGCTCTAGTAGCCGGGTTGATCAAGAGGGGGAACATGTCGAAATCAATGAGCAAGATGAGGACTTGCTATCTGATGAATCTGATACAGAAAAAGAAAAGGAGTTGTATAGCAAGCAGGCCAAGTTTAAAAACATGTGTTAGGAAGATTTTGAGAAAGTCCTAAAGGCTGAAGAAAAGGAACATCAGAAGAGGAAGAAACCTCCATTGAGGATCGAGATCCCAAAGCATGCTCTGGAGATACATGACAGCGGGAGGCACCAGCTTGTTACTCGGGATTACAGGCAAGGAGTGGAAGTGATGCCAACCTTAATGAGGCATCCAGAACATCCTGCTGAAGCTAATAGATAGATGAGGAACCGGGCAGGAAGCAAGGTTACTCAAAAGGAGCCGCCACCTATGACCAGGAGTCAGTATAGGAGGGCTCAAAGAAGATATGCCGAGGAAATGCGGCAATGGGAAGCCCAGATTCATAAGTTGGAATCTTCTAAGCCTCGGAAGCCCATACAACCAACTTATTTCAGAGCCCAAGGGGAAAACTCCGAGTAGGGAGGCCTATTCATGAGAGGCCACATCATCCGGATGGGAAACCTTTGTATAGGAAGCCTAGTTCCCCCATTCCACCTCGAAAGTCGGTGCATGAGCGGCTTAGAGATGATAGGGGAAGGTCACATGAGGCCTTGAGGAGGCCATCCACCATCACCTCCCTCTAGGAGGCCACATCCACCATCACCTCCCACCAGGAAGCCAGTGCGGGAAAGACTGCAATGGGCAGACCGACGGCATCCAGCGCCTCTGCCTAAGACCACGGAGCCTAGGCCTCCTCAGATAAGGAATCAACCGATAACTTCCAGAGACAAAGGTAAAGCGGTCGTCTTGGCCGAATCAAGTAAGGGAAAAAACGCAAGCAAATCTTGGGCGGATAAATTCATGGAAAGATTTAATCGCATGGGTGATCCGGGGACAGCCAGAGAAATGGCTATGATGAAGGTCCTTACCAGATTCTTTGCTTACATAGCGGCATACCAGGCTGGTGAATTGAGAGGTGAACCTGACAGCTACGAGGGGTTCATGGCTTACTGCAAAACTCTTGACGAGTCTGAGAAAACAGAATTACAACCTGAGATCCAACCAACCAATGAGGTTGCACAAGTAAATTTCGGTGCAGTCACTTCCAAAGATGTGGAAGCTGCCATGGAGGCTAACCAAGAAAAGACTAAAGTCGGCATAAGTGCTATAGGCATCATGACCGAAGACCTTGAGATGTTAGATGATATGGAGCTAGGAGGAGAACAACTTGGATGGTGAGGAGACTAACTTGGATGATGCTTTCTGGGTTGGCCTAGAAAATGAACTTAAGGAAGCAGGCTATGAGTATGGACAAGAAGAGGAGCTAACAGACCCTGCCGTGCTATGCAAGTTGTAGGACTGGCGGCAGATGAGCAAATCAACGATAATGAGTCCGAAGTATGGGATGAAGAAGAACCATCGTTTGCTAGACTCATTGAGGAGATGGATGAAATGATAGCAGCACTTTCCCATCCAACCAGGAGCCTCCTTGAGGAGTTAGGTGGCCAGTCTGCTCAAGGGACAGTTTTTCCACAGTTTGCCAAACCGGAGGCATCCCAGGTTAGGCAATTGAATCCTTCGTGTATTAAAGCCCATATTGACGGGTGTCCCGTGAACAGGGTGTTCGTTGATAATGGGGCAACGACAAATGTGATGCTGATGTCAACTTTGAGGAAGATCGGTAAGAGTTGGTGGAAGCAGATCCCCAACCCTTCATAGGACACGACCGCAACAACGATGAGGCGGTCTTTTACTTGGAAGATATCCAGCCCAAGTCTGCTTTAATTGGGGTGGATGTGGACTTAGAATCCATCGACTTTACTTCCAGTGGCTTCAAGCTACATCCTGTAGACAGCCGATAAGAGCCCTCAGGCTCCACATGATGAGTAGCCAGGATATCTACAAGTACTTATTACAGCGGATCGCCACCACTGAGATGATGATCGGTGCCGAAGACAAGTCCAAGAACCCGACTGATAAAAGGCCATCTGAATGGCCATCATCTGTGAAGCGGACGTTGCCTAGTCTGGAAGCCAAGGAACCACTTGTGGACATCAACCTTGGGACGGATACAGAGCCGAAACTCACCTAGATAAGCGCTTCACTACCCGAGGAGGAGGGGCACCAACTAGTGGAGCTGATTCAGAAGTACAAAGATTGTTTTGCGTGGTAGTACACAGACATGCCAGGACTCTCAAGAGAACTCGTGGAACATAAGCTACCGACTCACCTCGAGTTCAGACCTTACAAGCAGCCGCCTAGACGGCTTGATCCAGACATCATCCCAAAAATAAAGGCTGAGATTGAAAAGCTTCTTAGAGCATGTTATATTAGAACTTGTTATGTGGAATGGCTTGCAAATATTGTACCTGTGTAAAGAAGAATGGTCAGTTGACATTCTGTATAGACTTTAGAAATTTAAACTTGGCGACACCCAAGGATGAATATGTAATGCCTATGGCCGATATGCTTGTTGATGCGGCCGCCAGCTATAAATTTTTATCATTAATGGATGGTTATTCTGGATACAACCAAATCTTTATTTCTAAATCTGATGTACACAAACTGCTTTTCGTTGCCCGGGGCTTGTCGGCATTTTCGAATGGGTGGTCATGCCCTTTGGTTTGAAGAATGCCGGGGCAACATACCAAAGGGCCATAAACATGATTTTTCATGATTTAATTGGACACACGGTTGAAATTTACATTGATGACATCATCATCAAGTCGTGCGAATTTGGTCATCACTTGGCCCATCTTGAGGATGCTTTCATCCGAATGAGGCAACATGGATTGAAAACCAATCCAGCTAAGTGCGCCTTCGGAGTGGAGGCAGAGAACTTCTTAGGTTTCCTAGTACATGAGAGGGGCATCGAAGTGGATCAAAACAAGGCTAAGGCCATCTTGGAAGCCCGCGCACCGTCCAATCTCAAAGAGCTGCAGTCACTGATTAGCAAGATTAATTTCCTAAGAAGATTCATTGCTAATGTTGCAGGGAAAATGAAAGCGTTCACCACATTGCTTAAAGGAAGGAAGAACGAGACGTTCCTGTGGACAGATGAGCATCAAGCGGCCTTTGAAGAAATTAAGAGGGCGTTGGGCAACCCCCCAGTGCTGGTACCGCCAAGGCATGGAGTGCCTCTGAAGCTATATGTGTAAGCCGCCGAAGAATACATCGGATGCTTACTTGCTCAAGATGATAAGACCGGCAGGGAAAGATCTATCTACTACCTTAGCAAAACTCTCCAAGGACCAGAGATGAGATACACCGCACTAGAGAAATTGTGATATGCTCTAGTATACTCCTGCAATAAATTAGAACATTATATGCTGCCAAGAACGGTTCATGTGGTAGCTCCCTACAACTTGGTGAGAACACTCCTGCATAAGCCGGCGTTGAAGGGTCGCCAGGCTAAATGGGCTATGAAGATCAGTCCTTTTACTCTTGTACACGTCCCTCAGAAAAAGCAGTCAAGGGACAAGCTTTAGCTGATTTCCTAGCTCAAATCCCTCGTTAACGGTACCGGAGGATCCCAGAGAGACATCTTTCATAGGGTTCGAACCTTGGGAATTGACCTTTGATGGATCGTGTGCAAGCAGCGGCTAGGGAGCCGGTATTACAATCACTAGCCCTCTGGGGCAGCATTGGAAGCTTGCTCGGGAACTGGAACCGGGCACCACCAAAAATCAAGCGGAATATGAAGCTTTGATATTTGGCCTGGAGACAGCGCTGCTCAAGGGTGCAAAATCCATTACAATTTTTGGAGACTCCCAAGTTATCCTGAAGCAACTAACAGGAGAATATGAATGCAAGAATCCAAGGCTGATTAAGTGCTATGAGACAGCACTAGAACTATGGGGCAAGTTTTCGGACGCTACTATCACCCACGTACCTAGAAGTCAAAATCAAGAGGCCAACGAAGCTGCTCAACTTGCTTCAGGCTGGCAGACAAGTCGCCCTAGGGGGCACCATGCATCGCCTGCCATCGCAAATGAGTCTGAATGTAACACCCCGGATTTGATAACCCAGGCCGGGATGTCACCACCACACCTCCCTAGCAAGACACGGATTCTCCGAGCTTACTAAAGAGATGCAAGGCTATAGGTATTGCAAAGGGTTTATAAAACAAGTCCGGAATTTATTTAAAAATAATAATAAGTGTCATCCACACATATAGTAGTAATAATAAGTCGCAGCGGAAATAATAAAATGGGCCAACATGGCCAAAACTCGGGTTTTTACATGCCCGATACGCAGTATCATAAAAACGACAAATTCAATGTTTAATAATTCCATCCCCCAGTGCACATGCTATGCATTATCTCTGTACTCTGAAAGAAAAAGGAAAACAACAATTTTATCAGTATTATAAAATACTGAGTAAGTCGATCCTAACATAGCAATAAAGGGGTTTAATTAAATAATTAAATTTTCTCCTAAACATGCATGCAACAATTTATTTACTAATTAAAATTTTAAATTAATAATTTAATTGGGTACTTGGACATGCATTTAAATTCATAAATGATAATCTACATGTTATAAAATTTAAGACATAAATTTAAATGCATAGTTTAAAGACAAGAATAAAATAAATAAATGCGTAAAAAGTATTAAGTCTTTAATTTTTGCCGTTACACCACCGTTTCTCAATATTTAGTGTAGTCGGTCATCCGGCGACCGCAGCCGTTTCGTATGTTTCTTGTGTAGCCGGTCATCCGGCGGCCGCAGCCGTATCTGCCATACCCAAAACACTCCGGAGCCTCGGAAAACCCATAAGGATAATCCCGAGAGTGTAGGCCATGTATCTCCCGCCGTTTGGCGTAGTATCTCATCTAAATTCTCTTGTCCATTATAGGCCCAAAGAGAAAGGCTAGAGGGGCACCCTGCAGAGTACTCACCCTCCACCAAAGTATCTCATGTATCGTTTCGATTTAGTGTAACGGGATTTTTCAAAAGTATAGATGTATCGTATTTCAAGGTCTCGACCGTTTATTTCGAAATTTCATGTAACACCCGAGAAAAACAAATTCAAATTGTTTTGAACTACGTCATGACTTGATCCGTTCACATGGTACGTAGGCAGCTTAGAACTAAATTCTAAGTTCAGTCACAAAATAAATCACAAAATAAATCACAAATTAAATCACAAAATTAAATCACAAACCAAATCACAAGATCAATCACAAAAACGTTAGGAGGAATTGGAACTAATTTAACTAGACTAATTAGGGCACGGAAATGTTACGAGCGTTAAGCCTGAACTCGTAACAAGTCTAAGGTAGAGATTTCGAACCGGAAACGACCCGAGAAGTCGAGCCAACACGTAGAGGATAAAGAAACCGATAGAGGAAAAGGAGAAAAGACCCGACGGACCACGCGGACCGCTGAACCGGCCGGTCCGGCCGGCCCGCGCTCGCCACGCGCCGCCGCACGGAAGGTGGAGACGCGTCTCCAGGGCTGGTCGCAGCGTGTTCCGCGCGGGCAAAGCTATAGTGCGCGTCACCAGCGCGCCAGAGGTGCAGAAGGTCTAAACTTTCCTTCTATGGCGATTTTCTTGCCAAAAATCCAACCTCAATCGGTGGCAAGTCGATCACAACAATTGGGAAGGGCATAAGATCAGATTTGGACGCCCCCTCCCCATAATTTTCAGAAAACTAAACCCTAAACACTCCCAATCTTCCTCTCCAAGCCAAAACTCCTTCGACTTCACTTTCCGGCAAGTATTCCGGCGACAACGAGGCAAACGGGACGAAGTCTCTACCCTCTAGAACCTTGGTAAGTAGTATTACAGTGTTTGAATTGTCCATAAGCTTTAACAAACTCGAAATCTAACCATTTTCCTTTGCTACGATTTCACGTCGGGGAACGAACAAAAAGCAATCGGAGAAGTTGGCCGTTCGTCGCGACCTTAGGACGGGACCCTTTACAGCGACCCTATTCTCTAACTAAGTAAGTTAAGACCTTACTCACCAATTTTTGTGGTTTGTTGTTGTTTAAAACTTAAGATCTAGACTCGTAACAAAAATCGGTTTTCAAAAACCCTATTTTCGTCCAATTTCAAAAACTCGCCTAAAACTCGACCTTCGGGAATTCAAACCAAAAACTTTTCAACATAGATTTTGTTCCTAAGACTCTAATCTACCTTGTGTCCAAATTTCAGCCATTGACATAAAGATTTGCGATTCCAAATCGCGCCGTAAACTTTCAGTGATAAAACCGAACATTCGAATTGTTGACAGATTTACTTATTCGACTTGATGCATGTTTTTCACCCGTTTTTAGAATGATTCAACTTTGCATTTCTAAACAAAAGTTGTAGATAATTGTGTCTAGATTATGCATATAAAATTTCATGAATTTTGGAGTTCATTTGATATGTCAAAATGGCCAATTTACAGAACTGTTTTAAACCATCTTTTGAGTCCGCGTGTGTACAGCGTGTTGTGGTCGATTTTTGAACATCTAAAATTCATTATTTCCAAAATCTTAAAACATGAAAGTTGTTTATTAATGTGTTATGTATCTCCTGTAAAAATATCGGATCAATTGGCTTTGAAATGAATATTTAATCGGCGTCATACGAAACTGTGACGAAATCAGTTTTTGGGACAGAAATTATCTTTTGCAAAGAACTTGAAATTTGACTCACTTCAAAACCTTATTTCCGAAAACTTAAAGCATGAAAGTTGTTCGTGTGTGTGTTTTTGAGCTATAGTGTAAAGTTCAGAATTTTTGGTGTAGAGATGAATTTTTAATTAAGAAAGGCGTAAACTGCGTCGAATCGGATTTTTCGAACTTGAGAAAACTCGAACTACGAAACGCGATATCGAATATTTTGATAACATTGAAATACGAACTTTCAAAAAATCCCGTTCACTAGGCTGAGCCGATCTTCATGCTATCATTATCTTTGAGACTGCCTCGTTAGTGGTCTCCTTACTATCTGAGATTGTCTCGTTAGTGATCTCGCGCGCTGTGTTTTGGATCGCCTCGTTAGTGGTCCTATTATCTTTTGAGACTGCCTCGTTAGTGGTCTCCCATTATTTTGGACTGCCTCGTTAGTGGTCCGACGTTTGAGATTGCCTCGTTAGTGATCTCCCAGTATGGTGTCCTCTTCTTAGTTTGCGGGATAAAATATAAAAGACTTGTGTGAGTGTTTAACTATGCTTAAATCTTATTTACCATGTTTTTAAATTATGCATTTAAATTACGTTCTTAAATTATGCTTTTAAATTACGCTTTTAAATTAAGTCCTTTAATTATGTATTCTCGCCTTGAATATCTTAATCATGTTTTTCCGCTGCGACTAAAATATGGATTTTTAAATTAATGCATGAAAAGTGTAATCTTTAGTTTAAACACATGTAACCCCTTAAATTATTTAGTTAGGGATTAACTTACTCGGTATATTTTTATACTGATAAACCGTTGTCATTTTTCTTTTACAGAGTATGTCGAGTGACGCATGCATATGCACTTGGGGGAAACCATTTATGGACATTTTTAATTTCTGCATCGTACAACTGTTTTACCGGGTCTTTTAAACCCGAGGTTTGGCCGTGTTGGCCGTGAATACTTTCCACTGCATTTACTTTATTTCATGCATGATGATTTTTACTCTCGTATTTTGAATTAAGTATTATAAATTTCCGGACGAAATATTGAAATGTTTTTAAATCTTTTACGTACCCATAAGCCTTGCATTTCCTTAGTGAGCTCGGGAAGCCGTGTCTTGCTAGGGAGATGTGGCGGTGACATCCCGGCATGGGTTATCAAATCCGGGGTGTTACAAGTTGGTATCAGAGCCCGAACAATTTTGAAGCTACTTCTATTATTTTAAACCATTATTTTAAACCCAAGTACTATTTTTAAATTTATTATTTTTGACTACTAGTATTATTTTTAGCCCAAAAGCTTATTTCTACGTAGCCCAAAATCTTAGCCAAAGAAATATTAAATTTTTGGTCCGCTATAGAGGCCCAACTTTTATTCCTACCCATGTAGTAGATTTATTTTAAATACATGGATAAATTAAAATTTTTAATGGGAAAAGGGGGACTTGCACTTGCATGTTGCATATAGATTTAAATTCGTGCATGACTAATCTTGCCTAAAACATATTCTAACCTTAACCTACCTTGTTAACATTTGATGGCCGCACCAAACGTGAACATGATCAACCTACTAATGAGATTGATTGAAGCGTACCTCGAATCCCCTCAAAACGTGAACAACTTCAGCGTAAGGGTAGAACAAATGGAGGCTAACCTGGGCCACCTAACTAATCTGGGCCAAGCAGGGCATCAAGATATAACCCAACTCCAAATTCAAATCAACGAACTCCAGACCCGCGAGACTAAGCTTCGGACCCAGATTGACGACGTAGAGACCCAAGCAGAGGTCTTGGGACATCAACTGCTTTATCTGAAGGATGATCTGCTCCCACATGCCCCGCTCGACCCGGGAGCTCCTCCTGTAGCTAGCCCCGTTGTTGATCCTGTCGCTGTCCCTGCAGCCGTCCAAACTCCAGTTGCTGTCATTGATCCTGCTCCTGCTGCCGGGCCCAATTGGCCAGCAAGCCCAGTGTTCCATGGGCCCCTTGGCACGGGCACCATCGAGGATTCGAGTGATGAGGATGACCCCATGGAGGACCCGACCACCTACCCTCCCCAGGATTAGAGATTTTTGATATATTATTCCTATTGTTCTCCTTTCTATTTTCCCCAACTATTCTCAGCATTTTGGTTCCTATCGCTTGTACCGAATAAAGTTCCCTATTAAGCAATAAGTTCACAAGCATCTATTCCATACGCAGTCTTTACGTTTTATTTCATTGAAAACTCAACAAACCAAGGGAACAAGACAACAATAAACAAGCAACATATCTATATATGCACAACAAATCGGCAAGGTACCTCGAACCCTAAATCCTAAGACCCAGGGTCTCAACGTTTCAACCTTTACACCCTTAACATAAACGACCGAACGAATAAATACAAATCTTAACCAACTATTAGTAGGCATCGCTCAATTTAGCAAAACACTTTCTCCCAACACTCCATCAAATCCCCAGAACTCTAAACCTACTTGTGCTCGTATGGTGATGTCAGGATGGCACCTAGAGGACGAGCAAGGACCTTCCCTACCACCCCCAACACCCGCGACACGCCAGGATAACCCAACGAGCAGGCACCTAACGTTGAGGCGCCGAACCCAGCAGGCCCGATGCCCTGCGGAAGGGCGAATGAGGAACATGGAGGAACTACTGATCGCACTGGGCAATGCTTACGTTAACCAGGGCGGAGTTGGCCGCAGTCGTGTTCGCCTTAAAGATTTGGAGATACTACCTCTATGGGCGAAGGTGTCGAATGTTCACCGACCATAAGAGCCTCAAGTACATATTCACGCAAAAAGAGCTGAATTTGAGGCAAAGGAGATGGTTAGAACTGATTAAGGATTATGACTTGGAGATCGCGTACCACGAAGGAAAGGCCAACGTCGTGGCCGACGCCTTGAGTCGAAAGACTCAACATGTCGCGAACTCACTTGTGATACCGGCCGAATTGTACAAAGACCTGGCGAAATTGAGTCTAGAACTGGTGCATCCTGGCACGGTAACCGAGGTCATCAACGCGATGGTAGTAGGACCGACCATATTCAATGAGATACGACTCGCCCAACCGGGTGACGAGAAGTTGGAAGAAATAAGGAGGGGCATTGCCGAAGGAAAGGCAATGGATTTCAAAATTCATGAGGACGGAAGCATCCGCTTCAAGGGAAGGTGGTGTATACCACGAAAATCTGCGGATCTGAAGGAAAAGGTGATGGAGGAGGGCCATAACACTCCCTACTCGGTTCACCCCGGAGGGGACAAGCTGTACAACGATTTGAAGAAGAACTATTGGTGGCCGAACATGAAGAGAGAGGTAGCCGAGTTTGTGGCAAGATGCCTTACCTGCCAGAAGGTCAAGGCAGTATGACAAAAACCCCTAGGACTAATGCAACCATTGGAGATCCCAAGCTGGAAATGGGATAGTATCTCAATGGATTTTGTTTCGGGGTTACCACGCTCACCGAAGGGAATGAATAAAATCTGGGTGATCGTGGATAGGTTGACAAAAGCTGCCATATTTATCCCAATGAAGGATACTTGGTCGATGGACCAATTGGCAAGGGCGTATGTCGACAATGTGGTACGCCGGCATGGAGTACCACACGACATCATCTCAGATAGAGACAGTAGATTTGTCTCTCTGTTCTGGACCAAACTGCAAGAAGCTCTCGGTACGCAAATAAAGATGAGTACCGCATTCCATCCCATGACGGATGGGCAGACGGAGCGAACGATCCAAACGCTGGAGGACATGCTGCGGGCCTGTGTGCTAGAATTTAAGGGGAATTGGGAGAATCATCTACCTTTGATAGAGTTTTCCTACAACAACAGTTACCATGCTAGCATCGGCATGGCACCCTTCGAGGCACTGTATGGACGTAGGTGCCAAAGTCCATTAAGCTGGGAAGAGAACGATAAGACGGTAATAGTGGGACCACAACTTGTTGAGGACATGGCTCAACAAATCATGGTCATCCAAGGGAAGATGAAAGCCGCTCAGGACCGGCAAAAGAGTTACGCAGAAGTGAGACGGAAAGACTTGGAATTTCAAGTCGGCGATAAAGTTATGCTGAAGGTATCACCAATGAAGGGTGTGATGCGCTTCGGCAAGCGAGGAAAACTGAGCCCACGGTACATAGGACCATATGAAATCCTGGAAAGAGTGGGAAATCTCGCATATCGGCTAGCGTTGCCACCACAATTTGCTCGTGTTCACGATGTATTCCACGTCTCCCAATTGAAGAAGTATGTGCACGATCCGACCCATGTGCTCCAACCGGAAGAAATTGAATTTGAGGATGACTTGAGTTACGAGGAAGTTCCGGTGCGAATACTCGACACGAAGGAGAGAGTAACGAGGAATAAGACCGTGAGAATGGTCAAGGTCCTTTGGTCCAACCACGAGACGGAGACGGCAACGTGGGAGTTGGAGGCCGACATGAAACAACGTTACCCTACCCTCTTCCAAGATGAATCGGCCACAGTTATGGGGACATAACTGTATTCTTAAGGGGGGAGGATGTAGCACCCGAGAAAAATAAATTCAAATTGTTTTGAACTACGTCATGACTTGATCCCTTCACAGGGTACGTAGGCAGCTTAGAACTAAATTCTAAGTTCGGTCACAAAATAAATCACAAAATAAATCACAAATTAAATCACAAAATTAAATCACAAACCAAATCACAAGATCAATCACAAAAACGTTAGGAGGAATTGGAACTAATTTAACTAGACTAATTAGGGCACGGAAATGTTACGAGCGTTAAGCCCGAACTCGTAACAAGTCTAAGGTAGAGATTTCGAACCGGAAACGACCCGAGAAGTCGAGCCAACACGTAGAGGATAAAGAAACCGATAGAGGAAAACGAGAAAAGACCCGACGGACCACGCGGACCGCCGAACCGGCCGGTCCGGCCGGCCCGCGCTCGCCGCGCGGCCACCGCGCGGAAGGTGGAGACGCGTCTCCAGGGCTGGTCGCGCGTGCTCCACGCGGGCAAAGCTATAGGTGCGCGTCACCAGCGCGATAGAGGTGCAGAAGGTGTAAACTTTCCTTCTATGGTGATTTTCTTGCCAAAAATCCAACCTCAATCGGTGGCAAGTCGATCGCAACAATTGGAAAGGGCATAAGATCAGATTTGGACGCCCCCTCCCCATAATTTTCAGAAAACTAAACCCTAAAGACTCCCAATCTTCCTCTCCAAGCCAAAACTCCTCCGACTTCAATTTCCGGCGAGTATTCCGGCGACGACGAGGCAAACGGGACGAAGCCTCTACCCTCTAGAACCTTGGTAAGTAGTATTACAGTGTTTGAATCATCCATAAGCTTTAACAAACTCGAAATCTAACCATTTTCCTTTGCTACGATTTCACGTCGGGGAACGAACAAAAAGCGATCGGAGAAGTTGGTCATTCGTCGCGACCTTAGGACGTCCGGAAACCCTTTACAGTGACCCTATTCTCTAACTAAGTAAGTTAGGACCTTACTCACCAATTTTTGTGGTTTATTGTTGTTTAAAACCTAAGATCTAGACTCGTAACAAAAATCAGTTTTCAAAAACCCTATTTTCGTCCAATTTCAAAACCTCGCCTAAAACTCGACCTTCGGGAATTCAAACCAAAAACGTTTCAACATAGATTTTGTTCCTAAGACTCTAATATACCTTATGTCCAAATTTCAGCCATTGACATAAAGATTTGCTATTCCAAATCGCGCCGTAAACTTTCTGTGATAAAACCGAACGTTCGAATTGTTGACAGATTTACTTATTCGACTTGATGCATGTTTTTCACCCATTTTTAGAATGATTCAAGTTTGAATTTCTAAACAAAAGTTGTAGATAATTGTGTCTAGATTATGCATAAAAGATTTCATGAATTCTGGAGTTCATTTGTTATGTCAAAATGGCCGATTTTCAGAACTGTTTTAAACCATCTTTTAAGTCCGCGTGTATACAGCTTGTTGTGGTCGATTTTTGAACATCTAAATTCATTATTTCCAAACTCTTAAAACATGAAAGTTGTTCATTAATGTGTTGTGTATCTCCTGTAAAAAGTTCGGATCAATTAACTTTGAAATGAATTTTTAATCGGCGTCATACGAAACTGTGACGAAATCAGTTTTTGGGACAGAAATTATCTTTTTCAAAGAACTTGAAATTTGACTCACTTCGAAACCTTATTTCCAAAAACTTAAAACATGAAAGTTGTTCGTGTGTGTGTTTTTGAGCTACTGTGTAATTTCAGAATTTTTGGTGTAGAGATGAATTTTTAATTAAGAAATGCGTAAACTGCCTCGAATCGGATTTTTCGAACTTGAGAAAACTCGAACTACGAAACGCGATATCGAATATTTTGATAACATTGAAATACGAACTTTCGAAAAATCCCATTCACTAGGCTGATCCGATCTTCATGCTATCATTATCTTTGAGACTGTCTCGTTAGTGGTCTCCTTACTATCTGAGATTGCCTCGTTAGTGATCTCGCGCGCTGTGTTTTCGATCGCCTCGTTAGTGGTCCTACTATCTTTTGAGACTGCCTCGTTAGTGGTCTCCCATTATTTTGGACTGCCTCATTAGTGGTCCTACGTTTCAGATTGCCTCGTTAGTGATCTCCCGGTATGGTGTCCTCTTCTTAGTTTGTGGGATAAAATATAAAAGACTTGTGTGAGTGTTTAATTATGCTAAAATCTTATTTACCATGTTTTTAAATTATGCATTTAAATTACGTTCTTAAATTATGCTTTTAAATTACGCTTTTAAATTGAGTCCCTTAATTATGTATTCTCGCCTTGAATATCTTAATCATGTTTTTCCGCTGCGACTAAAATATGGATTTTTAAAGTAATGCATGAAAAGTGTAATCTTTAGTTTAAACACATGTAACCCCTTAAATTGTTTAGTTAGGGATTAACTTACTCGGTATATTTTTATACTGATAAACCGTTGTCATTTTTCTTTTACAGAGTATGTCGAGTGACGCATGCATATGCACTTGGGGGAAACCATTTATGGACATTTTTAATTTCTACATCGTACAACTGTTTTACCGGGTCTTTTAAACCCTAGGTTTGGCCGTGTTGGCCGTGAATACTTTCCGCTGCATTTACTTTATTTCGTGCATGATGATTTTTACTCTCATATTTTGAATTAAGTATTATAAATTTCCAGACGAAATATTGAAATGTTTTTAAATCTTTTACGTACCCATAAGCCTTGCATTTCCTTAGTGGCGGTGATATCCCGGCCTGAGTTATCAAATCCGGGGTGTTACATTTCAAATCTCTTCGATTTTAAATCATTTGGCGTCACAGTTTACGCCTTTTTAATTTAAAAATTCATTTCAAGTCCGAAAAATCTGAAGTTTGTACAGTATATCAAAAACACCCTAACGAACGTGTTTTAACGATTTCGAAATAAGTTGAGGAGACATGTCAAAAATCGAGTTTATTGCACAACATATGCACTGTCAGGTTTCAGGTTTACCACAGTTCGAAAAATCGACGTTTTAACATAACAAATGAACTCCAAAAATTCTGAAATTTTATATGCAAATACTAGACGATTATCTACAACTTTCATCTATATTGCAAAGATCAATTCGGCATAGAAAATATAGTGACACGCTCATCAAGTTTGGACATGTTCACTGTCAGTTTTCGAAAAAGTTTTAACAAGGCAATTTATGTTCGATGTGATTTGAAATAGCAAACGTTGACAAAAATGTGTTAGGATCAAAAGTCTAGTTTTGAGTTTCTCGGATTGGACTCTCGAAATATGAGTTTTAACCGGATTTCAGAAATTGCGTAAGATAGGGTTTTTAGGTTCGATTTTTACGTTTCGTTACAAAGTCACTAAATCGGACGCCCCTAAGCCACCCGTATTGATATGAAAGGCATCAACTTAAAGTAATGGTGTTCTTGAGTCGTCCTAGACTACGAACGGATCCTTGCACACGTTCTCTTCCTCCTTCCGTCACGAACGTGTTTACAAGTCCAATATTCAAAAGTTAGATTAAGGATTGGAGATAAAAACGAGAAAAGGAATCTGAATAATCCTTACCAGTGATCTAAGGGATGTAAACCTTGATCTACACGTTCCTACGGTCGTCGTTGGTCGCCGGGAGTCGCCGGAAGTTCGTCGGAGGTTCATCGGAAGGGTGTTTTGGCTTGGGAGAGTTTGAGAGTGAATGGGAGGCTGTGGGAGGCTGACAATGGGGTGGAGATCAACCCTAATTCGTCCCTTAAGCTTTCCCCCCGTCCAAATTCACTTTCCATAGTCGGGGGTTGAATTATGGAAAGAAATCGCCGAAAACGCGTGAATGGCTGCATTCTGTGGTGCCACGCGGTGTTGGCGTGCCGGAAGGCCAAACACCGCGCGGCCAGCACGCGACCTTCGCCTGGACCTCGTTCCGGGCGGGTCGGTGCGATTCGATCCGTCGGGTCTTTTCCTCCTCTCTTTCGGGCTTTTATCCTTCCGTGTTTTCGGGCTCGACTTTTCGGGATATTTTCGGATTGTGATTCCCATCCTAATTTTATTCCGACTTAAATTGATTTCATATTTGAAATCTTAGGTCCGTCGGTTTTGGGTTTGTCGGCTCCTAAATCGTCGTCTTTCGACTTCCGTGCATTCTCGATTTTACGGGTTCTCGGAAACAAGACCTCTTTTCTCATCGGATTAAATTCTTATTTTATATCCTAAAATTTACGGGTATTACAATCTACCCTCCTTAAGAATCAACTTCGTCCTCGAAGTTGTGCTTTATCATCTCGCGAGTTCGGGAATTGTTTGATCAAGCGATTGTATTATTGTGTTTTGATGTTTGTTATTATTTGACTGAACCAAGAATTGAAATTTCCAAGTTGCCTACGTACCCCGTGAAGGGATCAAGTCATTACGTAGTCCAAAACAATTTGAATTTGTTTATTTGTGGTAAAAAATATTCGGACAAAAATATCCGGAAATATTCGGGCCGTTACATCCTCCCCCTCTTAAGATTATAGTTATGTCCCCATAACTGTTGTTGCATTGTCTTGGAATAGGGTTGGGTAACGTTCCTTCATGTCCGCCTCTAGCTCCCACGTTGCCGTCTCGGCTTCGTGGTTAGACAAAAGAACCTTAACCATTCTCACGGTCTTATTCCTTGTTAGTCTCTCCTTCACGTCGAGTATTCGCATCGGAACTTCCTCGTAGCTCAAGTCATTGTCTAATTCGATCTCTTCCGGTTGGAGTACGTGGGTCGGATCGTGTACATATTTCTTCAATTGTGAGACATGGAACACGTCGTGGACACGAGCAAATTGTGGCGGCAATGCTAGCCGTTATGCGAGATTTCTCACTCTTTCTAGGATCTCGTACGGTCCTATGTACCGTGGACTCAATTTCCCTCGCTTGCCAAAGCACATCACACCCTTCGTCGGCGATACCTTCAGCATGACCTTATCACCTTTTTGGAATTCCAAATCTTGTCGTCTCACGTCGGCATAGCTCTTGTAATACCCGAGAAATCAACATCGAGTATTAAATCCGAAAAATTAATTAATTGAATTAATTAATTGGATTTAACTATCGCAACCGAAATAATTCCGGGAGAGCGGAATTAATATTTTTGCACGATAGCAACTCGAAGAGAGTTATCGGAGTATCCAACAATCGGATAATCCAATATGATTTTTAAAAGATCAAAAATCATATTATTTAAAAAAAAAAAAAAAAAAAGGGGGGAGAAAATCGCTGCCTGGGGTGGCGCGGTGGCCGCGCGGTGGCGCGCCACCAGCGCGCCGCCACCCCAGTAGCAGCGTTTCAAACGCTGCTACGCGTTTTCATGCTTGTTTTTGGCATTAAGTTCGATCTTGATGCCTTGAATCTATCCAAACCCCTTTCTAAGATGTTGGTGAGTGTATTGGGACACCATTGGATGGTTCTAGAAGGATCTAGAGCCTCTACTTAGCCTAATTAAGTGATGTTTATGCATGGGATTAGTGTAAGGGAATGAATGGGATTGTGAGATGTATGGAGAGTTATGGAGGGCTCCAAATCCGAAACTTGACTGCCATTATACTTCCTTCACTCCCTAGGACCATTAAAGTTTCTTTTGGAACTCCCAAACATCCTATTCTTATCCCAAATCAGTCCCCAAAACCCCTCATTCACACTAATCCGAAATCTGATTCAAGAGAGAGTTGGTGAGAGTTTTGAGTGTTCTTCCTTGTTCCAGGAGGTGTTGAGCGAGTTCAAGCATTCCAATCCCTTCTCCTACGTCTAGGTAAGATCTCTAAACCAATTCCTTGTTCTTTACTTCGGATTCTAGGCCCTAACATCAAGCTTTTATCCAAGCACCTCAAAATAGGATTCGTTCGGTAGATCTTGGAGGTTTGAGGCTGTCCCGGGCAAATTTGAGGGTTCAACCAAAGAGGATTTCGACACCACACTCTTGAGGAGTAAGTTAATGATGTGCATATCAATTTTTAGAGTGTTTGGTTGAGTATTCTTCGAGATATGGTTCGATTTTCATCTTGTGCCAAATCTGTCAATTAGGGTTTCTTCCGAGTAGGTTTTATTGTTGTGCTTTTCTCGCCTAGATCCGTTCATTTTTGGAAGAACTTGTCTAAATGAAAAATGTTCCTAACACTTTAAAGATGATGTCTGTAAATTTCATAATTTTTGGAATTGATTTGGTCGACGAAAACGGATCTGGAATTTTCTGCTATGTGTGGTGACAGATTCAAATTCCTAGCATGTTCAGTTTTGTAGTTCATATTTCTCCTAGCTATGGTCGTTTTTGATGGTCGACTTCTTCATGAAAATTGTTCATCTATGTGTCTAGTTTACTCCTGTTAAATTTCAGAATTTTTGGAACAACCTTCGAATTGTTATGGATTTTTAAGTAAGCTGTGGTCGGATGAACAGTGGTATTTGCACCCTTTTGAAAACAAGTTTCTGAAATGAATTTTTTTGAGTGACTTAGAGTCCGAATTTGCTAAGGCCTATTTCTGAGAAAAATGTTTATTTTGATGTCGCCTAGCATCTGTAAAATTTTCAGAATTTTTCACAAAGTTTTACTACATTTCCTAATTCGATTTTGAAAACTGCCACAGTGTAGTCTTACCGGTGAAACTTGGTTTCGTACGTTTCGGTCGTTATTGAGTCGATTGCTACTCTTTGATGAATCCTATGAATTCTGGAAATGTAGATATATGTGGTAATGATTAAAATGTGATTTTTGAAACTTTGTGAGTTTTGATCGAGTTAGATGTTCAATTTGGAGGGTAAGTGCACTTGGCGTGGGCTCGTTGGGCCGCCCCCTCTTTTTGGTGGCCAAAACGGCGCCAAGGAAATATTATTATGTTGCGTGATTGTATGAGTCTATACTCCTAGGTGTATCCGTAGGGGTTACCTAGGGCTCCGGAGTGTGTCTGTATAGGGTCCGCTGCTCTCACATTGTGGATACCGTCGGCTTGTGGACATAAGTGCCCAAGCGGGTAATTGATCCCAAAACGGCTAAGGCCCTGGATCGTCGATACCGGCAGCTTGTGGACATAAGCGCCCAAGCGGGTAATGTTTTGGATGTCCTCGATCAAAATGAACATTGGTGTGGTAAAGTGTAAAAAGAAATCCCCGTAAATTATTTTTACTCGTTCGTTAGATTAATTTCCCAACTTTTTATTACTCTTCTAAATCTTTAAATTTTGTTATGCTATACGTTAACTTACTCAGTACCGTTTGTACTGATAAATTGTTATCTCCTATTTTTCGCAGAGTAAGTGTTGGCGCATTGGGATGGGATTCTCCAAAAATAAAGACTTGTCGCATTTTATGATTATTTTAAATTTCTGCACTTTGGACTTTGATACTGGACTTTGGACTTTGATTTTTGGCCGTCTGTTTGGCCCCATTTTTATTTGTTTTAGCTTCCGCACTGATTATTACTGTGATGCATGAGATACTCTGATTTTAATTCGGGCAGGATTGAATAGTTTTTAAATTGTTTTGAAAAATTGATACAACTTAGCCTTAGCATTTTTCTAGATGAGCTCGACTTGGGTCGGGTCTTGTTTAGAAAAGTGTGGCGGTAATGCCCTGGCCTGGGAAATCAAATCCGGGGTGTTACAAAGTGGTATCAAAGCCCGAAAATTTTCAAGCTATTATTTTTCGGCCCACTATAGAGGCCCAAATTATTTAATATTATTTTTAAGCATTTTAAGTATTATTTCCATGGAAAAAGAAAAGAATTTTATTTTAAAAACCCATGGAAAAGTATATCTTGCAAATTCGACAAGTCTTAAAAACTTAGTACTATTTTTTTTGGGGGAAGCATGTGCATTAACAAAATTATTTTCATGTGTGGCATATCGCTTAATGTAAAATTTGCATGATTAGATGGCCGACCTGAGGTTACAAGATTCCATCATGCGTTTATTGTGCTCCATGTCGGATATCACGCACGAACTTCGCCATATCTCTAGGGATGCCGCAAACGATAGAAATAGGATTGTGGCTATAGAGGAGAGGATGGAGGCTATGACCATTAGGAGTACCCAGATGGCTGCTCGCCATGATGCTCTTGCAGCCGAGTTCGAGGATTGCAGACACCACGTGCATATGCTACAGGGACGCATCTTTGCGTTGGAGGAGGTCATTGTTGGGCTGCAAAACCAGCTTAACCCCGAACCCGAGATGGAAGAGGAGGAGGAGTTTGACCCCGATGAGTTCATCAACGTTGAGGAGGAAGAGGAGGACCCCGAGGAGGTTGTGGAGAACCCTCCACTGCCTCTTGATACCGACGAGGAGATCGAGGCTGATCGCCGGATGCTTGGCTATTCTCCCGACTACTTGATCTAGACTTTATCATGCGTTCTATCTTGTTGGACTTTTACCGCTTTTCGCTACTAGTTTCCTATCATTTCCGTACCTATTATTACCGCATATTGATTATCCTGATGGTACCACATTTTATGTAGTGGTGACCTAGTAGTATTTGATGTGGTAGCCTTGTTATTAAATCGTTATCATCTAGTGGAATTTCGTATTTAGTTTTCTCTTTCCTTTCTTGCCCATTTCAGTGGTCTTTAGCACTTAGAACCTATGAGACTAAGTTCTAACCCTAGTCTAACTTGACTATTAACTTCCATCTAACCGCGAATCTAACCTCTGCGTGCTTGATCATCAGAATGCCGCCCAGAGGGAGACCTAGAGCTGAGATCCCAGTGCATGAGAACGTTAATGCTCCAGCGGATGCGAACCCGCCGAATCCGGGAGTTCAAGCTAACCCCGCTCCCAACGCACTTGATGAGAGGTTGAGGACAGTTGAGCAAGTCCTCGTTGCTCTCGGAAATGCTGAAGTCAACCGAGCTCAAGCAGCAGTACCACCCCCAGCAGCTCGGATAAATTATCTGGCGATGGTGAACCCTTACCAGCCGCCTCATTACGAGGGACAGGAGGATCCCGCGAAGTTGGAGGATTGGCTGAGGACTTTTGACAAACTGCTTACTGCCATCAGGTGTCCCGCGAATGAAAAGGTTGGTGTGGCTGTGTACTACCTGAGAGGAGAAGCTGACGAGTGGTGGCAAAACCACCAAGAAGGACTTGCTGATGGTGAACATGCCTACTTCTGGGAAGAGTTTAAGGAGATGATGAGGGAAAGGTTCTATCCCCTCAGCATAAAGACTGCTAAATATGAGGAATTCATAAATCTCCGACAAGGCACCCAGACAGTTCAAGAATACTATGCGAAGTTTAAGGAGCTCGTCCGATTCGCTCCAAGGCTGGTACCAACCGATGCTGATAAAGCCCAGAAATTCGAGATGGGGCTGAATCTCAGCATCTGAGAGATCTTGGTTGGCGGACAGCACACTACTCTGCAAGCTGTTTACGATCGTGCAGTGGCAATTGCACGAGTACAACAGCTGAAGCGCAAGGATCATGGAGAGGCGAGCAAGGGCCTAAACACTTTCGATAAGAGGAACCGGAACAATAACTCTGGGAATCACTTCAGAAGGGGGAATGACCAAGGAAGGAATGATGGTCAAAGGAAGCCGGACAACAGAGAACTCAACCGAGGAGGCCAAGGAGGTTGGAGGCCGGATAACCAGGGCGCCTTCATACCCAGATGCCGGGAATGCAACCTTCCGCACTTGGTGCGTGAATGCCCAAGACCGGGGCATTGCTACCGGTGTGGCCGAGAAGGTCACATGAAGAAGGAATGCCGGACGAGGGAGGACCGCATTGACAAGAGATTGGACCTGATAAACCGTCCTCAGGGCAACAGGCCAGCCGGGCCAAACCAGCAGGACAACCAAGGGCAGAGATTCCCGCAGGCACAGAGGCCACCTCAGAATCCAAACCAGCATGGGAATCAAGGGAGGCCAGTAGGACGCCTGAACGTGATAAATCAAGCGGACTTAGCTGCCCAAGGCGACGTGATCGAAGGTACGTTTACTGCTTTAAGCGTACCTGTCTAGGTCTTATTTGACTCAGGAGCGAGTTGCTCTTTGATTTCCACGAGAATTATATCTGCGTTAGATCTACCAGCGCCGAATAACATTAACTTAGGAATCCAATTACCATCGGGTAAGGTAGTATCGTGTTCCAAACGATATGACGGGATCCCGATAGTAATCAAGAACACTGAATTCTTTGCGAATCTCATAGAATTTGACCTTAAGGATTTCGACATCATTTTGGGAATGGACTGGTTGACGAGGTACAAGGCTATCATCGAATGCCAGAAGCAGAAGATCTCGTTGGCGAAGAGTCGCGGAAAGAAGGTCATTTACTATATGCAGCCTCAGAAGAAGGGTGCCAAGATAGTAAATGCATTAAAGTTCTGCAATCTCATGCAGAAGGGATACCAACTGTACGCGTGCTACGTGCATAATCTGGAAGGCGAGGAGAACAAGATCGACAATATCCCCGTCGTGAACGAATACCCAGATGTCTTTCCGGAGGATATCCCAGGAATGCCTCCTGAGCGAGAAGTGGAGTTCACGATCGATCTCGTGCCCGGAATCGAACCGGTGTCAAAGGCACCATATCGCATGGCGCCTGCCGAGATGAAGGAGCTGAAAGAACAACTAGAGGAGTTGTTATCTAAGGGATATATTCGGCCGAGCACATCACCATGGGGAGCTCCAGTCCTGTTCGTGAAAAAGAAGGACGGCGGACTCCGATTGTGCATCGACTACCGAGGTCTTAATCAAGTGACGATTAAGAACAAGTACCCGCTACCTAGGATCGAAGATCTCTTCGATCAACTGAAAGGAGCGTCGGTATTTTCAAAGGTTGATCTAAGGTCGGGATACCACCAATTGCGTATCGCCGAGAACGATATACCCAAGACAGCTTTCCGAACAAGATATGGACACTACGAATTCACCGTAATGTCTTTCGGTCTGACTAATGCTCCCGCAGTATTCATGAACCTCATGAATAGCGTTTTCCGAGAGTTACTAGACACATGTGTAGTCGTATTCATCGACGACATCCTAGTTTACTCGAGGAATGAGGAAGAGCATAGTAGTCATTTGCACCAAGTACTCGGACTTTTGAGGAAGAATCAACTCTACGCGAAGCTGTCTAAGTGCGAGTTTTGGAAGAATGAAGTCGCTTTTCTAGGTCATATAGTGTCGGCTAAAGGAGTATCAGTCGACCCGGCGAAGATATCAGCAGTGTCTGAATGGCCGGCACCAACAAACCAGACCGAGGTAAGAAGTTTCCTGGGTCTAGCCGGATACTACCGAAGATTCGTGAAGGACTTTTCTAAAATTGCGAGACCGATGACCCAATTGCTGAAGAAAGGATTGAAGTTTGATTGGACAGCTGAGTGTGAGCAGTCATTCCGTGAGCTTAAGGGGAGACTCACATCAGCACCGGTTTTAGCGTTGCCATCAGAGACTGAGGATTATGAGGTGTATAGCGACGCCTCGAAAGAAGGTCTTGGTTGCGTGCTAATGCAAAACCGTAGAGTGATTGCTTATGCATCTAGGCAACTCAAGACGCACGAGGTAAACTACCCGACACATGATCTGGAACTGGCAGCGGTAGTGTTCGCTCTTAAGATCTGGCGACACTATCTATATGGACGAACTTGTCGGATGTTTACAGATCACAAAAGCCTCAAGTATATATTTACTCAGAAAGAGTTAAATATGAGGCAGAGGAGATGGCTCGAGCTGATCAAGGATTACGATCTGGATATAGCCTACCATGAAGGCAAGGCAAACGTCGTAGCGGATGCGTTGAGTCGCAAGACGAGGCACACGGCGAACACGCTCATTCTACCTTCGGGACTGTATATGGACTTAGCTAAGTTAGACACTGAACTAGTCCATTATGGAACCGTGGTGGAGACAGTGAACGCCATAACAGTTGAATCTACCGTATTTGACGAGATTCGAGAAGCCCAACCGGACGACGAGAATCTCCAGAGGATCAAAGGAAAAATAAGTGAAGGAAAGGCGGTAGGATTCGCGATCCATGAAGACGGAAGTGTTCGTTTTAAAGGAAGATGGTGCGTTCCTCATAAGTGCGAGGAATTGAAGAGGAAGCTTATGGAAGAAGGCCACAGTACACCTTATTCAGTCCACCCTGGTGGGGATAAGTTGTACAAAGACTTAAAGAAAATCTATTGGTGGCCGCGGATGAAGAAGGATGTTGCCGACTTTGTGGCTAAATGCATAACCTGCCAGAAGGTGAAGGCAGTAAGGCAAAAACCGCTAGGATTGGTAAAGCCATTGGAGATCCCAAGCTGGAAGTGGGACATCATCTCCATGGATTTTGTTTCAGGGTTGCCAAGATCTCCCCGAGGAATGAATAAGATTTGGGTAATAGTTGACCGGTTAACAAAGACCGCCATTTTCATACCAATGAAGGAAAATTGGTCGATGGATCAACTAGCTAAGGCATACATCGAGAACGTGGTCCGAAGGCACGGAGTACCGCATGATATTATCTCAGACCGAGATAGTAGATTCGTCTCCAACTTCTGGACTAAACTACAAGAAGCCTTAGGAACCCAAATCAAGATGAGCACAGCATTTCATCCAATGACGGACGGTCAGACTGAGCGCACGATTCAGACGCTCGAAGACATGCTAAGAGCGTGTGTACTCGAATTCAAGGGAAGTTGGGAAGATCACTTGCCGTTGATTGAATTCTCGTACAACAACAGTTATCACGCTAGCATAGGCATGGCACCGTTCGAAGCGCTTTACGGACGGAAGTGTCGTAGTCCGTTGTGCTGGACGAAGGGTGATGATTCGGTAGTTGTTGGACCGCAGCTCATTGAGGATATGAATAGCAAGATCAAGGTGGTTCAACAGAAAATGAAAGCCGCGCAAGATAGGCAGAAGAGCTACGCCGACACTAGGCGGCAAGAGTTAGAATTTGAGGTGGGAGACAAGGTTATGCTGAAAGTATCGCCCATGAAGGGGGTGATGCGATTCGGTAAACGAGGGAAGCTAAGTCCTCGCTACATTGGTCCGTACGAGATTTTGGATCGTGTAGGTACCTTGGCTTATCGTTTGGCACTTCCACCAGAGTTGTCGCGAGTGCCCAACGTATTCCATGTTTCTCAACTGAAGAAATATGTGCACGACCCAACTCACGTGTTGCAACCCGACGTGATTGAGCTAGATGATGACTTGACATACGAGGAGTATCCGATCGAGGTACTTGACGTCAAGGAGAGGGTCACAAGGAACAAGACTGTGAGGATGGTGAAGATCCTATGGTCGAATCATGGCACCGAGGAAACAACGTGGGAATTGGAAGAGGATATGAGGCAAAGATATCCCAACCTTTTCCGAAGCGACTCAGGAGCAGTTATGGGGACATAACTGCAGTCCTAAGGGGGAGAGGATGTGACACCCCGCGCAGAGTTGTCGCGAGCTGAGGTAAGAATTTTAAATTGCGAACCTCAATAATTTCTTTGTGCCAATGATTAATTTTCCGAAGTGCGACCCAACTTCGAGGACGAAATTGATTTCTAAGGAGGGTAGACTGTAATACCCGAGAAATCAACATCGAGTATTAAATCCGAAAAATTAATTAATTGAATTAATTAATTGGATTTAACTATCGCAACCGAAATAATTCCGGGAGAGCGGAATTAAATATTTTCGCACGATAGCAACTCGAAGAGAGTTATCGGAGTATCCAACAATCGGATAATCCAATATGATTTTTAAAAGATCAAAAATCATATTATTTAAAAAAAAAAAAAAAGGGGGAGAAAATCGCTGCCTGGGGTGGCGCGGTGGCCGCGCGGTGGCGCGCCACCAGCGCGCCGCCACCCCCGTAGCAGCGTTTCAAACGCTGCTACGCGTTTTCATGCTTGTTTTTGGCATTAAGTTCGATCTTGATGCCTTGAATCTATCCAAACCCCTTTCTCAGATGTTGGTGAGTGTATTGGGACACCATTGGATGGTTCTAGAAGGATCTAGAGCCTCTACTTAGCCTAATTAAGTGATGTTCATGCATGGGATTAGTGTAAGGGAATGAATGGGATTGTGAGATGTATGGAGAGTTATGGAGGGCTCCAAATCCGAAACTTGACTGCCATTATACTTCCTTCACTCCCTAGGACCATTAAGGTTTCTTTTGGAACTCCCAAACATCCTATTCTTATCCCAAATCAGTCCCCAAAACCCCTCATTCACACTAATCCGAAATTCTGATTCAAGAGAGAGTTGGTGAGAGTTTTGAGTGTTCTTCCTTGTTCCAGGAGGTGTTGAGCGAGTTCAAGCATTCCAATCCCTTCTCCTACGTCTAGGTAAGATCTCTAAACCAATTCCTTGTTCTTTACTTCGGATTCTAGGCCCTAACATCAAGCTTTTATCCAAGCACCTCAAAATAGGATTCGTTCGGTAGATCTTGGAGGTTTGAGGCTGTCCCGGGAAAATTTGAGGGTTCAACCAAAGAGGATTTCGACACCACACTCTTGAGGAGTAAGTTAATGATGTGCATATCAATTTTTAGAGTGTTTGGTTGAGTATTCTTCGAGATATGGTTCGATTTTCATCTTGTGCCAAATCTGTCAATTAGGGTTTCTTCCGAGTAGGTTTTATTGTTGTGCTTTTCTCGCCTAGATCCGTTCATTTTTGGAAGAACTTGTCTAAATGAAAAATGTTCCTAACACTTTAAAGATGATGTCTGTAAATTTCATAATTTTTGGAATTGATTTGGTCGACGAAAACGGATCTGGTATTTTCTGCTATGTGTGGTGACAGATTCAAATTCCTAGCATGTTCAGTTTTGTAGTTCATATTTCTCCTAGCTATGGTCGTTTTTGATGGTCGACTTCTTCATGAAAATTGTTCATCTATGTGTCTAGTTTACTCCTGTTAAATTTCAGAATTTTTGGAACAACCTTCGAATTGTTATGGATTTTTAAGTAAGCTGTGGTCGGATGAACAGTGGTATTTGCACCCTTTTGAAAACAAGTTTCTGAAATGAATTTTTTTGAGTGACTTAGAGTCCGAATTTGCTAAGGCCTATTTCTGATAAAATGTTTATTTTGATGTCGCCTAGAACCTGTAAAATTTTCAGAATTTTTCACAAAGTTTTACTACATTTCCTAATTCGATTTTGAAAACTGCCACAGTGTAGTCTTACCGGTGAAACTTGGTTTCGTACGTTTCGGTCGTTATTGAGTCGATTGCTACTCTTTGATGAATCCTATGAATTCTGGAAATGTAGATATATGTGGTAATGATTAAAATGTGATTTTTGAAACTTTGTGAGTTTTGATCGAGTTAGATGTTCAATTTGGAGGGTAAGTGCACTTGGCGTGGGCTCGTTGGGCCGCCCCCTCTTTTTGGTGGCCAAAACGGCGCCAAGGAAATATTATTATGTTGCGTGATTGTATGAGTCTATACTCCTAGGTGTATCCGTAGGGGTTACCTAGGGCTCCGGAGTGTGTCTGTATAGGGTCCGCTGCTCTCACATTGTGGATACCGTCGGCTTGTGGACATAAGTGCCCAAGCGGGTAATTGATCCCAAAACGGCTAAGGCCCTGGATCGTCGATACCGGCAGCTTGTGGACATAAGCGCCCAAGCGGGTAATGTTTTGGATGTCCTCGATCAAAATGAACATTGGTGTGGTAAAGTGTAAAAAGAAATCCCCGTAAATTATTTTTACTCGTTCGTTAGATTAATTTCCCAACTTTTTATTACTCTTCTAAATCTTTAAATTTTGTTATGCTATACGTTAACTTACTCAGTACCGTTTGTACTGATAAATTGTTATCTCCTATTTTTCGCAGAGTAAGTGTTGGCGCATTGGGATGGGATTCTCCAAAAATAAAGACTTGTCGCATTTTATGATTATTTTAAATTTCTGCACTTTGGACTTTGATACTGGACTTTGGACTTTGATTTTTGGCCGTCTGTTTGGCCCCATTTTTATTTGTTTTAGCTTCCGCACTGATTATTACTGTGATGCATGAGATACTCTGATTTTAATTCGGGCAGGATTGAATAGTTTTTAAATTATTTTGAAAAATTGATACAACTTAGCCTTAGCATTTTTCTAGATGAGCTCGACTTGGGTCGGGTCTTGTTTAGAAAAGTGTGGCGGTAATGCCCTGGCCTGGGAAATCAAATCCGGGGTGTTACAGCTCTTTTGTCGGTCTTGCGCGGCTCTCATCTTTCCTTGGATTATCTTGACTTGTTGAGCCATGTCCTCAACAAGTTGTGGTCCAACTATCATAGTCCTATCGCTCTCTTCCCAGCTCAATGGACTTCGGCACTTGCGTCCATATAGTACCTCGAAAGGTGCCATGCCAATGCTAGCATGGTAACTGTTGTTATAGGAAAATTCAATCAATGGTAAATGATTTTCCCAACTCCCTTTAAACTCTAGTACACATGCCCTTAGCATGTCTTCCAAAGTTTGGATCGTTCTTTCCGTTTGCCCATCCGTCATGGGGTGGAACGCGGTACTCATCTTTATTTTCGTACCGAGGGCTTCTTGTAGTTTTGTCCAAAAATGTGAGACAAATCTATTGTCCCTATCCGAGATGATGTCGTGTGGTACCCCATGCCGGTGTACCACATTGTCGACATACGCCCTTGCCAATTGATCCATTGACCAAGTGTCCTTCATTGGTATGAATATGGCAGCTTTCGTCATCCTATCCACGATCACCCAGATTTTATTCATCCCTTTCGGTGACCGCGGTAACCCTGATACGAAATCCATTGAAATACTATGCCATTTCCAACTCGGGATTTCCAATGGTTGCATTAGGCCTAGGGGTTTTTGGCGTACTGCCTTGATCTTCTGGCAGGTGAGGCATCTTGCCACAAATTCGGCTACCTCTCTTTTCATGTTTGGCCACAAATAGTTCTTCTTTAAGTCCTTGTACAGCTTGTCTCCTCCGGGATGAACCGAGTATGGAGTATTATGGCCTTCTTCCATCACTTTTTGCTTTAGGTCCTCGTATTTTCGTGGTATGCACCACCTTCCCTTGAAGCGGATGCTTCCGTCCTCATGAATTTTAAAATCCATTGCCTTTCCTTCGGCAATGCTCTTTCTAATCTCTTCCAACTTCTCATCATCCGGTTGGGCGAGTCGTATTTCATCGAATATGGTAGATTCCACTACTATCGCGTTGACGACTTCGTTTACTGTGCCAGAATGCACCAATTCTGGACTCATTTTCGCCAAGTCTCGGTACAACTCAAGCCGGTATCACGAGTGAATTCGCCACGTGTTGAGTCTTTCGACTCAGGGCATCGGCTACAACGTTGGCTTTCCCTTCGTGATAAGCAATCTCCAGGTCATAATCCTTGATTAATTCCAACCATCTTCTCAGCCTCAGATTCAGCTCTTTTTGCGTGAATATGTACTTGAGGCTCTTATGGTCGGTGAACATCCGACACTTTCGCCCATAGAGATAGTGTCTCCGTATCTTTAAGGCGAACACGACTGCGGCTAATTCTAGGTCGTGCGTCGGGTAGTTCTCTTCGTGTGGCTTTAGTTGACACGATGCGTATGCTATGACCCTTTGATCTTGCATTAACACGCATCCCAATCCTTCTTTCGAGGCGTCGCTGTACACCTCGCAGTCACCATCCTCCGATGGTAACGCCAATACTGGTGCTGTGGTAAGTCATTTCTTCAGATCTTGGAACGCGGACTCGCATTCACTGGTCCATTCGTATTTCACCCCTTTCTTTAACAGCTGGGTTAGCGGGCGTGCAATTTCTGAGAAGTTCTTTACAAATCGCCTATAGTATCCTGCCAGTCCAAGGAAACTTCTTATCTGTTGGACTCTTCGGCGGTGTCCACTCGGTCACTGCCGAGATCTTTGCCGGATCTACTGCCACTCGCATTCACTGGTCCATTCGTATTTCACCCCTTACGCATTAAGCTACATAACTTAAGGGCGTTAATTATCTTGTTAGACTTCTTAGGGGGCTGGGAGTAAAAGATGACTCTTTTCCCCTTAGTCTTTGACAGCGTGATCTTTTGCTTTTGGCATTCGATCACGGCTTTATATCGGGTTAACCAATCCATCCCTAGTATGACGTCAAAATCCCTTAAATCGAATTCTACCAAGTTCGCGAAAAACTCTACGTTCTTTATAACTATCGGAATTCCGCTATATAGCGCTTAGAGCATGATACTACTTCTCTTGACGGTAGTTGAATTCCTAAGTTAATCAGCTCACACTTAGGTAGATCTAGTTCGGGTAAGACTCTTGATGATATTATTGAACAACTACTTCCTACATGGAACGTACCTCCCATTACGTCTCCCTGCATAGGCACATCCGCCTCGTTGATGACATTCAACCGCCCCATTGGACGTCCCTGATTGCCTTGCTGATCCCGGTTCGGGTTCTGATTCTGTTGCTGATTTGGGTTCTGTGGAGGACGTTGATTTTGATTGAAGTTCTGGTTTTGAGGGGGTCTATACCCCTGGTTTTTTCCATTCCGCCCATCTTGATTGGGAGGCTGCGCTGGCCCCGTGCCTAAGTCTTCCCTCTTGGTGATGTTTTCCAGTCGAGTGCGGCACTCATTCACCCAGTGGCCATTGCGACCACACCGGTAGCATGCGCCCTGTTGGGGGCATCCGCTAGCCAAATGAGGCTTGCCACATCTTGGGCATGGTGGCACCGGGTTACCCAGGAAAAAGACTCTCCCATCATTTCCCCCATTGTAGTTCGGAGGGGGTCTGTTCAGGCCTCCCCGAAGGTTGTCTCCCCCAGAATTGTTACTGGATCGATTATCCCTATTCCTCTTATCTTGTCCCTGAGATACCCGGCTGGGCTCTCCACTCACTTTCCTCTTCATTTGTTGCACTCTTGCGATAGCTATCGCATGATCATACACCGCCTGCAAGTCCGGGTAATGGACGTCAGTGATCACTTCCCGTATAGTCAGGTTTAGCCCCATTTCAAATTTTTGTGCCTTTTCCACGTCTGTCGGCACGAGTCTTGGTGCGAAACGCACCAACTCTTTGAAACGGGCGTAGTATTCCTGTACTGTTTGCCCTCCTTGCTTCAACAAGAGGAACTCCTCGTACATCGCCGCCTTTGTGCTCATGGGATAAAATCGATCCCTGAGCAGTCCCATGAATTCCTCCCACGAGTACGGTTCTTCGTCCTCAGTTAACTTGTCCCTGGTGGCACGCCACCATTCATCCGCTTCAGCCCTGAGGTAGTATGATGCCACGTGCACCTTCTCGCCAATTAGGCACTTCACTGCGTCTAGTAGCTTATCGAATGTTCGGATCCATTCCTCGAGTTTATCCGGATCTTCCTCGCCGGCATAGCGCGGAGGGTGATATGAGTTTACCATAGCTAGGTAGTTAATGCGGGCCTCGGGTGGAGGTACCGCAGCTGCTTGGCCCTGGTTCACATGTGCCTTCCCTATCGCAATGAGAACCTCTTCTAAAGTGCGTAGGCGAGCGTCCATGTTTGACATGGGGTTTGCTGGCTCCTCCTAAGCATGCACTCCCTCGTTGGGTATAGGCATATCTTGTTGCCCAGGTGTTTCGTTGGTATTGGGAGTAAAGGGCTGGGCGCGTGGTCTTCCTCTCGGTGCCAAGCTGTTGCAAGAACAGGAGATTTAGATGTCTTGTTGAAGTGTTATATAATACTTGCGAGGTGATTTGTATAAAGGAGTGTATTAACAGTTATTAATCTACTGGAACATGTTAGTAGAGGTTGCTTGGAGTTTAGTGTAGTATTTGTTGTTGGAGGTTGTTTACTACTTGTTGTTTTTGTTTTTCGTTTTCGTTTGTGTTCGTTTTCTCTTCTCTCTTCTCTTTTTTTTTTGGGCGTGAACAGTAACCTGTTCAGGTTTTTTTTTTTCGTGAGACCCTAGGGTCTAGGGTCTAGGGTTTCAGGGTTTAGGGTTGGAGGTACCCTTGTTCGATATTTTTTTGTTTTATCTATATATAATATATATATATATATATATTTGTATATACATTTATGTGGTTTATTTATTAATACTTGTACTTTTGTTTGGTTGTTATATATATGTTATTTATTATTATTACCTTGTTCATTTGTTTGATTGAGTTTCAACAAGGTAATCGAAGAGAAATAATTTAATAAAATGTAAGGAATAATTTAAGTATACTTGTGTAAAATAAATGCTTGTATATGTAATACCCGAGAATTTTGAAACATAAAACAAATAATTAAATAAATAAACAATAAATAAAATAAATACAATGAATAAATAAATTCAGCAAATAAATAAATAAAGATAAGGAAATGAGAAATGAGATTTAACTTAAAAAGGAATTAAAGGGATTTAATTAAATAAAAAGAATTAAATAAAGATAAATAAATTGCACACCGAAACCCGACACCAAACATAAATTATACGGGGTTTCTATTTCCGTAAACCCGAAGATACCCCAGAAATCGGAATCCGGGAGCATAGGGGGATAGAAGTCCGAATGAGAGGAGGAAAGGCACGACGGATCGCATGACCCGCCCGGACCGAAGTCCAGGCGAGTGCCGCGCGGTGGCCGCGCGATCAATAGAGGAAAGGCGCGCCACGACCGCGCCGCTTGACAGATTTGCCGGGTGCGAGATTTACTCGCCCGAATCCGGATTTTCCGACTTCGGTTGAACACCTTTCGGCCTAAGACTCTTAGAGGCAGACCTTGGACGCCCCTAGGTCTTGTTTACCTATAAATAACACCTCTTGATAGCCCCGAACACTTTTCAAAACCCTACGATACTCTCTATACACAAAACCCTAGATCCGGAAGTCGTCGGAGGCACGAAACCAAGGCGAGGACTGTTTGGACGAAAATTTGAAAATCTCCAGCGTCGTGGTAAGCTTCGATCCGATCCTTGTTCCATATACGATTCGAAAACGAATCCTAACCTTCTTTTTCTTTCTACACCCCGAATCGGATCTAGAACGTAGAACCCGACGAACGGAGAGGATAAACGGTGGACTGGAAGCCACGCCTTCGAAATAGACGATCCCAGACATCTACAAATCTGTAAGTTAACGCTTACATGGTTTTGGGAGTAATTAAAACACGTAAAACTAAAAGCTTCATCAAATCTTTCGTAAATCTGTCAACATACGTCTTCTACCGGTCCAACAGTTTTGTCTAATTTTTACGAACCTTTAAACGTCTTCAAACGGAAAAACTTAAAACATGAAAAACGTTCCTAAAGCTTAGATCTATCTACTGTAGAAATTTCAGAATTTTTAGAGATGTTTTGATATTTGAAATCCACCCAAAACCAAACTGCTGAAACTTGGATCTTGAATTTCTTGACAGAACTTAGGTCCGATCTTGATCACGTTTTTGACATTAGTTATAGGCCGATTTAGATCTTTAACCGAACATTAAAATTGTAGACAAATGTCTTAAGAAGGTCTCTGTAAAATTTCATTAAATTTGGAGTTGATTTGCTATGATAAATCTTGATAATCTTGAACTGCTGTACACGAAATTCGGACAGATTAATGTTATGATGAAAATTGACGTTTTTGACCTATTTTGGTATCTCGGATTGAAAAAGTTAAAACACGAAAGTTGTTCATCTCGATGTTTCAGAGTCAGTGGTAACATTTCAGAATTTTTGGAATGAAACTCGATTTTTAATGAATTTTAGAGTAAACTGTTGTTGACCGAGTCAAATCTTGAAATCTTGTTGAAACGGTGAAACTAGCCTTTAAGGTTTAAACGAGTAGAAGACTCTTTAAAATAAATATATGAAATCTGGAAATTAGGAAATCCCCTTTACAAACTTGATCTTTAAAATTAGGGGGTGAGTGCTCTGCAGGGTGCCCTCCTAACGATTCACTTCGTGCATTTATGGACGATGGTGACCCGCGCGAAATATTTGAGATATGTTGCCAAAACGGCATGAGATATATGGCCTACACTCTCGTGAATATCCTTATGGGTTTCCCGAGGCTCCGGAGTGGTACTGGGTATGGCAGATACGGCTGCGGCCGCCGGTTTCCGGCTAAACTTGTTGACATCGCGATGCAATCGTGAAACTCTTGAAATACTAAATCTTGGGTGTAATGGGGATAGTTAAATGTTTAAATATTGTCCTTTTTAAATTATTAGAAGCTTTATTTAATTTAATTATGGCTTTTATTTAAATTATGCGAATTGGTTTTATTATTAAATTAAATTATTTATGATTATTGTCATGCTTCTGTGTAAATATTAAATTAATGGCTTTTAAACCCTACGATCATGCATGTGTTAACTTACTCAGCAAGTTGTGCTGACCAAACCATTTATTTTCCTTTTTCTTTACAGAGTATGTGGAATGATCATAAGCACATTCATGCATGGGGGGACTTATATTTTGCGAACTTATTATTTAAATTCTTGCATTAGACTCTAGAATAAACGGGCTTGTTTAACCCGTGTTTTGACCATGTCGGTCGTATTTACATTTCCGCTGCAATATTATACTTAAATACTATTTCCGCTGCGTTATGATATTATTATTTTCGAGACTATATTGTATGAGTTGTTTGCAAATGTTTTAAATATTTTTAAACACTGAAATACCTAGCCTTGCATCTCTCTAGTAAGCCGGAGAAACCGTGTCTTACTAGGGAGGTGTGGCGGTGACATCTCGACCTGGGTGACCAAAAACCGGGGTGTTACAGTATATTTATTACTCAAGGGAAACCTTTATTTGGGTTACAAGCATTCGAAATAGAAATCTAATGGGAAATATAAATAATAGTGCATCGATATGGATCTCTAAGTCTAGAGTGAATAAGTAGGTGCATCTTCGATGGGATCGTCCTCGTCGCTGGATACGTCAATCGAGGTGGGTGATCCAACAGGCTCGGGGCTCGGAGGAAATACGTCAGCCTCTAGGCTCAGCAGTTCCGCTCCTAAGTTCCCTACTTGCATCATCAGTTCGTTATGCTTGTTTCGAAGTGCAACCACTTGGGTTTGGAGTTCGGCGACTTGGGCCTTGAGTTGTGTTATTTCATGATGGTCAGCTTCCCTAAGATGTCCCAAATGGGCCACATTACCCTCTATGTTGTCCTACTCGAGCCTTGAAGTAACTGATGTGCTGTTGGGACTCGAGGTATGCGTTAGTCAGTTTCATCATCAGATGGATCATGTTTGCGTTGGGTTCTGCCATCTAATGTCAACAAGGAGGTTAGAGTTAGAACATGTTTCGAGCAAAGTCAAGATATGCAGGAATTTAACTCTATATGAATATACATATGCAATCCCTCCAATAAAAATTAATTTAATGTGTTATAATTTAAATTTCATTCGTGAATAAAAGTTGGGCCTCTATATTGGGCCAAAATTATTAATTTGGGCTTATCACAAAAAAAATTTGGGTCAAAGTAATTGATCTTTTGGGCTCAAAACATTATACTAAGTAGATAGAAAATTTTGGGCTCAAATTTTGGGCTAAAAATAATAATACTAGTAGTCTTTAAAAATAGATTTAAAAATAATACTTAGTTTAAAATAATGGTTTAAAAATAATAATAGTAGTATTAAAATATTCCGGCTCTGATACCAACTTGTAACACTCCGGATTTGATAACCCAGGCCGGGATGTCCGCCACACCTCCCCAGCAAGACACTGATTCTCCGAGCTTACTCAAGAGATGCAAGGCTATAGGTATGGCAAAGGGTTTGTGTAACACCCCGGATTTGATTTCCCAGGCCAGGGCATTACCGCCACACTTTTCTAAACAAGACCCGACCCAAGTCGAGCTCATCTAGAAAAATGCTAAGGCTAAGTTGTATCAATTTTTCCAAAACAATTTAAAAACTATTCAATCATGCCCGAATTAAAATCAGAGTATCTCATGCATCAAAGTAATAATCAGTGCGGAAGCTAAAACAAATAAAAATGGGGCCAAACAGACGGCCAAAAACCAAAGTCCAAAGTCCAGCATCAAAGTCCAAAGTGCAGAAATTTAAAATAATCATAAAATGCGACAAGTCTTTATTCTTGGAAAGTCCCATCCCAATGCGCCAACACTTACTCTGCGAAAAATAGGAAATAACAATTTATCAGTACAAACGGTACTGAGTAAGTTAACGTATAGCATAACAAAATTTAAAGATTTAGAAGAGTAATAAAAAGTTGGGAAATTAATCTAACGAACGAGTAAAAATAATTTACGGGGATTTCTTTTTACACTTTACCACACCAATGTTCATTTTGATCGAGGACATCCAAAACATTACCCGCTTGGGCGCTTATGTCCACAAGCTGCCGGTATCGACGATCCAGGGCCTTAGCCGTTTTGGGATCAATTACCCGCTTGGGCACTTATGTCCACAAGCCGACGGTATCCACAATGTGAGAGCAGCGGACCCTATACAGACACACTCCGGAGCCCTAGGTAACCCCTACGGATACACCTAGGAGTATAGACTCATACAATCACGCAACATAATAATATTTCCTTGGCGTCGTTTTGGCCACCAAAAAGAGGGGGCGGCCCAACGAGCCCACGCCAAGTGCACTTACCCTCCAAATTGAACATCTAACTCGATCAAAATTCACAAAGTTTCAAAAATCACATTTTAACCATTACCACATATGTCTACATTTCCAGAATTCATAGGATTCATCAAAGAGTAGCAATCGACTCAATAACGACCGAAACGTACGAAACCAAATTTCACCGGTAAGACTACACTGTGGCAGTTTTCAAAATCGAATTAGGAAATGTAGTAAAACTTTGTGAAAAATTCTGAAAATTTTACAGGTGCTAGGCGACATCAAAATAAACATTTTTCTCAGAAATAGCCCTTAGCAAATTCGGACTCTAAGTCACTCAAAAAAAATCATTTCAGAAACTTGTTTTCAAAAGGGTACAAAGACCACTGTTCATCCGACCACAGCTTACTTAAAAATCCATAACAATTCGAAGGTTGTTCCAAAAATTCTGAAATTTAACAGGAGTAAACTAGACACATAGATGAACAATTTTCATGAAGAAGTCGACCATCAAAAACGACCATAGCTAGGAGAAATATGAACTACAAAACTGAAAATGCTAGGAATTTGAATCTGTCACCAAATATAGCAGAAAATACCAGATCCGTTTTCGTCGACCAAATCAATTCCAAAAATTATGAAGATTTACAGACATCATCTTTAAAGTGTTAGGAACATTTTTCATTTAGACAAGTTCTTCCAAAAATGAATGGATCTAGGCGAGAAAAGCACAACAATAAAACCTACTCGGAAGAAACCCTAATTGACAGATTTGGCACAAGATGAAAATCGAACCATATCTCGAAGAATACTCAACCAAACACTCTAAAAATTGATATGCACATCATTAACTTACTTCTCAAGAGTGTAGTGTCGAAATCCTCTTTGGTTGAACCCTCAAATTCGCCCGGGACAGCCTCAAACCTCCAAGATCTACCGAACGAATCCTATTTTGAGGTGTTTGGATAAAAGCTTGATGTTAGGGCCTAGAATTCGAAGTAAAGAACAAGGAATTGGTTTGGAGACCTTACCTAGACGTAGGAGAAGGGATTGGAATGCTTGAACTCGCTCAACACCTCCTGGAACAAGGAAGAACACTCAAAACTCTCACCAACTCTCTCTCTTGAATCAGAATTTCGGATTAGTGTGAATGAGGGGTTTTGGAGACTGATTTGGGATAAGAATAGGATGTTTGGGAGTTCCAAAAGAAACCTTAATGGTCATAGGGAGTGAAGGAAGTATAATGGCAGTCAAGTTTCGGATTTGGAGCCCTCCATAACTCTCCATACATCTCACAATCCCATTCATTCCCTTACACTAATCCCATGCATGAACATCACTTAATTAGGCTAAGTAGAGGCTCTAGATCCTTCTAGAACCATCCAATGGTGTCCCAATACACTCACCAACATCTGAGAAAGGGGTTTGGATAGATTCAAGGCATCAAGATCGAACTTAATGCCAAAAACAAGCATGAAAACGCGTAGCAGCGTTTGAAACGCTGCTACTGGGGTGGCGGCGCGCTGGTGGCGCGCCACCGCGCGGCCACCGCGCCACCCCAGGCAGCGATTTTCTCCCCCTTTTTTTTTTTTTTTTTATAATATGATTTTTGATCTTTTAAAAATCATATTTGGATTATCCGCTTGTTGGATACTCCGATAACTCTCTTCGAGTTGCTATCGTGCGAAAATATTTAATTCCGCTCTCCCGGAATTATTTCGATTGCGATAGTTAAATCCAATTAATTAATTTAATTAATTAATTTTTCGGATTTAATACTCGATGTTGATTTCTCGGGTATTACAGTCTACCCTCCTTAGAAATCAACTTCGTCCTCGAAGTTGGGTCGCACTTCGGAAAATTAATCATTGGCACAAAGAAATTATTGAGGCTCGCAATTTAAAATTCTTACCTCAGCTCGCGACGACTCTGCGCGGGGTGTCACATCCTCTCCCCCTTAGGACTGCAGTTATGTCCCTATAACTGCTCCTGAGTCGCTTCGGAAAAGGTTGGGATATCTTTGCCTCATATCCGCTTCCAATTCCCACGTTGCTTCCTCGGTGCCATGATTCGACCATAGGATCTTCACCATCCTCACAGTCTTGTTCCTTGTGACCCTTTCCTTGACGTCAAGTACCTCGATCGGATACTCCTCGTATGTCAAGTCATCATCTAGCTCAATCACGTCGGGTTGCAACACGTGAGTTGGGTCGTGCACATATTTCTTTAATTGAGAAACATGGAATACGTTGTGCACTCGCGACAACTCTGGTGGAAGTGCCAAACGATAAGCCAAGGTACCTACACGATCCAAAATCTCGTACGGACCAATGTAGCGAGGACTTAGCTTCCCTCGTTTACCGAATCGCATCACCCCCTTCATGGGCGATACTTTCAGCATAACCTTGTCTCCCACCTCAAATTCTAACTCTTGCCGCCTAGTGTCGGCGTAGCTCTTCTGCCTATCTTGCGCGGCTTTCATTTTTTGTTGAACCACCTTGATCTTGCTATTCATATCCTCAATGAGTTGCGGTCCAACAACTACCGAATCGTCATCCTTCGTCCAGCACAACGGACTACGACACTTCCGTCCGTAAAGCGCTTCGAACGGTGCCATGCCTATGCTAGCGTGATAACTGTTGTTGTACGAGAATTCAATCAACGGCAAGTGATCTTCCCAACTTCCCTTGAATTCGAGTACACACGCCCTTAGCATGTCTTCGAGCGTCTGAATCGTGCGCTCAGTCTGACCGTCCGTCATTGGATGAAATGCTGTGCTCATCTTGATTTGGGTTCCTAAGGCTTCTTGTAGTTTAGTCCAGAAGTTGGAGACGAATCTACTATCTCGGTCTGAGATAATATCATGCGGTACTCCGTGCCTTCGGACCACGTTCTCGATGTATGCCTTAGCTAGTTGATCCATCGACCAATTTTCCTTCATTGGTATGAAAATGGCGGTCTTTGTTAACCGGTCAACTATTACCCAAATCTTATTCATTCCTCGGGGAGATCTTGGCAACCCTGAAACAAAATCCATGGAGATGCTGTCCCACTTCCAGCTTGGGATCTCCAATGGCTTTACCAATCCTAGCGGTTTTTGCCTCACTGCCTTCACTTTCTGGCAGGTTATGCATTTAGCCACAAAGTCGGCAACATCCTTCTTCATCCGCGGCCACCAATAGATTTTCTTTAAGTCTTTGTACAACTTATCCCCACCAGGGTGGACTGAATAAGGTGTACTGTGGCCTTCTTCCATAAGCTTCCTCTTCAATCCCTCGCACTTATGAGGAACGCACCATCTTCCTTTAAAACGAACACTTCCGTCTTCATGGATCGTGAATCCTACCGCCTTTCCTTCACTTATTTTTCCTTTGATCCTCTGGAGATTCTCGTCGTCCGGTTGGGCTTCTCGAATCTCGTCAAATACGGTAGATTCAACTGTTATGGCGTTCACTGTCTCCACCACGGTTCCGTAATGGACTAGTTCAGTATCTAACTTAGCTAGGTCCATATACAGTCCCGAAGGTAGAATGAGCGTGTTCACCGTGTGCCTCGTCTTGCGACTCAACGCATCCGCTACGACGTTTGCCTTGCCTTCATGGTAGGCTATATCCAGATCGTAATCCTTGATCAGCTCGAGCCATCTCCTCTGCCTCATATTTAACTCTTTCTGAGTAAATATATACTTGAGGCTTTTGTGATCTGTAAACATCCGACAAGTTCGTCCATATAGATAGTGTCGCCAGATCTTAAGAGCGAACACTACCGCTGCCAGTTCCAGATCATGTGTCGGGTAGTTTACCTCGTGCGTCTTGAGTTGCCTAGATGCATAAGCAATCACTCTACGGTTTTGCATTAGCACGCAACCAAGACCTTCTTTCGAGGCGTCGCTATACACCTCATAATCCTCAGTCTCTGATGGCAACGCTAAAACCGGTGCTGATGTGAGTCTCCCCTTAAGCTCACGGAATGACTGCTCACACTCAGCTGTCCAATCAAACTTCAATCCTTTCTTCAGCAATTGGGTCATCGGTCTCGCAATTTTAGAAAAGTCCTTCACAAATCTTCGGTAGTATCCGGCTAGACCCAGGAAACTTCTTACCTCGGTCTGGTTTGTTGGTGCCGGCCATTCAGACACTGCTGATATCTTCGCCGGGTCGACTGATACTCCTTTAGCCGACACTATATGACCTAGAAAAGCGACTTCATTCTTCCAAAACTCGCACTTAGACAGCTTCGCGTAGAGTTGATTCTTCCTCAAAAGTCCGAGTACTTGGTGCAAATGACTACTATGCTCTTCCTCATTCCTCGAGTAAACTAGGATGTCGTCGATGAATACAACTACACATGTGTCTAGTAACTCTCGGAAAACGCTATTCATGAGGTTCATGAATACTGCGGGAGCATTAGTCAGACCGAAAGACATTACGGTGAATTCGTAGTGTCCATATCTTGTTCGGAAAGCTGTCTTGGGTATATCGTTCTCGGCGATACGCAATTGGTGGTATCCCGACCTTAGATCAACCTTTGAAAATACCGACGCTCCTTTCAGTTGATCGAAGAGATCTTCGATCCCAGGTAGCGGGTACTTGTTCTTAATCGTCACTTGATTAAGACCTCGGTAGTCGATGCACAATCGGAGTCCGCCGTCCTTCTTTTTCACGAACAGGACTGGAGCTCCCCATGGTGATGTGCTCGGCCGAATATATCCCTTAGATAACAACTCCTCTAGTTGTTCTTTCAGCTCCTTCATCTCAGCAGGCGCCATGCGATATGGTGCCTTCGACACCGGTTCGATTCCGGGCACGAGATCGATCGTGAACTCCACTTCTCGCTCAGGAGGCATTCCTGGGATATCCTCCGGGAAGACATCTGGGTATTCGTTCACGACGGGGATATTGTCGATCTTGTTCTCCTCGCCTTCCAGATTATGCACGTAGCACGCGTACAGTTGGTATCCCTTCTGCATGAGATTGCAGAACTTTAATGCATTTACTATCTTGGCACCCTTCTTCTGAGGCTGCATATAGTAAATGACCTTCTTTCCGCGACTCTTCGTCAACGAGATCTTCTGCTTCTGGCATTCAATGATAGCCTTGTACCTCGTCAACCAGTCCATTCCCAAAATGATGTCGAAATCCTTAAGGTCAAATTCTATGAGATTCGCAAAGAATTCAGTGTTCTTGATTACTATCGGGATCCTGTCATATCGTTTGGAACACGATACTACCTTACCCGATGGTAATTGGATTCCTAAGTTAATGTTATTCGGCGCTGGTAGATCTAACGCAGATATAATTCTCGTGGAAATCAAAGAGCAACTCGCTCCTGAGTCAAATAAGACCTTGACAGGTACGCTTAAAGCAGTAAACGTACCTTCGATCGCGTCGCCTTGGGCAGCTAAGTCCGCTTGATTTATCACGTTCAGGCGTCCTACTGGCCTCCCTTGATTCCCATGCTGGTTTGGATTCTGAGGTGGCCTCTGTGCCTGCGGGAATCTCTGCCCTTGGTTGTCCTGCTGGTTTGGCCCGGCTGGCCTGTTGCCCTGAGGACGGTTTATCAGGTCCAATCTCTTGTCAATGCGGTCCTCCCTCGTCCGACATTCCTTCTTCATGTGACCTTATCGGCCACACCGGTAGCAATGCCCCGGTCTTGGGCATTCACGCACCAAGTGCGGAAGGTTGCATTCCCGGCATCTGGGTATGAAGGCGCCCTGGTTATCCGGCCTCCAACCTCCTTGGCCTCCTCGGTTGAGTTCTCTGTTGTCCGGCTTCCTTTGACCATCATTCCTTCCTTGGTCATTCCCCCTTCTGAAGTGATTCCCAGAGTTATTGTTCCGGTTCCTCTTATCGAAAGTGTTTAGGCCCTTGCTCGCCTCTCCATGATCCTTGCGCTTCAGCTGTTGTACTCGTGCAATTGCCACTGCACGATCGTAAACAGCTTGCAGAGTAGTGTGTTGTCCGCCAACCAAGATCTCTCGGATGCTGAGATTCAGCCCCATCTCGAATTTCTGGGCTTTATCAGCATCGGTTGGTACCAGCCTTGGAGCGAATCGGACGAGCTCCTTAAACTTCGCATAGTATTCTTGAACTGTCTGGGTGCCTTGTCGGAGATTTATGAATTCCTCATATTTAGCAGTCTTTATGCTGAGGGGATAGAACCTTTCCCTCATCATCTCCTTAAACTCTTCCCAGAAGTAGGCATGTTCACCATCAGCAAGTCCTTCTTGGTGGTTTTGCCACCACTCGTCAGCTTCTCCTCTCAGGTAGTACACAGCCACACCAACCTTTTCATTCGCGGGACACCTGATGGCAGTAAGCAGTTTGTCAAAAGTCCTCAGCCAATCCTCCAACTTCGCGGGATCCTCCTGTCCCTCGTAATGAGGCGGCTGGTAAGGGTTCACCATCGCCAGATAATTTATCCGAGCTGCTGGGGGTGGTACTGCTGCTTGAGCTCGGTTGACTTCAGCGTTTCCTAGAGCAACGAGGACTTGCTCAACTGTCCTCAACCTCTCATCAAGTGCGTTGGGAACAGGGTTAGCTTGAACTCCCGGATTCGGCGGGTTCGCATCCGCTGGAGCATTAACGTTCTCATGCACTGGGATCTCAGCTCTAGGTCTCCCTCTGGGCGGCATTCTGATGATCAAGCACGCAGAGGTTAGATTCGCAGTTAGATGAAAGTTAATAGTCAAGTTAGACTAGGGTTAGAACTTAGTCTCATAGGTTCTAAGTGTTAAAGACCACTGAAATGGGCAAGAAAGGAAAGAGAAAACTAAATACGAAATTCCACTAGATGATAACGATTTAATAACAAGGCTACCACATCAAATACTACTAGGTCACCACTACATAAAATGTGGTACCATCAGGATAATCAATATGCGGTAATAATAGGTACGGAAATGATAGGAAACTAGTAGCGAAAAGCGGTAAAAGTCCAACAAGATAGAACGCATGATAAAGTCTAGATCAAGTAGTCGGGAGAATAGCCAAGCATCCGGCGATCCGCCTCGATCTCCTCGTCGATATCAAGAGGCAGTGGAGGGTTCTCCACAACCTCCTCGGGGTCCTCCTCTTCCTCCTCAACGTTGATGAACTCATCGGGGTCAAACTCCTCCTCCTCTTCCATCTCGGGTTCGGGGTTAAGCTGGTTTTGCAGCCCAACAATGACCTCCTCCAACGCAAAGATGCGTCCCTGTAGCATATGCACGTGGTGTCTGCAATCCTCGAACTCGGCTGCAAGAGCATCATGGCGAGCAGCCATCTGGGTACTCCTAATGGTCATAGCCTCCATCCTCTCCTCTATAGCCACAATCCTATTTCTATCGTTTGCGGCATCCCTAGAGATATGGCGAAGTTCGTGCGTGATATCCGACATGGAGCACAATAAACGCATGATGGAATCTTGTAACCTCGGGTCGGCCATCTAATCATGCAAATTTTACATTAAGCGATATGCCACACATGAAAATAATTTTGTTAATGCACATGCTTCCCCCAAAAAAAAAAATAGTACTAAGTTTTTAAGACTTGTCGAATTCGCAAGATATACTTTTCCATGGGTTTTTAAAATAAAATTCTTTTTTTTTTCCATGGAAATAATACTTAAAATGCTTAAAAATAATATTAAATAATTTGGGCCTCTATAGTGGGCCGAAAAATAATAGCTTGAAAATTTTCGGGCTCTGATACCACTTTGTAACACCCCGGATTTGATTTCCCAGGCCAGGGCATTACCGCCACACTTTTCTAAACAAGACCCGACCCAAGTCGAGCTCATCTAGAAAAATGCTAAGGCTAAGTTGTATCAATTTTTCCAAAAAAATTTAAAAACTATTCAATCATGCCCGAATTAAAATCAGAGTATCTCATGCATCAAAGTAATAATCAGTGCGGAAGCTAAAACAAATAAAAATGGGGCCAAACAGACGGCCAAAAACCAAAGTCCAAAGTCCAGCATCAAAGTCCAAAGTGCAGAAATTTAAAATAATCATAAAATGCGACAAGTCTTTATTCTTGGAAAGTCCCATCCCAATGCGCCAACACTTACTCTGCGAAAAATAGGAAATAACAATTTATCAGTACAAACGGTACTGAGTAAGTTAACGTATAGCATAACAAAATTTAAAGATTTAGAAGAGTAATAAAAAGTTGGGAAATTAATCTAACGAACGAGTAAAAATAATTTACGGGGATTTCTTTTTACACTTTACCACACCAATGTTCATTTTGATCGAGGACATCCAAAACATTACCCGCTTGGGCGCTTATGTCCACAAGCTGCCGGTATCGACGATCCAGGGCCTTAGCCGTTTTGGGATCAATTACCCGCTTGGGCACTTATGTCCACAAGCCGACGGTATCCACAATGTGAGAGCAGCGGACCCTATACAGACACACTCCGGAGCCCTAGGTAACCCCTACGGATACACCTAGGAGTATAGACTCATACAATCACGCAACATAATAATATTTCCTTGGCGCCGTTTTGGCCACCAAAAAGAGGGGGCGGCCCAACGAGCCCACGCCAAGTGCACTTACCCTCCAAATTGAACATCTAACTCGATCAAAATTCACAAAGTTTCAAAAATCACATTTTAACCATTACCACATATGTCTACATTTCCAGAATTCATAGGATTCATCAAAGAGTAGCAATCGACTCAATAACGACCGAAACGTACGAAACCAAATTTCACCGGTAAGACTACACTGTGGCAGTTTTCAAAATCGAATTAGGAAATGTAGTAAAACTTTGTGAAAAATTCTGAAAATTTTACAGGTGCTAGGAGACATCAAAATAAACATTTTTCTCAGAAATAGCCCTTAGCAAATTCGGACTCTAAGTCACTCAAAAAAAATCATTTCAGAAACTTGTTTTCAAAAGGGTACAAAGACCACTGTTCATCCGACCACAGCTTACTTAAAAATCCATAACAATTCGAAGGTTGTTCCAAAAATTCTGAAATTTAACAGGAGTAAACTAGACACATAGATGAACAATTTTCATGAAGAAGTCGACCATCAAAAACGACCATAGCTAGGAGAAATATGAACTACAAAACTGAACATGCTAGGAATTTGAATCTGTCACCAAATATAGCAGAAAATACCAGATCCGTTTTCGTCGACCAAATCAATTCCAAAAATTATGAAAATTTACAGACATCATCTTTAAAGTGCTAGGAACATTTTTCATTTAGACAAGTTCTTCCAAAAATGAATGGATCTAGGCGAGAAAAGCACAACAATAAAACCTACTCGGAAGAAACCCTAATTGACAGATTTGGCACAAGATGAAAATCGAACCATATCTCGAAGAATACTCAACCAAACACTCTAAAAATTGATATGCACATCATTAACTTACTTCTCAAGAGTGTAGTGTCGAAATCCTCTTTGGTTGAACCCTCAAATTCGCCCGGGACAGCCTCAAACCTCCAAGATCTACCGAACGAATCCTATTTTGAGGTGTTTGGATAAAAGCTTGATGTTAGGGCCTAGAATTCGAAGTAAAGAACAAGGAATTGGTTTGGAGACCTTACCTAGACGTAGGAGAAGGGATTGGAATGCTTGAACTCGCTCAACACCTCCTGGAACAAGGAAGAACACTCAAAACTCTCACCAACTCTCTCTCTTGAATCAGAATTTCGGATTAGTGTGAATGAGGGGTTTTGGAGACTGATTTGGGATAAGAATAGGATGTTTGGGAGTTCCAAAAGAAACCTTAATGGTCCTAGGGAGTGAAGGAAGTATAATGGCAGTCAAGTTTCGGATTTGGAGCCCTCCATAACTCTCCATACATCTCACAATCCCATTCATTCCCTTACACTAATCCCATGCATGAACATCACTTAATTAGGCTAAGTAGAGGCTCTAGATCCTTCTAGAACCATCCAATGGTGTCCCAATACACTCACCAACATCTGAGAAAGGGGTTTGGATAGATTCAAGGCATCAAGATCGAACTTAATGCCAAAAACAAGCATGAAAACGCGTAGCAGCGTTTGAAACGCTGCTACTGGGGTGGCGGCGCGCTGGTGGCGCGCCACCGCGCGACCACCGCGCCACCCCAGGCAGCGATTTTCTCCCCCTTTTTTTTTTTTTATAATATGATTTTTGATCTTTTAAAAATCATATTTGGATTATCCGCTTGTTGGATACTCCGATAACTCTCTTCGAGTTGCTATCGTGCGAAAATATTTAATTCCGCTCTCCCGGAATTATTTCGATTGCGATAGTTAAATCCAATTAATTAATTTAATTAATTAATTTTTCGGATTTAATACTCGATGTTGATTTCTCGGGTATTACAGTTTGTAAAACAAGTCCGGAATTTATTTAAAAATAATAATAAGTGTCATCCACACATATAGTAGTAATAATAAGTCGCAGCGGAAATAATAAAATGGGCCAACATGGCCAAAACTCGGGTTTTTACATGCCCGATACGTAGTATCATAAAAACGACAAATTCAATGTTTAATAATTCCATCCCCCAATGCACATGCTATGCATTATCTCCGTACTCTGAAAGAAAAAGGACAACAACAATTTTATCAGTATTATAAAATACTGAGTAAGTCGATCCTAACATAGCAATAAAGGGGTTCAATTAAATAATTAAATTTTCTCCTAAACATGCATGCAACAATTTATTTACCAATTAAAATTTAAAATTAATAATTTAATTGGGTACTTGGACATGCATTTAAATTCATAAATGATGATCTACATGTTATAAAATTTAAGACATAAATTTAAATGCATAATTTAAAGACAAGAATAAAATAAATAAATGCGTAAAAAGTATTAAGTCTTTTAATTTTTCCCGTTACATCACCGTTTCTCAATATTTAGTGTAGCCGGTCATCCGGCGGCCGCAGCCGTATCTGCCATACCCAAAACACTCCGGAGCCTCAGGAAACCCATACGGATAATCCCGAGAGTGTAGGCCATGTATCTCCCGCCGTTTGGCATAGTATCTCATCTAAATTCTCTCGTCCATTATAGGCTCGAAGAGAAAGGCTAGAGGGGCACCCTGCAGAGCACTCACCCTCCACCAAAGTATCTCATATATTGTTTCGATTTAGTGTAACGGTATTTTTCAAAAGTATAGATGTATCGTATTTCAAGGTCTCGACCGTTTATTTCGAAATTTCAAATCTCTTCGATTTTAAATCATTTGGCGTCACAGTTTACACCTTTTTAATTTAAAAATACATTTCAAGTCCGAAAAATATGAAGTTTGTACAGTATATCAAAAACACCCTAACGAACAACTTTCGTGTTTTAACGATTTCGAAATAAGTTGAGGAGACATGTCAAAAATCGAGTTTATTGCACAACATATGCACCGTCAGGTTTCAGGTTTACCACAGTTCGAAAAATTGACTTTTTGACATAACAAATGAACTCCAAAAATTCTAAACTTTTATCTGCAAATACTAGACATGATTATCTACAACTTTCATTTAGATTGCAAAGATCAATTCGGCCTAGAAAATATAGAAACACGCTCATCAAGTTCGGACATGTTCACTGTCAGTTTTCGAAAAAGTTTTAACAAGGCAGTTTATGTTCGATGCGATTTGAAATAGCAAATGTCGATGAAAATGTCTGAAATTTTTACACAACATAGATTAATGTGTTAGGATCAAAAGTCTAGTTTTGAGTTTCTCAGATTGGACTCTCGAAATACGAGTTTTAACCGGATTTTTGAAATTGCGTAAGATAGGGTTTTTAGGTTCGATTTTTACGTTTCATTACAAAGTCACTAAATCGGACGCCCCTAAGCCACCCGTATTGATATGAAAGGTATCAACTTACAGTAATGGTGTTCTTGAGTCATCCTAGGGTCGCTCGGCTCGTCCAAAGCTACTACGAAGTGATCCTTGCACACGTTCTCTTCCTCCTTCGGTCACGAACTTGTTTACAAGTCCAATATTCGAAAGTTAGATTAAGGATTGGAGATAAAAATGAGAAAAGGAATCTGAATGCTCCTTACCAATGATCTAAGGGATGTAAACCTTGATCTACACGTTCCTACGGTCGTCGTTGGTCGCCGGGAGTCGCCGGAAGTTCGTCGGAAGGGTGTTTTGGCTTGGGAGAGTTTGAGAGTAAATGGGAGGCTGTGGGAGGCTGACAATGGGGTGGAGATCAACGCTAATTTCTCCCTTAAGCTTTCCTCCCCATCCAGATTCACTTTCCATAGTCGGGGGGTCGAATTATGGCAAGAAATCGCCGAAAACACGTGAATGGCCGCATTCTGTGCTGCCACGTGGTGTTGGCGCGCCGGAAGGCCAAACACCGCGCGGCCAGCGCGCGGCCTCCGCCTGGACCTCGGTCCGGGCGGGTCCGTGCGATCCGATCCGTCGGGTCTTTTCCTCCTCTCTTTCGGGCTTCTATCCTTCCGTGTTTTCGGGCTCGACTTTTCAGGATATTTTCGGATTGTGATTCCCATTCTAATTTTATTCCGACTTAAATTGATTTCATGTTTGAAATCTTAGGTCCGTCGGTTTTGGGTTTGTCGGCTCCTAAATCGTCGTCTTTCGACTTCCGTGCATTCTCGATTTTACGGGTTCTCGGAAACAAGACCTCTTTTCTCATCGGATTAAATTCTTATTTTATATCCTCAAATTTACGGGTATTACACTGAAGACCAACAAGGAGTCCAACATCAAAATTCAAATGATGATTGGAGGACCGGGATCACACGGTACCTCGAAGACCCATCATCTGGAGGAGATAGCTCGCTAAAGGTCCAAGCTTCGCGGTACACACTGATCGATGGCGAATTATTTTGAAGGGCGGTTGATGGATTGCTGCTCAAATGCGTAGGTCCTGAAGAAGCTAACCTGGTGATGGGAGAAGTCCATGAAGGGATATGCGACTCTCATCGGGCAGGGCCTAGCATGAGATGGAGTATTCATCGCCATGGATACTTCTGGCCAACCATCATGGAAGACTGCATAACCTATGCTCGAGGTTGCGAGGCTTGCCAGAAACATGGGCCGATTCAAAGAGTACCGGCGGAAGAGTTACACATAGTCATTAAGCCTTGACCGTTTCGTGGCTGGGGGATGGACATCATTGGAAAAATTCATCCGCCATCGACTAAGAATCACGCATTCATACTGGTGGCCACTGATTACTTCACCAAATGGGTAGAAGCATGGCCAATGAGGAAGATCGACCAAAACGATGTAATTAAGTTCGTAACTGAGCTCATACATCGATTTGGAATCCCCCAAACAATCACTGCTGATCAAGGAACTGTGTTCACTGGTGAAAAGTTTTTAGCTTTTGCTAAACAATTCGGCATTCGCATATATCACTCCTCTCCATACTACCCCCAAGCAAATGGTCAAGCTGAGGCCACTAATAAGCTCTTGATAAGAACATCAGCAATAGGCTCATCCGCCTGGCCGTAATCAACGCTGCCTTCGTCACCCACAATCTCCGCATGACCATCATCACCATGGGGATCTACATACTCATCTTCTACATGGTGGTCGTCATCCCTGGTGCCGGCATCACCCGCAGGATCCTCCTCGTCAGAGCGTGACTCATCATCATCGGAGCTTGCCTCCTCCTCATCAGAGCTGAACTGCTCATCGTCAATTGAAGCATCCTCATCACTTGCTTCATCATCAACTACAGATAGAGAAACAACATTAAAGGACCAGAGCAGTGTATAAAGTACCATATTGGCAGAGGAGTGATTCGACATACCTCTTCGGCGCTTGCGAGAAGAAGAAGCTGCACCTGACTTAGACTTCATGGTAACACCGCGAGAGACAGAAGCACTGGACCGCCGCGAAGAAGCCGAACCACGCTGCGGGTCTCCAAAACGAGCTGTCAGCTGGTCATATGACGGCAAAATAGAAGTAATGTATGGCGTCAACCACGACATAAAACTAGCAGCAAGCGACCCCGTCGGAGTAAAGGGGAGGTAGCTAGATAGCGTCGAGCGAGACGAAAGAGCCACCACAGCCCTAATACCCGCATCTGTCATCTTCTCGCTCCTGGTAAAGCGAACCGGCCACTTTACTCTGCGAGGAACTCCAAGCTGGCAACCGAACTGACGGGCGAGCAAGTGAGGACAGTACGGCTCAGCTATGAACGGATTGGAAGCATTATTCCTCCGCGCCCCACTCAAAAACATGTGAGGCTTCATGCATTAGACTCCCCATGAACGCCGCGTGGCCGAGCGGGCTGGCACACAAGTGTATACATCAACCACCCAATGGGGGCGTACACATACAAGTCATGGTAAGACGGCCGATGATGATAGAACCAACAGACAACCCTTAGACTATCCCGCCTCAAAAGGCCATCCTGGCTAATCCTCACGGAATCAGCGCCCAACAGCTTGCCTAGCGGGTCACCCTCCGAAACCTCCCTCGGGCCAGGGCGAGGTACACCGGTAAACAACTGAGGAAAATACAGCTGAATCCATAACTGTAGAAACCATAATGGCCCGGAGGCCGAGTTAGTGGGATCTCGCCCACTAGCCAACATGTCAGAAAGCTTGGCCATGCCACTTAATAGGGTGCCAAGGAAATATGAGCCTGTAGCTCGAGACTCTGTACTTATGATAGCTAAGACGAGGGGCAGAGCAGTGCGTAGAACAGTACGAGCACTGGAGCAAATGACGAATCGGCTGAACCACAATAAAAGAAAAGCCACATGCTCGTCCCGTGTGGATGGAGAAGCCCCATTTGTCTTGTTGTGGTCAATGTAGGTCGCGTATTTTTTGGCTAATTTGCCCGGAGGACAAATCACCGGGCCAAGTATAGGATCATCAATGCCCGACTGTGTCAGCTCAGATCCATCCACGCGAAGTCCCGTGATCATCAAAACGTCAAGGAGGGTAGGGCCAACGAAGCCACAAGGAAGCTGAAAGGCATTCATGGTGGAATTGCAGAAACCCATAAGGTAGTAGATCAAGCGGTGATCTAACACCACGGGCTTGGTGGATAGGATGATAGCGTCATCAATCCCCCACTCACGCCAATCAGAAGAACGTCCATTCATCCGGTGCACCCATGAAATATACTTGCCTAAACTGCTCTCATCATCAATCTCGGTCCTGAGAACTTTGGCCTTTGACTTGGGAGCAGAAGTACCGCACTGCTGAGACCGAATAGCCTTAGTCTGAGACACAAAGGCACTAGTGAATGCGGCCTCAGTAATCGGGCACCTGCATGACAAAAACCCTCTCGCCTCATCTGCGTGCACACTCGTACTATGAAACGACAGCAGAAAAGGTTCCGACTCCCAGTGGTCGAAATCGTAAGCCTCATCATCAGAGTCTGGAATAAGTGGACGCTGCACGAAGCAAACAAACAGGATTAAGGGACGCGAACATAGGCCACATAAAGCAAGTAATGTGAGGCATGACAAACCTGAGTCATGGGAGACGACAAAACTGGCGGCTGAGATACTAGAGTGGCGGCCTGAGTAGTGGTCTGAGTACTAAGAGTGGCGGCCTGGCTGGCTATCTGGGCTGAACGGATCTGGCAACATCCTATACCGCAAAGTTACCCGGATAAGTCAACAAGCAAATAAGTTAGCACGAAAACATGCAAGTAAAGCCAAGGAAATGTTCAAACCTGAAAAGCCATGTCGTGAGACGACGAGGCAGCAAACCCTGTCAAGGGAGTGGTGACCCGGGCTGAGTGAATGGCGGCCTGTCCCGAAGAAGATGGCGGCTCATGGCTCTGAGTGGCAGCCTGAGCAGTGGCGGCTGGTGACCCCTGGGTGGCGGCCGGTGATGTCTCGAGGTGACTATCAATGGCGGCCCGAGCCGAATGAGTGGCGGCCGGCGTGGCCTCGTCTACTAAATCTTATATCATCAAGCAAGGTGTGTGGGATACCAGAACAGTTGAAAACCAAAGAAACAACTCTTGATCAACCTAACAGCTAATATGACATGGTTCTCTAAGACCTATGCCAGAAACAAAGGATTTAATAGGCGATTCTCATCAAGAAGAGATAGGCGAAAGAAAGGTGAATGATGTCGCTAGGTCCTAGGTCATTAAGCAGACATGTAATGTGCATCGGAAGGACGAGATTAGTATGCAAGCATGAATTCAACAAAAATCAAGACAAACAAGTCCTGCACAAGATTCAGTCCATCATCTACCCCTATAGTTCAGAAATGCCAAAATCCTCAAGTCACCAATCCATGATCATCTCTCAGCACATGTTATAGGTCTCCACAGTAAAATATGAATAACAAAACAAAGGTAAAGGATAAGACCTACTAACCCGATCCATGAGTTAAACAAGAAAATGACGCCCCAGGAAAATTGGATGGTGGCCCGAGGAGAGGGGATGGCGGCTCTGGCGTTCCCTGATGGCGGTGGCCATCGGGGGCGGAAGGGACTTGGATGGCGGCGAGCAGAACTGGCGGCTCCCCGGGTGGCGTTAGCGTTTGGAGGGCGCCCCCCCCCCCCCCCCCATGAAGAGATGATTGCGTCGGCCCTTCCCAACGATGCTGGAAGCTCCCTAGGCGAAAGAAGGGTGGCGACTCAAGGAAGGGAGATGGCTGGCGGCTCAAGGAAGGGAGATCGCGGCTCGTGCGAGGGTTGATGGCGGCGGCGGCCGAGGAACTTGATGGCGGCGCTCGGGAGAAAGACGGATGGCGGCGCTCGGGAGGTCTCACTCGGTCGACATGGCGGCCCCGCGCGAGGTGGGCGGCGGCGTTCGGGGTTTCCAGCCACGATGTAGATTGCGGCGCTCGGGTTCTTCAATGGCGGTGCTCGGGATGCTACCGCCACATCTCCCAATTAAGCTCGCCCTAGGCTAACTTAACTAGGAAATGTTAAGGCTAACTCATATCAAACCATAAAATCCATTGTAAAATATTTTACAAAGTAAAAATAAATGCATTAATTTAAAATAGTGCCAACATGGCCAAAATAGTTCAATAAGTGCGTAATTTAAAATGCGGAAGCTAAATATTAAAAGTGAATGCATAAATTTAAAATTGTATGCGACTTTAAAAGTCCCATATCCCATGAATGCTGCATGCTCACATGTGCTCGTCAAACTTTATAGGAAAAGAAATAAACAACACACGTCAGTATTAAAATACTGAGGAAGCCAACCCATCCCGTATTAAGTTATGGGGTTTTGAAATGGATTTACTTGAAAATGATTTTTAGGAAGAACACTAATTTAAATGTTAGAAACTATTTAACCAATTCGACTAACATATAAATTAAATACATTTTCACCATCGTGCATAGAACATGGGGACACCAAAAGAGCTCCAAACATAGTGGGAATTCATCCCTCAACAATGACAAAGGCTTATCTATATCGACACGCTCCCGGGGTCCATAAATAACAGTCGCAAGTATTATTTATGGATATGGACACAATCACAATAATTATCATAAGGAGGGGGGGTGGCCACACATGGCTCCACCCTAGTGCACTCGCCCTCCGGAGCCTAAATGTGGGTATACCTACCCGAAATCTAGTGCACAATGGGATTCAAATAAATTACATGTTTAAAGTTAATTAGGTTTTCCAAGGATAACATTTGTTTTCCACCAAAACATATCACAACATGCCATCTTCATACAAGATGCATAAAATATTTTTCTTTAATCGTAAAAGATTTCATATCAAGTAAGTTATCAAAATCTAACTTGTAGAAACACAAAATTTTCAAAACAGTTCGCTGTTACTGACAAGCGTCGGAAATAAATATCCCATTAAATAACTATCGGACCAAAATTTCTGAAAATTTTACAGTAGATTCAACATTCAATATAAAAAAAACTTTTATGAAGAATGCTAAGTTTAATTCATGCTCGTCATAGGAGAAATAAAGGCTTCAACAGAACAGTAGGGATAAACACGCGGCTCAGAACACATTTTAAAAGAAACTTTTCTGGTAATTATTTACATGACCAAAATTTCTAAAATTTGGTAGAAAGCTTCCTAACACATATAAGAACAAATTTATAGAAGAACATAAGTCCTAATTCACGATGAAAGTAACAGAAAACATGAATCTTTGTATATATATAAAACTGTCAACTTGAGTTCGGATAGCACAGTTTAAAGATTTAAGGTTTGGTAATTTATTATTCGGCCAAAAATTCTGAAATTTTGAGGGTAGCTTTCTAACACATTTATGAAGAACTTTGTAGAACAACTAAAATCCAAATTCATGACGGAAGTACATGAAAAATGACGATTACTTTGGCTTAAGAAATCTGTCAGGAACCTTTAAAACCCTAATTCAATTCCTACGGTTCAAGGGATGAAGCAAATTCGACCAAGCTTAGTATAGGGTGTGTTGGCTTACCTTTCACCAGGTTGGGGTTACAAAAACACGAATTTGATGGATTGATTGGAATGAACGATCGAGTGTTACTATTCCGAAGTCGTTGCGTTCTATGAAAAAAAATAACATTGAGGATATTATTTTTGTCTACTCAAATCCGACCAGAGTTAAGGTAAGTGATTAGGGATGAAGTTTACCTTCTAAGATTGAAGTAGAAACAAAGAGAAATCAGTCCGAAATTGCCTCCGCACGAAGAACACTACACTCACAAAGAACTCTTGTTTGCCGAAGATTTTTCGAAAGGGGAATGAGTGGCTGTTGGGGGCTGAATTTAGAGGGTTTGGGGGTGAGGGTTTCGAGTAAGGGTTTGTAGTGAGGCTTCCAAATCATTTAGGATCATTCTTAGATTTAAGATGGTGCATAAAATCTTATTTTTCCTAAAGGATTGCTAAAGAAAATAATGTTGCCACTTAAGGTGATCTCCTTACCACCCTTACACTTATCTTGTGGTTAAAAAAATATATATATATCTTCCTACCTTATTACTACACAAGAGACATCCACCACCACCCCTACCATCAAACAAATCATCCAATTAAATCAAATACACTTACCATAAATAGTATGAAGAATTGACTTGTTGACCACTTGTTAATAATTCATCAAAAATAATAAAATTATTTTTGACTACTTGAAATACATTATGGGATATTACAGTCTACCCCCCTTAAAAATCAACTTCGTCCTCGAAGTTTCATCTCGGTGTTACAATCTACCCTCCTTAACAATGAATTCGTCTTCGAAGTCATGTATCGTCTAAGGGTAGAGCAACTTGTAAGGTTCATGAAAAACAGTGTAACACCCGAGAAAAAAACAAATTCAAATTGTTTTCAACTACGTCATGACTTGATCCCTTCACAGGGTACGTAGGCAGCTTGGAATTAACTTCTAAGTTCAGTCACAAATTAAATCACAAAACAAATCACAAGATCAATCACAAAAACGTTAGGGGGAAATTGGAACTAATTTAACTAGACTAATTAGGGCACGGAAATATTACGAGCGTTAAGCCAGAACTCGTAACAAGTCTAAGGTAGAGATTTCGAACCGGAAACGACCCGAGAAGTCGAGCCAACACGTAGAGGATAAAGAAACCGATAGAGGAAAAGAAGAAAAGACCCGACGGACCACGCGGACCGCCGAACCGGCCGGTCCGGCCGGCCCGCGCTCGCCGCGCGCCGCCGCGCGGCCACCGCGCGGAAGGTGGGGTCGCGTCTCCAGGACTGGTCGCGCGTGCTCCGTGCGGGCAAAGCTATAGGTGCGCGTCACCAGCTCGCCAGAGGTGCAGAAGGTGTAAACTTTCCTCCTATGGCGATTTTCTTGCCAAAAATCCGTCCCCTAACGAGGGCAAGCGGATCAAGGCTTTTGGGAAGACCATAATACCAGTATTGGGCGCCCCCTACCCTATAATTTTCAGAAAACTAAACCCTAAACACTACCAATCTTCCTCTCCAAGTCAAAACTCCTCCGACTTCACTTTCCGGCGAGTATTCCGGCGACGACGAGGCACACGGGACGAAGCCTTTACCCTCTAGAACCTTGGTAAGTAGTATTACAGTGTTTGAATCGTCCATAAGCTTTAACAAACTCGAAATCTAACCATTTTCCTTTGCTACGATTTCACGTCGGGGAACGAACAAAAAGCGATCGGAGAAGTTGGCCGTTCGTCGCGACCTTAGGACATCCGGAAACCCTTTCCAGCGACCCTATTCTCTAACTAAGTAAGTTAAGACCTTACTCAGCAATTTTTGTGGTTTATTGTTGTTTAAAACTTAAGATCTAGGCTCGTAACAAAAATCAGTTTTCAAAAACCCTATTTTCGTCCAATTTCAAAAACTCGCCTAAAACTCGACCTTTGGGAATTCAAACCAAAAACTTTTCAACATAGATTTTGTTCCTAAGACTCTAATCTACCTTGTGTCCAAATTTAAGCCATGGACATAAAGATTTGCTATTCCAACATGTGCCGTAAACTTTCTGTGGTAAAACCGAACGTTCGAATTGTTGACAGATTTACTTACTCGACTTGATGCATATTTTTCACTCGTTTTCAGAATGATTCAACTTTGCATTTCTAAAAAAAAGTTGTAGATAATTGTGTCTAAATTATGCATATAAAATTTCATGAATTTTGGAGTTCATTTGATATGTCAAAATGGCCAATTTTCAGAACTGTTCTAAGCCATCTTTTGAGTCCGCGCGTATACAGCGTGTTGTGGTCGATTTTTGAGCATCTAAAATTCATTATTTCTAAACTCTTAAAATATGAAAGTTGTTCATTAATGTGTTGTGTATCTCCTGTAAAAATTTTGGATCAATTGGCTTTGAAATGAATTTTTAATCGGCGTCATACGAAACTGTGACGAAATCAGTTTTTGGGACAGAAATTATCTTTTGCAAAGAACTTGAAATTTGACTCACTTCGAAACCTTATTTCCAAAAACTTAAATCATGAAAGTTGTTCGTGTGTGTGTTTTTGAGTTACTGTGTAAATTTCAGAATTTTTGGTGTAAAAATGAATTTTTAATTAAGAAAGACGTAAACTGCGTCGAATAGGATTTTTCGAACTTGAGAAAACTCGAACTACGGAACGCGATATCGAATATTTTGAGATTTTTTTTTTTTTGAGGAAAAGTTATTTATTGATGAAGCTCAAAAACTGGTCTCGAGATTGTCTGAGACTTACAACAAAACTACCTGATGTTACACCAAATAATCGGCAAGAAACACAGACAAAATAAAAGCAATGAATACTAAAGCAAAACCAAATCGGAAGACCACCCTATTGCAAAACAGCTAGACCAGTAGGAATAATCAAACAAAACTCCCGACCAAAGCAATGAGGGATAACAACAAAACAGACGCAAATCCGCCCTAATGCACCGCAATGAAGAAGCAGTCCGAACAGGTTCATGGCCTAACCTCCATCTTTCACAAAAAATCATCTTGAAACTGTACTATTCAATTTTTATTGACCATGCCCATCTCAATCATCATCTCATAAGCGCAGCTTCTCGAGTCATCAGCAGCATTAAGGTTAGGTACATCAAACGACATAGCTCATGAACTTGTAACTAAATCACATCTTCCCCTGCATTATACTCATAGCATTGTATCGCAAAAGTAAAGGGACTATGACCAGGGTAAAAGACAAGGGCCATAGGATAAGGAACTGAACAGGCTAAAAAGGAGTGAGGGATCATCAAACTTTTGGAACAGACCGCTTACACACAATCTGATGGGAGCACTCCCACTTTTAATCAAAAAAGAACCAACCCATACCCATACAGAGAATTCCCAATCCTTGACATCCCTAACACCCAAACTTCAACAGCGCAAAGAGTGATATACAAAGATTCATGCGTCGAAACTAGACATCCCTCAGACCCATTAAAGATTTTTATGGCAAAACAAAAGACAATCTAGAGGTATAAAGGGAAAGATGTGTGCTGAAACAAGGTAAAATATTTCCTCAGCTTGCAACATAAGACTCACATGAGACAATCTAGAGGTAAGGAGGGCAAGGTATGTGCTGAAACAAGTTAGGATATTTCCTTAGCTTGCAAAATAAGACTCACAGGTGGTACGAAGGTATTGTTGGATAGGATGAGAACAACCCGAATGATCATAGTATCTTTAACTTTCCGATCCATTGCATATGAGTAAATGCAAGCACAATATGAATTATAAAGCAAGTTCAAGAGTGTCTACCTTATCAACTCAAGGCTTTGCTGTTCAATCACCACTCGCTTTATCTTTGTCTTCAATACTCTATATCTTTGTCTAACCGCCTAATGAAGACTTCGACCCATCCCATTTCTGAAACTCTCGGCGATCAACAATTTAGGGTCTCACATCAACACTCCTCCAAATTATGTCCACAGCAACAAACATTCAGCAAACGTGAATCTCCAAGGAGTCCCAGCAGCAATCAGTAACATCAGCAGCATTAGCCCCAGTAGCATCAAGAGCAGTAGCATCAACATCATCATCGGCCTCAGTGCATCATTGGTCTCGGCAGTGTCCCAGCAGCAAATAGTAGCAGCAGCAGCAGTAGTCTCGGCAACATCAAGTAGCAGCAGCATCGACATCATCGGCCTCCAGAGTCAATAGCAAAAGTGTATCTCCAAACGTCCAGGTTTGTCTCGAACCGCCAAAAACATCCAGCTTCCAAGGATTCGTCCACAGCAACAATCATTCAGCAAGAGTGAATCTCCACAGGTTCCAGCAGCACCAGTAGCAGCAGCAGCAATAGTCTCGGCAGCCTCAAGAGCAGCAGCAACAAACATATCGGCCTCAGCGCATCATTTTTAGTGATCTCACGCGCTGTGTTTTGGATCGCCTCGTTAGTGGTCCTACTATCTTTGAGACTACCTCGTTAGTGGTCTCCCATTATTTTGGACTGCCTCGTTAGTGGTCCTACGTTTGAGATTACCTCGTTAGTGATCTCCCGGTATGGTGTCCTCTTCTTAGTTTGCGGGATAAAATATAAAAGACTTGTGTGAGTGTTTAATTATGCTTAAATCTTATTTACCATGTTTTTAAATTATGCATTTAAATTACGTTCTTCAATTATGCTTTTAAATTACGTTTTTAAATTAAGTCCTTTAATTATGTATTCTCGTCTTGAATAAATTAATCATGTTTTTCCGCTGCGAATAAAATATGGATTTTTAAATTAATGCATGAATAGTGTAATCTTTAGTTTAAACACATGTAACCCCTTAAATTGTTTAGTTAGGGATTAACTTACTCGGTATATTTTTATACTGATAAACCGTTGTCATTTTTCTTTTACAGAGTATGTCGAGTGACGCATGCACATGCACTTGGGGGGGGGGGGGGGAACATTTATGAACATTTTCAATTTCTGCATCGTACTACTGTTTTACCGGGTCTGTTAAACCCGAGGTTTTGGCCGTGTTGGCCGTGATTACTTTTCCGCTGCATTTACTCAATTTCGCGCATGATGATTATTACTTCCGTATTTTGAATGAAGTATTATTAAATTCCGGACTCAATGTTGAAATGTTTTTTAAATCTTTTACGTACCCACAAGCCTTACATTTCCTTAGTGAGCTCGGGAAGCCGTGTCTTGCTAGGGAGATGTGGCGGTGACATCCCGGCCTGGGTTATCAAATCCGGGGTGTTACAAGTTGGTATCAGAGCCCGGAAAATTTTTAAAGCTACTACTATTATTTTAAACCATTATTTTAAACCCAAGTATTATTTTTAATTTTATTATTTTTGACTACTAGTATTATTTTTAGCCCAAAATCTTAGCCAAAGAAATATTAAATTTTTGGTCCACTATAGAGGCCCAATTTTTATTCTTACCCATGTAGTAGATTTATCTTAAATACATGGATAAATTAAAATTTTTAATGGGGAAAGGGGGACTTGCACTTGCATGTTGCATATAGATTTAAATTCGTGAATGACTAATCTTGCCTAAAACATATTCTAACTCTAACTTACCTTGTTGACATTAGATGGCCGAACCAAATGCAAACATGATCAACCTGATGGTAAAACTGATGAATGCGTACCTCGAGTCCCAACAGCATATCAATTATTTCAAGACGCGGGTAGGACAGTTGGAGGGTAACCTGGCCCATGTGGGTCATCTTAGGGAAACAGACCATCACCACATAACCTAGCTGCAGGAGCAAGTCACACAGCTCCAGGCCCAAGTGGCCCAGCTCCAAGACAAGGGTGATGACTTGGAGGAGCAGGTAGAGACCCTGGGCTGGGAACTGACTAACCTAGCCCAGGACGTGGATGGGGCGGTTCTTCAGAACCCGGGGCCTGCCCCAATGTCGCTATGCCCATTGACGTATCGAGCGATGAGGATGACCCCATCAAGGCCGAGCCTACCCACTCGTTTTAGATCTAGTGATCCAGCTACGCACTATTAGTAGTATATTTTCCTTTCCGTACTATTAGCTGCACTCCTATTTCTATTTCAAATGCTTGTAACCAATAAAAGTTTTTCTCTGGAGGAATAAAATTTCAAGCTTTTATCTTATATGCGAGGACATCTAAATTGCCCCTCACATTTTATTAATTACTTTGATGGAACTCCATTGAATAAAGGAACAAAGTAAAAATAAATAAATAATATAAATACATATTATAGACTTAATAGTAAATAAGGGAACATCCAACCCCAAACCCTGAAACCCTAAACCCAAGACCCTAAAAAAAAAACCGGACAGGTTACTGTTAAAAAAAAAGCAGTTATTAATACTAAGTTCCAGCAAATTGATACCTATTAATACTATTCTTTATTTAATAAAATTTCCTCCTTACAAGCAGTTATTTATTTAACATATATATCTGTTTAAATTCTACCCTGTATACCTTATCACATTAGTTTACCTAAGTTCCTTAAAGCGGCTTAGTCCCACAACGATGCAAGTATTGTTGGGCAACCCACACACATATAGATGCGATAGGAAGGTAACAGTAGATCCAGAACATCTCGAACCTTAAACTAGGCATAACAATTAAACCATGTTTCTCTACAGCAACAAACAACTAACACAAGTCAAACACGTAACTAGGTAATAACAAAACGGAAATATAAACCATGAATCCCAGTCAACAGAAGCATCCTCATAAGGAGAAAACTAAACAAAGTACGTCTGATGCAAAACCTAAACGAAAACGCGGATACGAAAGAAAACATCACTGATCGGGAGGCGGGAACTGCCGACGCATGTAGTCGTCCATCTGCCGCACATAGGCGTACATGTCGGACATGGTGGCCTGCTGCTGAGCCTGCCTCGTAGCGAACGGGTCCATACGGGCCTGGTAGAAGTCCAATCTAGCGTCTATGGCATCATAACGAGCCTGCCCAGCTGCAAACCCGGCATCCATACTAACCCGCATCTCCTGCATTATCTGCAGCATCTGAGTCATCTCCTGGCCCTGAGGCGCCACTGCAGGAGATGGAACTACTGGAGGAGGGGGTGGCTGCTCCGGTGGTACGACTAGGATCAAGCCGCCATCATCAGGCTGCGGGCGAAGTACAGCCCGGGGAACTCCACGACGTAAGGCGCTACGCCGGGCAGCGTAAGTGGGGATACGGTAGAACTACCCGCTACTAGATCGTACGGATCTGTCTCCGGTGTCGTGCGAATCCCCTGCGCTGCGCACAAGCTGCAAATGAGGTGAATATGGGTAATCACCCTACTCCCTCGTCCTCCCAGCATACCCCTCAAGTTGTCCTCAATACAAGCTCCCACATTCACTCTACCGCCTCGTGCGATAAAGCAAATGGTCTCATAGACGTGATACAGGACGATATGGCTCCGGGTAATCGGCCGGACGCGCCCTAACCATATCTGGGCGAGCTCTCGCCAAGGGGAGTCCATCGTCGTCAAACGCAGCTCATGATCGTGCTCGAGATGAGGACGCACCACTGTGCATAAGACATCCCACGCAGGAGCAAGAACACGTCCCTCAGGCTGTGGGCGGAATGCGCCATCGTCAGGCAAGCCAAAATAGACATTGATCGCCCGAGCAATGAAGTCGAGATAGCGACCACGAACCCATACCCGAGATAGGTCGTCACCCTCCCCAAGACCGCCAATGTTGGCGATAATCTCCATAGCCAGATAACCGGAGGCAACGCCCTCGGGATGACGTGCAAGTCCGGTCCACTGTAAGTACTCCAACACTGCATTGACCCTGTCATCGCCCAAATGATCAGGATATATGCCTCTCTCAGGGACATAAGCCCTGTTTCGATGGAGCTCGTCGAAATAAAAGTCCTGGGCGGCCCTCGTCCTAAAACGAAACCTGTCATGCCGGTGAAGACGCACCTCGTCAGGGAGACCTCTGAGTCTCGGACCCCGCTGCTCCTCGTCCTCCTCTGACTCGCTCCCATCAAAATCAGGCATCGCCGGAGCAGCAGTGCTGGGGCCAGCCTCATCAGTAACCCGTCTCCTGGTCCTCGGAGGACACATGAGAGACTCCAAAACAACCCACAAAAAGAGCAACATCCTGCAAATCATCCAATACCAATCATAAGACTAAATTCCACACAAAACTCAAGCAGAAATACGTAAGGGACATCAATATAGACTTTCAATGTGAATATGCCACAAGAACATCAAATCCTATTGTTCACTAAGACAAACCGGAAGGTAATCTGGACAAAGGATGTGCTTAAACTAGTTCCAAGACCTTTGTGGCATTTCGTCGAACACTTTATGTGCGCAATAAACCAAAACCTAAGTTACTAACAAACACACGGGAGCAATCGCTCAAATAACAACACATCATTTCCTTATAGCACCAAACAACAAAGAAATGAGCTAATAATCACACCCCAATAACAACCAAACATCAAAAACTTTATAGTCTTCCTAAAGATTTAGATCCAACAAGGATTTGCCAAAAACATAAACACATTGTGGCATAAATACAAGCAAGGCAACAAGAGTAGCATCAATTACCACATATACTTGCTAATTTGCACAAATCAAGCCTAAAAATAACAAACCCCAAATTTTTGTACATAAACCCTAATTCCTAAATCTCTTCACAAATCAAGTCATTCAAAGCATAAAAATTGAAATTAGTAAGTGGGTTTAGTAGATTCATACCTTGGTAAGTGAAATTGAAGCCGAAATCAAGCGAACGGGAAGGTAAGTCGCCGGATTTAGAGAGAATTGGGGGTGTGGTCTCGAATGGGAAATGGGGGAAGTGGCTCGCGCGGAGCGCGAGCCCTATTTTCTCGAACTGGAGCAGCCGCGCGCTCGCCGCGCGCTGAGGTATCATACCGCGCGGCCACCGCGCGGGTCACGGAGGGAGTTTTATTTTTCTCGATCTTGCTTAATCTCTTTTACCTTACACCACTCACTTAACCCGAGCATACATTGATAGTGAGGTACGACGACATGGGGTATCACCCGACATTATTCCTGACAAGGACAGCGGAATTACCTCGCATTTTCTTTTTGCAAGGCTACAGAAAACCCTCGGGAGAAGATACATATGGACCATATGAAATCCTGGAAAGAGTGGGAAATCGCTTATTGACTAGCACTGCCACCGCAATTTGCTCGTGTTCACGATGTATTCCACGTCTCCCAATTGAAAAAGTATGTGCACGATCCGACCCATGTGCTCCAACCGGAAGAAATTGAGTTTGCGGATGACCTGAATTACGAGGAAGTTTCGGTGCGAATACTTGACTCGAAGGAGAGAGTAACGAGGAATAAGACCGTGAGAATGGTCAAAGTCCATTGGGCCAACCACGAGACGGAGACGGCGACATGGGAGTTGGAGGCCGACATGTAACAACGTTACCCTACCCTCTTCCAAGATGAACCGGCCACAGTTATGGGGACATAACTGTATTCTTAAGGGGGGGGAGGATGTAACACCCGAGAAAAAAACAAATTCAAATTGTTTTGAACTACGTCATGACTTGATCCCTTCACAGGGTACGTAGGCAGCTTGGAACTAACTTCTAAGTTCAGTCACAAATTAAAATCACAAAACAAATCACAAGATCAATCACAAAAACGTTAGGGGGAAATTGGAACTAATTTAACTAGACTAATTAGGGCACGGAAATGTTACGAGCGTTAAGCCAGAACTCGTAACAAGTCTAAGGTAGAGATTTCGAACCGGAAACGACCCGAGAAGTCGAGCCAACACGTAGAGGATAAAGAAACCGATAGAGGAAAAGAAGAAAAGACCCGACGGACCACGCGGACCGCCGAACCGGCCGGTCCGGCCGGCCCGCGCTCGCCGCGCGGAAGGTGGATTCGCGTCTCCAGGACTGGTCGCGCGTGCTCCGCGCGGGCAAAGCTATAGGTGCGCGTCACCAGCGCGCCAGAGGTGCAGAAGGTGTAAACTTTCCTCCTATGGCGATTTTTCTTGCCAAAAATATGTCCCCTAACGAGGGCAAGCGGATCAAGGCTTTTGGGAAGACCATAATACCAGTATTGGGTGCCCCCTACCCCATAATTTTCAGAAAACTAAACCCTAAACACTCCCAATCTTCCTCTCCAAGTCAAAACTCCGACTTCACTTTCCGGCGAGTATTCCGGCGACGACGAGGCAAACGGGACGAAGCCTTTACCCTCTAGAACCTTGGTAAGTAGTATTACAGTGTTTGAATCGTCCATAAGCTTTAACAAACTCGAAATCTAACCATTTTTCTTTGCTACGATTTCACGTCGGGGAACGAACAAAAAGCGATCGGAGAAGTTGGCCGTTCGTCGCAACCTTAGGACATCCGGAAACCCTTTCCAGCGACCCTATTCTCTAACTAAGTAAGTTAAGACCTTACTCACCAATATTTGTGGTTTATTGTTGTTTAAAACTTAAGATCTAGGCTCGTAACAAAAATCGGTTTTCAAAAACCCTATTTTCGTCCACTTTCAAAAACTCGCCTAAAACTCGACCTTTGGGAATTCAAACCAAAAACCTTTCAACATAGATTTTGTTCCTAAGACTCTAATCTACCCTGTGTCCAAATTTCAGCCATGGACATAAAGATTTGCTATTCCAAATCGTGCCGTAAACGTTCTGTGGTAAAACCGAACGTTCGAATTGTTGACAGATTTACTTACTCGACTTGATGCATGTTTTTCACCCGTTTTCAGAATGATTCAACTTTGCATCTCTAAACAAAAGTTGTAGATAATTGTGTCTAGATTATGCATATAAAATTTCATGAATTTTGGAGTTCATTTGATATGTCAAAATGGCCGATTTTCAGAACTGTTCTAAGCCATCTTTTGAGTCCGCGTGTATACAGCGTGTTGTGGTCGATTGTTGAGCATCTAAAACTCATTATTTCCGAAATCGTAAAACATGAAAGTTGTTCATTAATGTGTTGTGTATCTCCTGTAAAAATTTCGGATCAATTGGCTTTGAAATGAATTTTTAATCGGCACCATACGAAACTGTGACGAAATCAGTTTTTGGGACAGAAAATTATCTTTTGCAAAGAACTTGAAATTTGACTCACTTCGAAACCTTATTTCCAAAAACTTAAAACATGAAAGTTGTTCGTGTGTGTGTTTTTGAGCTACTGTGTAAATTTCAGAATTTTTGGTGTAAAGATGAATTTTTAATTAAGAAAGGCGTAAACTGCGTCGAATCGGATTTTTCGAACTTGAGAAAACTCGAACTACGAAATGCGATATCGAATATTTTGATAACATTGAATTATGAACTTTCGAAAAATCCCGTTCACTAGGCTGAGCCGATCTTCATGCTATCATTATCTTTGAGACTGCCTCGTTAGTGGTCTCCTTACTATCTGAGATTGCCTCGTTAGTGATCTCGCGCGCTGTGTTTTGGATCGCCTCGTTAGTGGTCCTACTATCTTTGAGACTGCCTCGTTAGTGGTCTCCCATTATTTTGGACTGCCTCGTTAGTGGTCCTACATTTGAGATTGCCTCGTTAGTGGTCCTACATTTGAGATTGCCTCGTTAGTGATCTCCCGGTATGGTGTCCTCTTCTTAGTTTGCGGGATAAAATATAAAAGACTTGTGTGAGTGTTTAATTATGCTTAAATCTTATTTACCATGTTTTTAAATTATGCATTTAAATTACGTTCTTCAATTATGCTTTTAAATTACGCTTTTAAATTAAGTCCTTTAATTATGTATTCTCGTCTTGAATAAATTAATCATGTTTTTCCGCTGCGAATAAAATATGGAATTTTAAATTAATGCATGAATAGTGTAATCTTTAGTTTAAACACATGTAACCCCTTAAATTGTTTAGTTAGGGATTAACTTACTCGGTATATTTTTATACTGATAAACCGTTGTCATTTTTTTTTACAGAGTATGTCGAATGACGCATGCACATGCACTTGGGGGGGGGGGGGGGGACACTTATGAACATTTTCAATTTCTGCATCGTACTATTGTTTTACCGGGTCTGTTAAACCCGAGGTTTTGGCCGTGATTACTTTTCCGATGCATTTACTCTATTTTCGCGCATGATGATTATTACTCCCGTATTTTGAATTAAGTATTATTAAATTCCGGACTCAATGTTGAAATGTTTTTTAAATCTTTTACGTACCCACAAGCCTTGCATTTCCTTAGTGAGCTCGGGAAGCCGTGTCTTGCTAGGGAGATGTGGCGGTGATATCCCAGCCTGGGTTATCAAATCCGGGGTGTTACAAAGAGCATGCGAGCTACAAAGATAGTTTGTTAGCTCGGCTTAACCTAAAGTGGGTTGCTCATTGGATTGTTACATCCTCCCCCGCTTAGGAATACAGTTATTTCCCAATAACTGTCTCGTGATGATTTTGGGAGAAATGTAGTATCTTAGCATATTAAGATCCCTAGATAAAATTATGCTCACTCCTAAAGAATAATGCGTAAGTTAAAAGTGAAGTACTATGTTCGCTGCAGAGAATAAGACAACTTTGAGACACTAAGTGTGCAACTAAGACATGAATAATTGGTTTAAGTCATACATATAGACATTGTACACCTAAGGAAAAATTTAGGTTCAAAAGCTCGTAGCAAGCAGGGAAGATAATGCAAAAACCAAGTAAAATAAATGCACATGCATCATGACCCCTCCCAAAATATAGAAATAATCTGATGCAGGACTTAAAAATAAAATGCAAGAGAGATTTTTACATGTATTTATAGGAAAATAACACTAAGAATATTATGAGTTTAAAAATAAAAATATATATATATATATATATTTTTTGTAAATAGACTGGAAAATTTAATACATAGCTTTAATAAAAATATTTACATATTCTTAAAACATTGGTCCGAAAGAATCGAACCGCTCTGATACAATATTGTAACACACCAGTTTTCAAAACTCTAAAAGGGCCGGGATGCTACCGCCACATCTCCCAATTAAGCTCGCCCTAGGCTAACTTAACTAGGAAATGTTAAGCCTAACAAAGTAAATTTAAATGCATTAATTTAAAATAGTGCCAACATGGCCAAAATAGTTCAATAAGTGCGTAATTTAAAATGCGGAAGCTAAAAATTAAAAGTGAATGCATAAATTTAAAATTGTATGCGGCTTTAAAAGTCCCATATCCCATGAATGTGGCATGCTCACATGTGCTCGTCAAACTGTGTAGGAAAAGAAATAAACAACACACGTCAGTATTAAAATACTGAGTAAGCCAACCCATCCCATATTAAGTTATGGGGTTTTAAAATGGATTTACTTGAAAATGATTTTTTAGGAAGAACACTAATTTAAATGTTAGAAACTATTTAACCAATTCGACTAACATATAAATTAAATACATTTTCACCATCGTGCATAGAACATGGAGACACCAAAAGAGCTCCAAACATAGTGGGAATTCATCCCTCAACAATGCCAACGGCTTATCTATATCGACACGCTCCCGGGGCCCATAAATAACACTCGCAAGTATTATTTAGGGATATAGACATAATCACAATAATTATCATAAGGAGGGGGCGGCCACGCATGGCTCCACCCTAGTGCACTCACCCTCCGGAGCCTAAATGTGGGCATACCTACCCGAAATCTAGTGCACAATGGGTTTCAAATAAATGACACGTTTAAAGTTAATTAGGTTTTCCAAGGACAACTTTGTTTTCCACCAAAACATATTGTAATGCCATCTTCATACAAGATGCATAAGATATTTTTCTTGAATCGTAAACGATTTCATATCAAGTAAGTTATCATAATCTAACTTGTAGAAACTTAAAATTTTCAAAACAGTTCGCTGTTACTGACAAGCGTCGAAAATAAATATCCCATTAAATAACTACCAAACCAAAAATTCTGAAAATTTTACAGTAGATTATACATTCAATATAGAAAAACGTTTATGAAGAAAGCTAAGTTTAATTCATGCTCGAGATAGGAGAAACGAAGGCTTCAACAGAACAGTAGGGATAAACTCGCGGCTCAGAACACATTTTAAAAGAAATTTTTCTGGTACTTATTTACACGACCAAAAATTCTAAAATTTGGTAGAGAGCTTCCTAACACATATATGAAAAAATTTGTAGAAGAACATAAGTCCTAATTCACGATGGAAGTAAGAAAAACGAGAATCTTTGTATATATATAAAACTGTCAACTTGAGTTCGGATAGCACAGTTTAAAGATTTAAGGTTTGTTAATTTATTATTCGGCCAAAAATTCTGAAATTTTGAGGGTAGCTTCATAACACATTAATGAAGAACTTTGTAGAACAACTAAAATCCAAATTCATGACGGAAATACATGAAAAATGACGATTACTTTGGCTTAAGAAATCTGTCAGGAACCTTTAAAACCCTAATTCAATTCCTACGGTTCAAGGGATGAAGCAAATTCGACCAAGCTTAGTATAGGGTGTGTTGGCTTACCTTTCACCAGGTTGGGGTTACAAAAACACGAATTTGATGGATTGATTGGAATGAACGATCGAGAGTTAGTCGTAACTATTCCGAAGTCCTTGCGTTCTATGAAAAAAACGTTGAGGATATTAATTTTTGTCTACTCAAATCCGACCAGAGGTAAGGTAAGTGATTTGGGATGAAGTTTACCTTCTAAGATTCAGGAAGAAACAAAGAGAAATCAGTCCGAAATTGCCTCCGCATGAAGAACACTACACTCACAAAGAACTCTCGTTTGCCGAATATTTTTCGAAAGGGGAATGAGTGGCTGTTGGGGGCTGAATTTATAGGGTCTTGGAGTGAGGGTTTCGACTAAGGGTTTGTAGTGAGGCTTCCAAATCATTTAAAATCATTCTTAGATTTAAGATGGTGCATAAAATCTTATTTTTCCTAAAGGATTGCTCAAGAAAATAATATTGCCACTTCAGGTGATCTCCTTACCACCCTTACACTTATCTTGTGGTAAAAAAAAAAAAATATATCTTCCTACCTTATTACTACACAAGAGACGTCCACCACCACCCCTACCATCAAACAAATCATCCAATTAAAATTAAATACCCTTACCATAAGTAGTATGAAGAATTGACTTGTTGACCACTTATTAATAATTCATCAAAAATAATAAAACTATTTTTGACTACTTGAAATACCTTATGGGATATTACAGGGAGCGAGATAGCTGGCGGCCTGGCGAGAGGGATGGCGGCCGAGCGAGGGAGCTAGCGGCCTAACACTCCGGTGGTGGCGGATTGCGATGGCAGAAGACATGGCACCCCGATGCGACGATGACGGCTCCGGTGGCAATGGATGGCGGCGGAGCGGCGATCTCGACGGCGGCCGGCGGACGAGCAAGGAGAGAAGACGAGGGAAAGAGATTTTGGGAAAGTGAAATTTTTGGAAGTTTACCAAAAGTTGAAGAAGTGTGGCTTTTATAGTGCTAGGGTTTTGAACACCCCTATTGGGCTTAATGGGCCTGCAAACCCTAAATTAAGCGCGCAAATCTGTTTTGGAACATTCCAATCAGACAAATTGCGCGAGAGGGGCATCTATTAGCCCAATAAAATAAATATTAAGGCCCATCCATTTTTGGCCTAATTGATAAATTGCTCGGCCCAGTCCGTAAAAATATATGCTGTAGAAGGGACTAAAGAAGAGGATGACGATCCTCAAGTCAGTAGGTCGAGGTCTCATACAAGGAAAGAGGATCGTAGTGAGAGGCACCATACAAGGAAGGTATCAACTTGAGGCGTCATCTCAGGAAATAAATCAGGACGAGGCACCACCAAGGAAGAAAATCAGGGTGAAGCGTTCGTGGCCTGAGGGAACCCTGGGTTCCTCACCCCTATATAAGTGTAATGTGGCACCAGAGGGCGGGCATCTCCAACAAACTTCGAAAGAAGCCGCGTTTACTTATCTTAATTTTCTGCAATTTTTTTACTGCTTTCTGTTTCTTTCAATTCCTTTACTGCTTTTTTTTAATTCTTGTACTTCGCTTTTCTATTTTTCCTGTAATCTTTCACCAAGTTCATCAATAAAATATTCTATTCCTCCAAAATTTCATTGTTAACAGTAGGGTAGAGATAATCGGGTAACGAGTAGGGTATTACCCGAAATCAAAATAAATAATATCGGATGCGGGTAGGGTACGGATTTTATATATTACCCGATTACCCGATTAAATATATATTTATTTATCTATATATACTTATATATATTTAAAAATATATTATATATATTGAGATATATTTATATATTCATTTATATATTAGTATATTTATTTATTTATTTATATTTCAAATCTCCTAGCATTTGAGTTTTGACAGTAAAAATATTTATGAATTTTCTACTGATTTAAGAATAATATGATGCTTTAGCGCCTTAGCGGTTTCTTTTAAATATTCTTTTAAATTTAGTTTTCGTGTAATAATGAAGGTTTTATTTATTTTTTTATGGTAAAAAATAAGTTTTTTTCTTTATGAAAGTTGGGTCAGGTAGAGTCGATTAACTATGTAACATTTAAGATTTCGGGTACCCGTTTACCAGCGGATAATCCGCATACCCAACGGGTATTACCCGAACCCTACCCGATATTTAATTTTAGGCTAATAGGGTAGGGTAAGGGTAGGTTAATTATATTTTGGGTAGTGAGTGAAGGTGGTATACCCACATCCCTAGCAGGAATTCAGTCAAAACCATTACGAACCGTGCATGCATGGGTAGGTTTTCCAGTATAAAATTTGATGATGGTCGATGGCTGCACCATCTCCGACTGCAATTGTTGGGTCATCTGAGTGTGATTCGTCTGTATGTGATGTTTAAATCCACCAATTCCGCCATCACAAATTCGTCGGGTGAGTTCGGGAAGAGGCCATCGGTGAGAGGATGGACGAGTCTGGAGGCTAGACGATGCCGATTTGACAAGAATGGAAAATGATTTTGGGTATTTTTGGTTGGTTATTGAATGCAATTAAATCCCACTAAATCCTAATTAAATCTACTATTTTATTGAAATCTTGTGGATTATCGGGTGTGGCTTGTGTGCTGTCAACAGCACATACAGGCAATATGGAATGATGATTATGCACAGAAAAATGATGTCTGTGTGAAATGATGTGTGCGTATGAAAAAATGATAAAATATTATAAAATAGGCAACATCATTTTTTATTGAGCTAACATCATTTTTCATAGCATGGACATCATTTTTCGCCCCGCCTGTACCTGCTGGCAATAATAATGCCAGCACCAAAACTGGATTGTGGATTATGGATGCGATCCCTATATTTTTTGGAGTTGTTATCGGCATCTTGTTTGTACATTTTCATGCCATCACAATTTTTGCATCTCCCACTACTTTCTGCACGTACAGAATATACAAATTATGTATACTAACTGAATTGATTTTTGCATTTCTCACTACTTTCTGCACGTACAGAATATACAAATTCAATTAGTTGCTTTTTGACATATTTTCGGAGTTGTCTAAATAAAATTGGCTATATTTTAAATATTGACTATCTTTTTTGTGAAATCCTGGATTTCTGGTTCTATAGGATTTGGGATTATTCGTGATTATTTGGGTAATTGCAGTTGCGGGGAAAAAAAAACACGTCCCATAAGTTTCCCCAATTTCGATTTCAGTCTCATATTAATTTCATTAACACAATCAATCCATTATGTTTGCTAATTTTTGCATAATTCATCCCAAACCCCTTAATGACATATTTCTGCTGACGTGGCGCCGCGTAAGTTTGCTAATTGTGGCGCCATTGGTCCCATAAGTTGCTAATTGCGGCGCCATTGGTCCCATAAGTTTGCTTAATCCGATGCCACGTCAGCAGAAATGCGCCATTAAAGGGTTTGGGATGGATTATGCAAAAATTAACAAACATAATGGATTGATTGTGTTACTGAAATTAATATGGGACTGAAATTGAAATTGGGGAAACTTACGGGACCAATAGTGTTTTTTTTCCGCAGTTGCGGAGCCACCTATAACTTATGGGGCCATGGCGCCCCACATTAAAAAAATACTCCCTCCGTTTTTTTTTGTTTGATACCGCCCCACGCAGCACGCAGTCCAATGTGCATTTTAAATCAGTAATAACTCAAGTTCGGTACAAGTAAAAATTCTAAAAGTTCGATATTTAAAAACTACAAGACGAGACGAATCTAACAAGATCTCAATTGACTATATTTTAACTTGAATAACTATGATAAAACTTCAAGTCAAAGTGATTGTGTGAATAGTGCTAAATTCTCCAACGTAGCTATCATTTAAAAACGGAGGGAGTACTATTATACTCCGTTTATAAATATATTAATTTATACTCGGAGTATATATTAATTTACCAATATAAATATATATATATATACATATATATATTACTCCCTCCGTCCCATGTTACTTGTCTTGTTTGACTTTTTGACACTGTTCATTGTCTAACTTTGACTCAATTTTATTGCAAGTATATATTTGAAAACAAATGGTCGAGTTGGGTCTTGTTAAAATCATATAATAATGTAGTTTTAGAATATATATTTTAAATAATTTTTTGTTGTATATATTTTGAGATATTAACGGTTGAAAAAGTGTATTGGATTGTGTGCAGAAATGAAATAGGACAGGTTAAATGGGACAGAGGGAGTAATTGATTAAGTAATATATTGTATCGAGCAATACTTGCTATAATAAATTTTTGAGCCACCTTTATATTGTACTACCTCCGTTTTTATGATAGTGCAACAAAGCACTATTTGTTAAGTACTATTTATTGTTCGACTTTGACTCTAATTTTTATCATAGTTATACAAGGAAAAATATAGTCAAGTGAGATCTTGTTGGATTCGTCTTGTCGTGTAGTTTTTAAATATCAAACTTTTAAAATTTTTACTTATACCGAACTTAAGGTATTAATGGTTTAAAATATGCATTGGGCGAATGTTGCACTTTCACAGAAACGGAGGAAGTATTTAGTTAGAACAGTTATCTTAGTTTATTATTCATTAAATTATAAGTTTTGTTTTTATAAATAGTAAATTTATAAGTCAAAATAACATTTTAAATACTCCTTTGATTTAATATACTGAATTGATAAATTTGGTTTGTATAGTGTGGTCAAAATATGGAATGTGTAGAGTGTCTGTCATGTACTTCGTTATTCTCTATATGATTGATTTTTACATATATACGCTCCGAATCTATATATTTGTATATTGATGAACCATCTATATCGATTTTATCTATATATTTAAATAATTTGACCCAATATTTCAACTAAGTTGAGATTAGTTATATAATAAACTCATTCGTGACTCGGGTGCCCCCCCCCCCCCCCCCGTAATTGGATTACTGGGACATCTCGCTTTTGTGGTGGAAATTTGGAAATGGAAATAGTTGGCGGAATATTTAATATTTTTGAATATGACGTGCTATTTTGACTCTCTTGAGGTGATCAGACTTATTTCAGGTACGTTCTTCAATATTTACCTCGCAGTAATCATCACCAAAATTAGAACATTTTGAATAAACGTTGGTTTCAATGTTCATCATACTTTGCGTGATAGAATGTTGTGGCTGATTGGCATGCATCCTATATTTTTCTGATGCTTTAGGGACATGTCTCCTTCATTTTGCTTATTAGTCTATCATATATTTCCTTTTCCCACGTAATTAGAAAATAAACATAAAAATAGAAGCCCTCTATATTTTTCGAAATTCCCGGGGCTTGCTAGGGTGTCCTGGTCACCCAAACTTTCCAAATTTCCAAATTTTCCAAATTATATTCTTACTTGAGAGGTCACCCAAGACTCTAACCTTCAATTCTTGTGTTGAACTACTTGGGACGAGATAACTTGGATTGATTACCATCCATTGATGATAAATAGTGGAAGAGATGGGTCACCTGTGATAAATGTACTGTTCGATTCCAAAACTTGATGACATCAGAGATAGTCTCGATTTACCTTTTCAATTCAATTTCCGTTTTGGCTTTGATATCTAATCCCGACCCATGTCATATAGTATTACATTTTTGTGTCAGAGCCTAGATTAGATTCACTGCCATAAGTTTTGTTTAATTACCATAATAATAGAAAACTGCAAATATACATTTTGTTTTCTCGTTGGTTATTCATATTTTATGGAATTTTCGACACTATTTGCTGCTCGATCTCCTTGATTTTATGTTATTAAGCGTGTTTTCAATGTTGGACATCCGTGTCCATTGTGGTTGCATTAAACTTCCTTTTAAAAATGAATTGGTTGCATTCCTAGAGGAGTATTCTTCAGGGGTTGGATGAACATGATCTGTGTTTTTGAGGGAAAACTTCAATCTATTTAGAACATATTAAGGTTGTTTTTGGAATTTTTCTAGAGGAAAAAAGGCCAAAATCTGTTAGATGTCGCCAAGCCGTGAAAATTTAGCTACTTTGGGAAAAATTTTGAGTCTTGCGAAGAACTCATGTGTGATAAACAAGGTGCGAAAAATCTCATCAATCCCCCCAAGGCTAGTGAAGTTCCATGCACAATTTAGTGCGACAAACACGTTATTCGCGACAAACATTAAGGAAAGTTGGGACCTTGCTGCTGCCACTCGTGCGGAAAGGGCTCGTGTGATAGACGATTAATCGCACCAACTTAAGTCAAAAATGAAAATTTTCAGAAATTGGGAAAATTTGATATTCGAGTGCCCCAAATTAAATACTTTCAAGAGCTTTATTTTCGAGGTTTATTTTCTACTCTGAGAAATGCGCGGAAGGGAATTCATTGACTGTAGTTACATTAATTAAGGCCATAAATCATAATTACTTGCACTACATATTACATACAGGGATGGGTTTATATACTGATTCAGCTGGAGCTGAATCAGCTAACGTTATGTTTTGTCTGTGCTATGTTTTTTTATTATGGGTTAATTACCTTGTTGAAGTAGATTTAAGGATTTTTTTTAATAATAGAAATTATCTGTCTATTTTATTACACCCTAAAATTAGGGAGACATTCGATCGTCGTGGGTAAGTGCCGATTTTTTAATATGGAATGGAATCAAATTGAGGTTTGTGGATATACAAATTGGAGTATTATTTTTTAAAATTGCTTTCTCATCGATGGATGATTTATCGGATATTGAGGAAGAGGACGAAGATGGGGCGGTGAGAAAAGCGTTGTGGCGACAACAAGAGGATTTTTGCGGGTTTGATGGCATTTTGGCGTTCTGGAGCAGGTGGTGTTGCTTGTCCTTACTCATGGATTTCCTGTTCTGAAACTAGTAAAAAACGTTGGCATCTCTGATCTGCCCGAACTCCTGCAATTGAGCCCTAATTTTTCTGAGTTCCTATCTTGGGGATTTACCACTCCTGAGTTGAAGATGGCTTTCAGTATGTGAATTTGCTCCGGCCTAGGGTTCCATTGCGGTTTTGGCTCAGGAGTCTTCACCTTATTCAAAGTGGGGCTAAGTTTTTGGAAAGGGGTTCCACTGAGCGTTGGATCTGGGAAAATGTGCTAATTTGCACAGACAATTTGAAGTTCCAATTAACATCAAATTTAACGATTTATTGACGCAGATCAACGATTCCATTTCAAAGTATGGCATCTGCTTGGTTTCACGAAGTGAACAAATTGTTCTTGGGAAGATTGGCTCAATTATTTCTCCGGCTTAATTATTAAAATAATATAGTTAAATTCCGGCGTTCCCAAAATAATAACCAATCGTCTGTTCAACAGGCGATTGGAAAAAAATTAATTTTTAATTGAGACATCGCCTGTCCACCAGGCGATCAAGTAAAAAAAAATATATATTTAAAAACTAATCGCCTGTCCACCAGGCGATTGCAAAAAAAAAAAAAAAAAAATACATGAACAGTGCTAATAGCCTGTCCACCAGGCGATTAGGTTAGGTATTGGACGCCTATTTAAATGTGAACAAATTTAGTTTCTTTGCAGTGTAGTGTTTTACAAACTTTTGCATACTCTGTATAAACATCATATTCTCTACTGTGAGGAAAGGCAGAAACTTCACGAACGATTGTGTGCAGAATTTTTGAGTCATTCGGCTTCAAAATTATTTCAGTTGTTTGTTAGCTCGCTCAGGTAATCATCATCCAGCATTTTATAATAATAAATTGGAATACGTAAATCCTATTAGATACATCTATTAAATAATAAATACTTTTTACCTGTCTATATATCATTTTAAGGCTTTGAAATGAATTTGTTGTTTTCTGAGAAAATTTTTTTTTCATCTTTAATTGTCAAATAACATTACCTTTTTCATTAATATGCATGTTTTTTTTTTCCGGCTTTAGTGGACTTTTGGTCCTAGGCTTTTATTTAATACCACTGTGTTATGTATTTTAAATATGTTGCTAATAGTATGTGCCCGTAATTGATTGGTGCAGTTTTAATGGCGAATGAGTATGTGAAAATAATTCTATTTTGGGGCGGTAATGTGGTTCAAAGTCAGTCCAGTATCGAGTACGATCAACCTCCGCGTGCATGCCGTATTATCTCCAGGAATGCGTCGTTCGTAGACTTGCTTGCTGTTATTTACAGCGCCACCGGTGTTAATGCAAACAACTTTAGCGTGAAGGTGTACACACAGTTCCAGTGGACAAATAATTTCGGTCAGGGATGCAACAGTGTTTTGATGGAAATCTGTGACGATGGTCAACTGCAATGTTTTTTACACCCAAGTACCGGTTATGAGTTATTGCAGTTGTTCCTAGAATTCACACAGCATGATGGTACGGACGACCATGTACACCTTGCAGGAACATCACATGAACCGGTAGCAGGGGGCACAATCTGCAGGACTGGGTCGGACAATGAGGCCACAGACTCCGATGAGGGGGGTGAGCACGTCAGTCCAACTAATGAATCTGATTCCGCTTGGGACGAGGACGTAGAAGATGATTCAAGTACTGGTTTTGAGGACAATCCGTCAAGGACTCCATACGACGCAATTTTGGATTGTGACGAGGACGAAGAAGCGGAGGTGCGTGTGGATTCATCTCAAAGAGGGTCGTGGGCTGAAGATTCAGTAGACGTTCCATCATTGGATCATGGAGGACTTACAGCAAACGAGACGGTAAACTAGCAATCGGAATGACATTTGCATCGAAAGAGGACTTACAGGCTGCTGTGAGACATTACTCTATCGTATACGAGCAACGGGAGTTCATCGTCAAGTGGAGCAACAAAACACAGTGGAGAGTACAGTGTAAAAATTATGATTCATCAAATGGTTGTATATGGCGCCTCTCAGCATGCTTGCGGGAGTGTATCGGTCGATGGGAGATAACCAAGATTTACGGGCCAACCCATCGCTGTATTCCAGATGTCGACCCGATCGGCCATGCGAATTTGGACAAGAATATGATAGCCCGACACCTCACGCGATATGTTACGAAAAGGAATGGAATATCAATTGCCAATGTGATGAAGAAGATGAAGGCAAAGTACAAAGTGGACATAAGTTACGCAAAAGCCTGGTACGCAATAGAACGAGCCATTGAGCTCGTACATGGAACGTGGGAGCATTCTGTTAAAAATCTTCCAGCTTTAATGGCAGCACTGGTAGAGAGTAACCCGGGTACTGTAGTTCAATGGCAACATCATCAACAAATAAAGGCGGGGCACTATACGGTTGGATACGTATTCTGGTCATTTGCGCCTTGCATTAATGCATTTCGTCACGCTAGGCCAGTCATTAGTGTTGATGGAACTCACCTGTACACGAAGTACAAGCATAAGTTGTTGGTTGCGTGTACCGGTGATGGGGAACATCAGATGTGCCCGCTGGCATTCGCATTGGTTGATGAGGAGTCCATCGAGTCGTGGACTTGGTTCCTCAGCATGTTAGAGAGGTAAATTTTATTCAAGTACTTTTGAGGGTCGAAAGAACACTTCTAGGATCCGTAATGAGATGGACGAAGCAGGATCGTCACAGGGTAGGCGCCGCCAGAGGTAATTGCTGTCGTATCAGCAAATGTTAGTGTAATGTCCTTTGTTTGTTCAAGTACTTAATTTTTTAATCCTTTTTCTTTTATGCCAATGTCTATCGATGTACCAATTTATTTGTTTTTGAATTGCACTATTCTACAAAACCATTTCACTTTTCAGTAAGTTTTGGAAAAAAATTTCCCCGTCGTTGCAAGGTAAAATATTGATATTCGTATACAGCAATTAAATTATTATTACTATTATTATTACAATGTATACTTATTATTATTATAAACAAACAATAGTTTGGATAGGTACATTTCATTTTTTTCCACTAAAAGTAATGGCTTCCAGTACCACATCTCCTTCTCCGTGGTTGTCTACGGCCCCTACCATACTGTGTTGTGGCATTCTGCTCGCTTTCATTGCCCCCACCGTCATCATCGTCATCATCGCTATCACCGTCGTCTCCATCTCCAGTACTGTCGATGTCCATGTCCATGTCGGGTGAATCTACTCGGATCCTGAATTGTTCCGGGGTTCGGTGTTCTGGGGACCGGGCTGTAACATGGGGAGGTAATGCCGTATCAAATAGTCGGAGCCATGTATTCTGATCTGTGGGTGCAGTTGAAAAGCCAAACAATGAATCTCCCACATTCGGCATAGTAGAACTGGACGCAGCCCACTCATCCGGTATCGAGGGCCTGTACGGGGAAGCCTCATGTTGTACTCCTGAAGTGGATGGCATGTAGGGGGAACTGCTATGCGCTATACCGGATGTCGATGGTTGTGGCACCTGTGTTGTCCGTCTTGGGCCACGCGGCATATTTCTTCGCCGTCGTGTGTCTTCATCGGACGCACGTGGTAGGCGACCTTGCATCCGCGCCTCTGACAATTCCACAATATTCTGGAGCAAGGAAGAGTCGGATGTGTGTCCAAACTGCGTAAGTTGGTGCGTCTGCATTCAAAGTGTACGTAGTAACACTGTTACATTCGATCAAACCCAATAATACATTCCCAAAAGATTCACAACTGAATATGGTACGTACCGAGGCATCAATGAAAGAGGACGACCCGGTCTGAAGAGTTCCTTCTGCTCGGTGGAGTGGATTAATGATTAAACGGCGCGTCACATGTTCATACCAGTAGAAGTATTGCGCCTCAGTTATGATGTTTGAAGCATCCCCAATTAGCAAGTTCCGGCGATTGGCCCAAGATTGAACAGGGGGCGTGTGAACAACGTTCCATGCCATGTGGTCATCACGGGTGTAAGAGTGAAATGCGTCCGACTCACCCGATGGATTCTGCGGGATATCCTGGCGCATTCCGAACTGTCGCCTAACCCTCGAGGTCCAAATATACTCCACCACTTTGTTATGCACAAGTGGACCTTCATACAGGAAAAGCGGTGGGGGACACCACAGGGGCATCGAGGCAATGTCATCCTGCCGGTATGGCTGCCAAATAAACTGCAAGATGAACATACACAATGCAATCAATATAAGTATACTCATAATGACCCGATAATAATGCTAGGAATATTGGGGACAAAATAATATATATGAATATATACACAATTGGCCTAACCGCTTCTCAATATAAACTCATGCTTTATTTTTTTTAACATACTAGTAGTATCATTTTGAATTCATTTTCATTATACTATATTATTAGATACTTCACTCAATTTTTTTTCTAACAGTTTAAATTCTAGTATGTCGATTTCCATTAGTCATGGCCTTTTTTTTTTTTTTTTTTTCTTTATCTATTCCAATATCCTGAAAAAGATACTAGGTTCATTTTTATTGAAACAATGATGTACATGTTTATGAAATCTTCTTGATGAAAACACGAACTTTGAGATATTCAAATCCAAACCGTACCAACTTTTTACTAATTTTTAATTATTATCATCTAAAGTATTACACTTGTCCAAATTCTATTGCAAATCAATAAAATGCAGCTAGTTAGATGAAAATTAATGGTTCAATAGCTCAATGGGATTGGAGTGCGAGAAAATGGGTAAAATCAATCCCAATTTAATTCCTCATCCCATGCTTCTATTACTAGAACAAGGATTACGAATTGATTTATCTTATACTACTGTGTTTATTATATGAACGTAATAAATTGAATAATTTGGGAGGATGAGTAATGAGAGATCGATTGATGGGTACTCCATAATCATACATAGACGCCTGATGGTGATATATTATTATAGTGTAAATTAATAAAATGGCTGCTCTTAGGGGTATAGATAATTAAAATGATGGTAGATCCATAATATCATATTATATTGGTATAAACGTGAACTGGCCGGGGTGGCTAATAAATGATGCAGAGGGCTTGAATAGATTTAGAGAAAGGGGATGAGAATCTATTATTTTAAATTAGTGATTCCAAAATAATTATTAAAGTGAACAGAATGTAATGTGAAAAGAATGGTGTCCAAGCATTCTAAAAAAAATGTAATAAGAAATAAAACTGAATTATATTGAACACACAAACTCTATATCTAAAGCCAAGAACACACAAACATGGATTATATTGACCATCAAATGCATAAGAGTTGCAATTGCTGAGTACTAACCTCTTCTTCAAAAGATGAATTGAGTTTGAATGAGGATATGGAGTTCACCAGGACAAATGAAATGAGGGTGTTGAGGAGGAAGAACAAATGAAATGGAGGGTGTTGAGAAGGAAGGAGATGAGCCGGGTAAATGGTACTTCAAAATGAAATAGCACTCATGTGAACTGCACAGGCACATTATTAAATTTAGTTTGTCCTCTTCTTGCACTGCATCACTTCATTCAATTTAGTTTTGTTAACCCCAATATTTTAGGTCCAATGAATTAGGCCCAGTGGGTTTAGTTCAATCCGTTTTTCGAGAAGCCCAACTCAAAGGCCCAATAAGTTTAAACCTTCTCGAGGCCCAATCCAATTTAAGGTCTTATCCAGATGAGGTGTGAGAAGCTGGCTAGACATTGGAGAGAATCTCGCAACACTGGTAGAATGGCAGCAGATTTGGAAGAGATCACGACAGCATTAATGAGGCGCCATCAAGGGAGAATTTCATGGGATGTTACCAAGCCTGACAACTTACCCATTCTAGGTGTCGTAGTCTGCCTCTATTAATACAACATTAGTGGCATCTCAAGAGGCATCCAATCTCTACCGGAAGAATCCGCTTGTTTTTTTTTATTCCTTTAGTTTCTGCAATTTTTCTTTTCTGCCAACTTTTGTTCTTTCTGCAAATTTTTGGTTTCTTTACAGCTTAACTTAAATCCCTGCATTTCCTTTGCGTAATCTTGTAATCATCCTCAAACATTGTTCAATCAAATTCTTGGTTAACAAATTGGCACGCCCAGTGGGACCTGAGTGGAAACCATATCCGCTTAGAGTGTATGCTACTTAGATCTGGACGAGTAGTAAGAGACTTAACACAAAAATTTGAAGAAATGTCGCTCCATGAAGAAACTCCAGTAAGAACACCATCTGAGAACGCCGATAATGCGGCGACCACCTCTCAACCACCACAAGGGATAATGCAAGTCCCATCCCTTTCGGAACAGATGCGGCTATCGATGACTGAGTCGATGGCCGAATTCATGCCTTTGTTAACAAGGCACCTTATGGACGTGTTGCGGCCTGCTATGGCCGATCAAACTGACAAGATTTGTGGATCCCTGCGTACTTCGCAAGAGGGCTCCATCTCAATGAATGGCACGAATGTGCCACCAAGCATCTCAGGGCCGTATGGCGGCTCACAGAGGACTTGGGGGACAACCTTTGGCCAGCAACCACTCTCTGAGTTCGGAGGTATGGCTAGTCTGCCTCCATTTCCTTCTTCTCCTACTTTCGTTCCGGCGGCATCTAATATGCCGAATGGTTGTTATACAGCGCCCATAACGTATGCTTCATCAGGATATTTGATGCCGTCTAGCGCGGTACCAACCATTCCTGGCATGACAACACGACAGGCGACGGCACAGCCATTTGGAGTGGCGGCGCCTATGCCACCGGCCGCCATCCCTGCTTTAGGCGCTGGAGGAGGATACATGCCCACCAACATACCTCCGGCCGCCAACTTGCCTCCGGCCGCCAACATGACTCAGGCCGCCAACCCATACCCGGCCGCCAACATGAGTCACCCGGCCGCCAACCTGAATCATTCGGCCGCCAACATGAGTCATCCGGCCGCCAACATGCTTCATCCGGCCGCCAGCTTGGCTCCAGCCGCCAACATGGTCCAGGCCGCCAACATACTTCATCCGGCCGCCAGCATGACTCCGGCCGCCAACATGGTCCAGGCCGCCATGCCCATGTATCAACAAGCTGCCATGCCTCCCACACAGGCACCTGTGGTGTCACCCGAGTTGTTAGCAGATATGATGCAACAACATTTCGGCATCCAATTAAGGCCGATGGAACGGCCCACCTATAGGAAACCATACCCGGATTGGGTAGACGCTATGCAGCCTTATCCTAGAGGCTTTAAAATGCCCGAATTTACAACTTTCTCGGGAGACGACGGCAAATCAACCGTAGAGCACGTGGGCAGGTTCACTGCCCAATGTGGCGAAGCAGGGGCCAACGATTGGCTGAGACTAAGGTTGTTCAGCTCCTCACTGACTGGACCTGCCTTTGCTTGGTTTGCGTCATTGCGGCCTAATTCCATTCAAAACTGGGCTGATCTCGAGCGGGCGTTTCATGACAGATTCTACACTCCTCTGTCACAGGTTAGTCTTGCAGACCTCACCAACGCCAAACAATTTGCCGATGAGACGGCAAGTTCTTTTATTAATAGATTGCAGCGCCTTAAAGGCCGATGTACTATAGCAATACCTGATAAAGAAATAGCCAATATAGCAGTGGCTAACATGTTACTGAGATTAAAAGAACATTTAATTGTGCAGGATGCAACTGACCTTGCCCAGCTGGCCGAGAGAGCGGCCCGCGTGGAAAAATTCCTGGGAGAGCAGGAAGAGAGGCGTCCTACGCGTCGAGTCCACTTCGAGGAGGTGAGACTCAGTGATGAAGAGGACGATGCTGTGGAAGTGGCTGTTGCAGAACTAGTGCACACAGCCAAACCGCATACATGTGCGGCTCTCAAGTCGCCAAAACAAAGAGAGGCTAAGTATAAGCCTGAAGAAGACCTATTTGACATGGGCAAGGCGGACCAAGTGTTCGATGCTCTACTCAAAGACGGTGTGATCAAGTTGCCTGAAGGGCAAAAATTACCAGTGGCCGAGGAAATTCGGGGCCGAGCATTTTGTAAGTGGCATAACTCATTTACTCACAGCATTACTAAATGCAGGAGTTTTAGAACTGCCATTCAGAACAAAATAAAAGAGGGTCGTTTGAAAATTGCAGGTATGAAAGTTGATTTAGACCCATTCCCTCAGCTTCCCATTGGTGCTTCTGGACTCATCCCAAATCCAGAAGATGGCGGCTCCAACAGCCGGACTGATAAAGGGAAGGAACACGTTGAGATTGATGAGGAGGATGTAGACTTGTTGTCTGATGAGTCCGACCATGAAAAAAGAAAAGAGTTGTATAAAAAGCAACCAAGATTCAAAAACATGTCGAAGGAGGACTTCAAGAAAGTCCTGGAAGCGGAGGAGCGAGAACACCAGAAGAAGCAAAATCCTCCTTTGAGGGTTGAGATTCCTAAGCACGCTGTAGAGATTCATGAAAACGGGAGACACCAGCCTGTCACTCGAGATTATAGGCATGGTGTGCAGGTGGTTCCAACCTTGATGAGGCGACCTGAGCATCCAGTTGAGACTGACAGGTGGATGAGGAACCGGGCGCATAGTAAAGCTGCTCAAAGGGAGCCGCCACCCATGACTAGAAGTCAATATAGGCGGGCTCAGAGACGATATGCCGAGGAAATGCGGCAATGGGAAGCTCAGATCCACAAGTTGGAGTCTTCCAGACCTCGGAAGCCCATACAGCCCACTTACTTCAGAGGTGAAACCTCCGAACAGCGGAGACATAACTCGTCCATAACACCCCACCAAAGAAAGTTGCATGAGGCTTCAAGAAAGTCACCACAACCTTCATCACCCAGGAGGCCAGTCCGGGAGAGGCTGCAACCTTCATCACCCAGGAGGCCAGCCCGGGAGAGGCAGCAGCCGACATCACCCAGGAGGCCAACCCGGGAGAGGCTGCAGCCGCCATCACCCTCCACCAGGAGGCCGATGAAGGAGAGATTAGAACCGCCATCATCGTCTACTGCCAGGAGACCAGTGAGAGAGAGACTGCAATGGACGGAAAGAAGACCTCAGCCGCCATCACCTCAACCTAGGGCAAGACAAATGGAGCCTCCTCAAGATAACATTCAACCCTCGGTGTCTAGAGACAAAGGTAAAGCTGTTGTTACCGAGTCTGATGATAAAGGAAGTAAGGTTAAATCTGCAGGACAGAAGTTCATTGAGAGGCTAGACAAAATGGACATGACTCCTTCAAACATGGCTATGGCTAGTGTGCTCATGAAATACATGGCATATTTGGCAGCCCATGAAGCTGGTGAACTTGGAAGTGAGCCACATAGTTTCGAAGGATTTACGGCTTACTGCAAGACTGTGGAAACCCAGAAGAAATCACAACCACAAGTTGAAACAAAATCAACTAGTGAAGCACTTCAGGCAACCAATGAGGCACCACATGTGAATTTTGGTGCTATTACACCTACAGAAGTGGAGGCTGCTGTGGAGGCCAATCTCGACAAGCCTAAAGTTGGGATTGGCGCCCTAGGCATCATGACTGATGAATGTGGCACCACGGAGGATATGAATATTGATGAAGAATATGGAGATAGATATGGCGATATAAACCTCACTATGGACGAAGGGTATGAAGACGATGTGTGGGGTAATGTGAACCTCAATATTGAAGAGGAGTACCATGTTGAGTTAGACGGCATGGATCTTGAAGATGAGGCTTTCTGGAAAAAATTGGACAAAGAGCTGAAAGAAGCAGATGATAGGAAAGAAAAAGGGCCGAATGACCCATCCGTGCCTATGCGAGTCATTGGATTGGCGGCTGAGGAAGAAGAGAGAAGTGATACCGAATCTGAGATATGGGATGAGGAAGAGCCATCGTTCGCGAGGCTCATTGAAGAAATGGATGAAATGATAGCGGAATTATCCCATCCAACCAGGGATGCACCTCCCACGCCAGAACTTGGCGGCCAACATGATGCTTCAAATTTGGCTATGGCACAGTTTGCCAAACCTGAGGTTGCCCAGACGAGGCAACTGAAGCCCTTGTATGTCAAGGCTCACATTGATGGGCGTCCTGTGAGCAGGGTGTTTGTTGATAATGGGGCGGCGGCCAATGTGATGCCGATGTCAACTCTAAGGAAGATTGGGAAGAGTGAAAAAGACCTGATCCCCATGAGGGTTAGAATGTGCAGCTTCGTAGGGGAAGCAACCCAACCTGCCGGATTCATAACGGCGGACGTCACTATTGGGTCCAAGACCATCAAGGTCGCCTTCTTTGTGGTGAAATCTAAGACGTGTTACTCGGCATTGCTTGGGCGCGACTGGATTCACATGGCGCAATGTGTGCCATCCACCCTCCACCAGCAGTTGTTAATTTGGGATGGTGACCAGGTAGAATTGGTGGAGGCGGATCCTCAACCCTTTGCAGGACCGGATGCCAACAATGACGAGGCGATCTTTTACCTCGAAGACATCCAACCTGCATCAGCTTTAATTGGTATGGACATGGATCTGGAATCCATTGACTTCACAACAAGCGGCTTCAAGTTACATCCTCCTGCGGATAGCCGACCTGAAGCATCAAGCTCTTAATGATGAGCAGCTATGACATTTATAAGGACTTGTTGCAGCGGCTCGCCAACACTGAAATAATGATGGGTGCCGAAATCAAGTCCAAAAACCCAACTGACATTCGGCCATCTGAATGGCCATCTCCTGTGAAGCGGACGTTGCCTAGTCCGGAGGCCAAGGAACCGCTTGTGGACATCAACCTCGGGACAGATGTGGAGCCAAAGCTGACCAAGATAAGCGCATCATTGGCTAAGGAGGAGCGGCACCAGCTAGTGGAGCTGATTCATAAATATAAGGATTGCTTTGCATGGCAGTACACAGACATGCCAGGGTTATCAAAGGAGCTAGTGGAACACAGGTTACCAACTCATCCAGAGTTCAGACCTCATAAGCAGCCGCCAAGACGGTTCGATCCAGACACCATCCCAAAAATAAAGGCCGAGATTGAGAAGCTTCTTAATGCAGGTTACATTAGAACTTGTCGTTATGTAGAATGGCTTGCAAACATTGTACCTGTTGTAAAGAATAATGGTCAATTGAGAGTCTGTATAGACTTTAGGAACTTAAACCTGGCAACGCCCAAGGATGAGTATGTAATGCCTATGGCCGATATGCTTGTTGATGCGGCCGCCGGCCACAAGTTTTTATCTTTAATGGATGGTTATTCTGGATACAACCAAATCTTCATTTCTGAAAATGATGTACATAAAACGGCTTTTCATTGCCCAGGGCCAGTCGGCATTTTTGAATGGGTAGTCATGCCCTTTGGATTGAAAAATGCTGGGGCAACATACCAAAGGGCCATGAACATGATTTTTCATGATTTAATCGGTCATACACTCGAAGTGTACATTGATGACATAGTTGTAAAATCATGTGAATTTGGCCAACACTTGACTCACCTCGAAGATGCCTTCATCCGAATGAGGCAGCATGGATTGAAAATTAATCCAGCTAAGTGTGCCTTTGGAGTGGCGGCAGGAAACTTCTTAGGTTTCCTGGTGCATGAGAGGGGCATCGAGGTAGACCAAAATAAGGCTAAAGCCATCTTGGAGGCTCGTGCACCAACCAATCTCAAAGAACTGCAATCATTGATGGGTAAAATCAATTTCTTAAGGAGATTCATTGCCAATGCTGCAGGCAAGATGAAAGCGTTCACTACCTTACTTAAAGGAAGAAAGAACGAGAGGTTTGTATGGACGACTGAGCATCAAGCAGCATTTGAAGAAATTAAAAGAGCATTGGTTAATCCTCCAGTATTAGTGCCGCCAAGACTTGGAGTACCTCTGAAACTGTATGTATCGGCCGCCGAGGAGTCTATCGGGTGCTTGCTTGCACAGGATGATGAAGGAGGCAAGGAGAGGGCTATCTATTACCTTAGCAAGACTTTGCAAGGGCCAGAAATAAGATACACCGCATTAGAAAAGTTGTGCTACGCCCTAGTATACTCCTGCAGCAAGTTGGAACACTGCATGCTGCCAAGAACAGTCCATGTAGTAGCTCCCTTTGACTTGGTAAAGACACTTTTGCACAATCCAGCATTGAAAGGAAGACAAGCTAAGTGGGCTATGAAGATCAGTCCATTTACCCTTGTACACGTCCCCCAAAAGGCAGTCAAGGGACAAGCTTTAGCGGACTTCTTAGCTCAACACCCTTCGTTGGTTTTGCCAGAGGATCCCAAAGAAGCGTCCTTTTTGGGTTTCGAACCTTGGGAACTAACCTTTGACGGATCTTGTGCAAGCAGCGGCTCGGGGGCCGGCATTACAATCACTAGTCCTCTTGGGGAACATTGGAAGCTTGCTCGGGAGTTAGAACCTGGCACCACCAACAATCAAGCGGAATACGAAGCTTTGATATTTGGCCTCGAAACTGCATTGCTGAAGGGTGCAAAATCCATTACAATCTTTGGAGACTCCCAAGTCATCCTGAAGCAGTTAACAGGAGAGTACGAATGCAAGAGTCCCAGATTGATTAAGTGCTATGAGACGGCACTAGAACTGTTGGGCAAATTTTCGGACGTTACCATCACACATGTGCCTAGAAGCCAAAATCAAGAGGCCAACGAGGCTGCTCAACTTGCTTCAGGCTGGCAGTTTTGTCGCCCTAGGGGGGCACCACACATTGCAGCCATCGCAAGTGATGAGGACCAACAAGAGAGTGGTGATTGGAGAACTGAGATCATACAGTACCTCGAGAACCCGTCGTCTGGAGGAGATAACTCGCTTAAGGTAAAAGCTTTGCGGTACGTGCTGATCAATGGTGAACTATTCCGAAGGGCGATAGATGGATTGTTGCTCAAGTGTATAGGCCCCGAGGACGCTAAGTTGGTAATGGGAGAAGTCCATGAGGGGATATGCGGCTCTCATCGGGCAGGGCCGAGCATGAGGTGGAGCATCCACCGTCATGGATACTTCTGGCCAACCATCATGGAGGACTGTATCACGTATGCTCGCGGTTGTGAGGCTTGCTGTAATACCCGAGAATTTTTCCAACATAAAATAAAACAATAATTAAATAAATAAATAATAAATAAAATAAATACTATAAATAAATAAACAAATCCAGCACATAAAAGAAAATAAATAAAGATAAGGAAATGAGAAATGAGATTTTTACTTAAAAAGGAATTAAAGGAATTTAATTAAATAAAAGGATGGATAAATGGTACACCAAAACCCGACACTAATGAACTCGAGTATTCGAGTCCAAAACATCCAATTAGACTCGAGCGAAAATTTAGAGAGAAAGTAGAAACCCGAAGATACCCCGGAAATCGGAATTCGGGAGCATAGAGGGATAGAAACCCGAAAGAGAGGCGGAAAAGCACGACGGATCGCACGACCCGCCCGGACCGAAGTCGAGGCGAAGTCGGCGCGGTGGCCGCGCGGTGAAGTGGCTTTAGCGCGCCACGACCGCGCCACCCCACAGATTCGTTTGTTGCGTGAATCTCTCGCCCGAACGCGGATTTTTCGACTTTCGGTTGAACATCTCTTGACTCCAGACTTTTAGGTCGGTTGTGGACGCCCTAGGGATTTAGAATTCTATAAATAAGCCCCTTGGGAGCCCCAAACAAGTTTAGAAAACCCTACAATCTTCTATACGTTCGAAACCCTAAATTCGGAGTCGACGGAAAGCACCAAACGGAGGCAGCAGCTTGGACGAAAATCCAAGGTCTCCAAACGTTGTGGTAAGCTCTAGTCCAATAAATCTTTTCACGTTTCAATCCGAAAACGGATTCTAATTTCGGTTCTTTTCTTTCTACACCCCGTATCGAATCTAGATCGTAGAACCCGACGAACGGAGAGGAGAAACGGGGATCTGGAAGCCACGCCTCCGAACTAGACATTCCTGACGTTCATAGACACTGTGAGTTAACCTTACATGGTTTTGGGAGATTTTAAAACATTCGAAACCTAAAAGATTCAACAAGAACCATACATCTGTCCACTTTTGTTTTTCTACCGATGCAACAGATTTGTTAAATTTTTCCGACCCTTAAAACGAACCCAAACGGAAAAACTTAAAACACGAAAAACGTTCCTAAGACTTAGAACTAGCTACTGTAAAAATTTGAGAATTTTTGGAGTTGATTTGATATGTGAAAGCCCGTTGAAACCGAACTGTTTGATTCTAGATCTTGAAATCTTGGACAGAACTTAGGAATGATCTTGATCTCGTTTTTGACATAGGATCTAGGCTGTTTTAGATCTTTGGCCAAACATGAAAGTTGTAGATAAATGTCTTAAGATGATCCCTGTCAAATTTTATTAAATTTGGAGTTGAATTGATATGGTAGAATTTGAAATCTTTGAACTGTGATGTATTAAACTCGGACAGATTTCTTCTTATGCAGAAATTGGCGATTTTGACCTACTTAGGTATCTCGGATTGAAAAAGTTAAAACACGAAAGTTGTAGATCTTGATGTTTCCGAGTCAGATATGAAATTTTGGAATTTTTGGAGTTAAATCTGATTTTAGACGAATTTTGTAGTAAACTGTGATTTACCGAAACGAAATCTTGAAATCTTGTTGAAACATGGAATTAACCTTTAGGGTTGCAACGAATTGAGATATCATTTCTAAATTAATACAATGGAAGGCAGATTTTAAAAACTAAATCCCCTTACAAACTTGATAAATTAAAATTAGGGGTGAGTACTCTGCAGGGTGCCCCCTAACGATTCACTTCGTGCCGTAATGGACGATGGTGACCCCGCGCGCTAAATTTGAGATATGGATTGCCTAAATGGCGAAACTTAGAGCCTACACTCTCGTGAATATCCGTATGGGTTTCCCGAGGCTCCGGAGTGGTACTGGGTATGGCTGATACGGTTGCGGCCGCCGGGCTACCGGCTAAACTTGTTGACATCGCGATTTTTATCGTGAAACTTTGAAATACCAAATCGGGAATGTAATGGGGATTCTAAATTAAATTAAACTAGATTAAATGATATTGTTGTCAAATTAAATTATTTAAATGCTTTAATTAAATTATGGCTATTATCTTGAACCATGTGATATGTGTTATTAAATAGAGCCTGAGATAAATTGTGCTATTGGATATGGATTAGATGAAATTAAATATTATGTTATTATCATGCTTTTGTTGAATTATTAAATTTATGTCTTTTAAACCCTACGATCATGCATGTGTTAACTTACTCAGCAATTTTGCTGACCAAAACCATTTTTATTCCTTTCCTTACAGAATATGTGGAATGAGCATGTGTGAGCACGAACCATGCATGGGATTTTGGGAATTGTTATTTTGCTTTTAAATTTCGCACTTAGACTATATTATGAACGGGCCTGTTTAACCCGTGTTTTGGCCATGTCGGCCCTTTTTATATTTTCCGCTGCGATACTGTACTAAACTAAATTTTTCCGCTGCGCTATGCTATTATTATTTTCGAATTATATTGCATGGGCTATTTTGAATGCTTTAAATGTTTTAAATACTGCAATACCTAGCCTTGCATCTCTTTAGTAAGCTCGGAGAAACCGTGTCTTACTAGGGAGATGTGGCAGTGACATCCCGACCTGGGTGACCAAAAACCGGGGTGTTACAAGTTGGTATCAGAGCCCGGCTATTTTTTAAACTACTATTTTTAAACCATTACTATTTTTAAACTATTATTAATATTTTGACTATTATTTTAAATTTTAAAGTATTATTTCCATGGAAGAATTTTTATTCTTTATTTTAAAACCCATGGAAAAATATATATATATATGGTGTATTAAATTATTATTGGGGGGAATTATCATTTGCATATGCATGTTGCATCTCTGCTATGAACTTAGAATCTTGGAGACTTGAACTTAGAATCTTGGCGAAACTTGAACTTAGCATCTTGGCGAAACTTGAACTTAGAATCTTGGAAACTCGAACCTAGAATCTTGGCGAATTGAACTTAGAATCTTGGCGAATATTAACTTAGATCTCTTGCTTGCGCTAGATGGCTAGTCAAGACATGATGCAGTTGATGGTCAGGATGATGAGTGTACATCTCGATTCCCACCAAACCCTAGAGCAAATGAAGTACCGTATGACTCAGTTGGAGGCCAATTTACATCACATGGGCAACTTGAGAGAGGCGGATCATCACCGCATAAACCAAACCCTCACTACACAAAACTTAATACTAAAGGAATACATCGATGCCCACGGGCAAGACTTAAACACTATCTTTGACGACCTACTACCGCCGAGTTCGGAGGAGGAAGATCCGGAGGAAGATCCTGCTACCCCACCGGGAGACGTCATGAGGCACTAGAGATTCTATTGTTAGACATTGTTTTGCTAGAAAAATATTTCTACTTTTGTACTAAAATTTCTTTTGAGGAAATAAAATGCCCGATTTATTTTTTTTTAAATCAAAACAAAACAGAACAAAACAAAATAAAATAAAACCCCGAAGCATACGATGCTTCTTAGTTCGAACAAAGCACCACGTGCTAAATTACAAAACACATATACAATTATAGAAATTGCTTAGACTATATGCTAAATTCACCAGCCCTAATCTATCATATTTGTACCAGAATGGCACCCAGAGGAAGAGGAAGAGGAAGAACTCAAACCACTCCCCAAACCACCACTGAGATACCTACTGAAACACCACCAAACGTCACTGAACCAATTCAACCTGATGAGGAACAACCCCAAGGTGCGCAGGACGCCCCCGCACCGAACAATGTCGGCGATCGTCTTAGGACGATAGAGGAAGTGTTGATTGCGCTCGGAAATGCGCAAGTCAACCAGGGTCAAGCTGCGGCGGTACCTCCGCCCCAAGCTCGCCCTAACTACCTAGCGATGGTGAATCCCTACCAGCCGCCCCACTATGCTGGTGAGGAGGATCCAGCTAAACTGGAGGAATGGATCCGGACTTTTGACAAGCTGCTGGGAGCGGTCAAATGTCCGGAAGGAGAGAGGGTACATGTCGCTTCATACTACTTGGGAGGCGAAGCTGATGACTGGTGGCAAGCAACGCAAGCCAAACTGACTGAAGATGACGAGCCTTACTCGTGGATGGAGATGATGGAACTACTCAGGGATCGATTCTATCCCTTGAGTACCAAAGCTGCCATGTACGAAGAATTCTTGTCACTGAAGCAAGGAAGCCAAACGGTGCAGGAATACTACACCCGCTTCAAGGAGCTGGTGAGGTTCGCACCAAGGCTAGTGCGTACTGATGCGGAAAAGGCATAGAAGTTCGAGATGGGACTGAACCTGTCTGTGCGCGAAGTGATCGCGGGGGTACACTACCCCGATTTGCAAGCTGTATACGATCGCGCTGTAGCGGTAGCACGCGTGCAGCAGCTGAAAAGAAGGGTGAGTGGGGAGTCCAGCAGGGGTCCTCAAGACAAGAGAAGCCGAGACTCAAGAAACGAGAACAACACTGGAAGGAACGAGCAGCGCAGAGGGTCGAATAGGCCCCAACAAAACAACACGGGGAGGAGGTTCAATCAAGAAGATCCGGTACCGCCTTGCCCGCGATGTGGACGACCACATCTGGCAAGGGGATGCCCGCAACAAGGCGCTTGTTACCGATGCGGTCGAATGGGTCACGTTCGACGGGATTGCCGAACTAGGCTCGAGAACATAACGAAGAGGGACGATTTGGTCGCGGGGCAAGAACAGCCTCAAAACCAAAACGGGCGAAACAGCAATAACCAAGGGTACAGACCCCCTCAAAATAGGCCGCAAAACCAACGACCTATGATCATGCATGTGTTAAATATTATGTTATTATCATGCTTTTGTTGAATTATTAAATTTATGGCTTTTAAACCCTATGATCATGCATGTGTTAACTTACTCAGCAATTTTGCTGACCAAAACCATTTTTATTCCTTTCCTTACAGAATATGTGGAATGAGCATGTGTGAGCACGAACCATGCATGGGATTTTGGGAATTGTTATTTTGCTTTTAAATTTCGCACTTAGACTATATTATGAACGGGCCTGTTTAACCCGTGTTTTGGCCATGTCGGCCCTTTTTATATTTTCCGCTGTGATACTGTACTAAACTAAATTTTTCCGCTGCGCTATGCTATTATTATTTTCGAATTATATTGCATGGGCTATTTTGAATGCTTTAAATGTTTTAAATACTGCAATACCTAGCCTTGCATCTCTTTAGTAAGCTCGGAGAAACTGTGTCTTACTAGGGAGATGTGGCGGTGACATCCCGACCTGGGTGACCAAAAACCGGGGTGTTACACTTGCCAAAAGCACGGCCCAATTCAAAGGGTACCGGCGGAAGAATTACACACAGTCATTAAGCCTTGGCCATTCCGTGGTTGGGGAATGGACATTATTGGGAAAATTCATCCGCCATCATCTAAGAATCATTCATTTATACTTGTGGCCACTGATTACTTTACTAAATGGGTGGAAGCATGGCCAATGAAGAAAATCGATCAGGGCGATGTAATTAGATTTGTGACTGAGTTGATACATCGGTTTGGGATCCCTCAAACAATCACTGCCGATCAAGGTACAGTGTTCACTGGTGAAAAGTTTATAGCTTTTGCTAAACAGTTTGGGATCCGCATCTATCATTCTACTCCATACTATCCTCAAGCAAACGGTCAGGCTGAAGCCACCAATAAGATCCTAATAAGTATGATAAAAAAGGCGGTAGGCGAAAAACCTAGAAAATGGCATGAGACCTTATCGGAGGTCCTATGGGCTTATAGAAACTCTAAGTCCACAGCTACAGGGTTCACGCCATACTACTTGACATATGGTCATGATGCTGTTTTACCATTGGAAATAACAGTTCCTTCTCTAAGAGTGGCTCAGCAGCATCACTTAGACTTATCTAAGTATGAAGAAGCCATGTTGCAGGAGTTAGAGACAGCTGATGGTGACAAGCTCATGGCCTTAGAAAACATTCGTCGTCAAAAAACTAAAATGGCAAAGCACTATGATAAGAAGGTTCGAAACAAGACCTTCAGCGAAGGGGATTTAGTGTGGAAAGTGATCCTACCGTTAGGAGTGCATGCTAATGAAACGGGGAAGTGGTCCCCAACTTGGGAAGGACCATTCATTGTAACTCAAAGACTACTCAATGGTGCATACAAGTTGATGGACATCGATGGTCAAGAACACAAACAGAATATAAATGCAAAATATCTCAAAATGTTCTATCCATCAGTCTGGGAGTCAGAATAAGCAGCATAAGTGCATCATGAGTGGCCAGTCACATAGTTGGCCAAAGAAGTAGCAAAAAAAAAAAAAACAGCAAACATGAGTAATGAAGTGCTCATCACAAGGTCGATGAGCTGACACTAAATAGAGTACTGAATAAAAATCACAAAAGCAAAAGCAGTGCTAACTACTCGGGGAAGGAAGCGTCTCATCACCTAGTAGGCGACGACGCATGACGGCCCACTGATCACGGGCACGCCCAAAGGTGTCTGTAAGGCGACGAAGTGCTGCAACGGAAGCTCGGGCACGAGCTGATAGAAGAGGTCGACGGGCTCTCGATAACTCAACTGATAAGTCACGATCATCTGCAGCTAAACGATCACGAACAGCGCGCAAAGCGGTAACTCGATCAGACAACTTGAGCAGCTCAGCCTCAAGTATAACAAGCTCAACGGTAGCTCCATCTGCGATGCAGCTCTGCTCTCTGATAATACGCTCCGCCTCCGCAATAACCTCTCTCTGTTTCTCTATCTCGCGCTTCGCCCGGGCAACAGTACTCTCTAACTGTGACTGTCTACTCTCCTCACTCCTAAGAACCATAGAAGCCTGATCGTGCTGGGGAAGTACAACCTCTAGCTGGGAACGAATCTCGCGGTGCCGCGCCTCGAGATCATCAATAAATGTCAAGTCCTGAGCAGACTGATCTGCTGTACTGCTATAGAGAGGATAAGCAAGGGACAAGTCAGTAATGAGCTCCGAAAAATCCGAGAAGCCAGCGTCCTCAATGAAGGCAGGGACTGAGCTAACATCGTCAAGAATGTCATAGAGTCCTGAAACAACCCCGGCTGATAGTGGACCGGTCTGGGTAGAAAAAAGACGGTCAAACGCCTCACATGATGGGGCTATGGCAGCACGAGTGCCCGAGTCTAGAAGAGAGGCCACAAGGCCTGGAGGAGGGTCCTTAGGTACCTGGAGGCAAGCTATGTTAAGAATACTACCAAAGTTTTATTATGACAAGAGATGAAAAGAAGTATACCTGAGGAGGTGGTGCAGTCAAATCAGCTGAGAGAGCTGAAATGTCAGTCACAGAGTGGTCTGTCTGAGTAGGCGGTATAGTCAAATCGACTGAAGCATCAGCACCCGCCTGATCCATAGGAGTCTAGAGGAAAGCAATGCTTAGAACGTATCCTGAGGGATAAGAGCAAGAGAAAACAACTAAAGGGATACCTGAGATGTCGCCAAAGGATCAGCAGTGCTAATCATGGAGGCGCAATCTGCCGCCTGAGTGGTGAGAGAAGAGCCTATCCGGTCTCCAGGGGTCTAGAGGGTAGATGTCCTCAGAATCATTTTGCATAATAGTAAGAGCAAAAGAAAATGAGGACGTAATTAAAAGTGTACCTGAGAAGTCAACTCGGGAGTAACGGAGCCAACCGTAGAGACATGGTCGCCAGCATGAGAAGAGGATGGATCCTAAGCAGGAAGGAAAGATGTTGAGGCTTAGCTAAAACAAGAATTGAACAAAGAGTCCAAAGTGGCGAAAGGTACCTGATCGATGGAAGCATGGTGAGTAGCATCCGTCACTACGGCCTTGGTCTCGTACTTGGGATCATCCCCATGGAGGATGATATAGTCAGCGCGAGTCAACATGTCATCATATGACTCACTCCTAGCAGTGACACTGCTCATATGCTGATCAACGATAGTCGTCGCCTCGTGAAGGTCCGCCATATAGCTGTCATCCCCGGCGACACTATCCTCAGCGTGATCCGCCACCATGAGATCACCATCGTCATCTACAGGATCCTCATCGCCATCACCTGAACTCGACTCCTCCTCACTAGAACCAGAAGTCTCATCCTCATCAGAATGAGCAGTGTAATCCTCATCAGTAGACTCCCCAGAGCTCGCAGGCTCCTCCTCAGGCTGGTCATCTGAGGCATCGCCCTCATCATCCTCACTGTCATGGTCAGCAGCTGAAGAAAAGAGAAATATTAAAAGACCAAGAGACAGTGTATGAGAGACATGTTAACAAAGGAGACATACCTCTTCGGCGTTTGCGAGATGACTCCTCAGAGCTCGCAGGCTCCTCCTCAGGCTGGTCATCTGGGGCATCGCCCTCACCATCCTCACTATCATGGTCAGCAGCTGAAGAAAAGAGAAATATTAAAAGACCAAGAGACAGTGTATGAGAGACATGTTAACAAGTGAGACATACCTCTTCGGCGTTTGCGAGATGAGGAAGCCGCAACAGCTTTTGACTTCGGGGTGCGACTAGAAACAAGAGTAGCTGCCGACTGAACAGCGGCACTATGAACGCTAGGCTGCTTAGCTCGCCGCACGTCCCCAAAACGAGCTGTAATCTGCGCATAGGAGGGCAAGATGGAGGTGATGTAGGGCGTCCACCATGCCATAAAGCCAGCAGCAAGCGTCCCCGTCGGAGTGAATGGAAGATAGCTAGATAACGTCAGACGGGACGAGAAATCAACTACTGCCCGGATGTCAGCGACCGTCATTCTCTTACTCCTGAAAGATACCGGCCACTTCACACTGCGAGGAAGTCCGAGATGGCAACCGAACTGACGAGCGAGCAAATGAGGGCAATACGGCTCAGCCACGATCGGATTATACTGATCCTTCCTCTTTAGCCCACTCAGAAGCATATGGGGCTTCATACTAACATTCCAGGTGGACTCTCCATGTAGACCACGTGGCTGATTGATGGGTGATTTTCACCACTCATATTTTACCACAAGCGGATGGTTGTCATCAAATAATAAAAACCGGTGAATACCGGGTCGAATCCACAGGGAATTTCAGAATATTATTTCATTCCGGAGAAATTTTAATTGTTCTTAAGTTCATTAATTATATTTAATATATTTAAAAAGATTTGTTTAATTCTAATGGTGATTTAAATTAAAAACAGTGATATTAAATTGAAATAAAACAAATTAAAGTTTTAATTGATAAAAATACTAATGGGAGTTGATTGTAATATTTTAAATATTGCCATCTTTATTATAAAATAGAAATTGTGTAATAATTTGACATTTCCCAATGTTCTAAAAATCAATTTCTTAAATTTAAATATTTTTATAAAGATTAAAAATATAATAATCTACTAAAACTTCAAATTATGCTTAAACGGACTTCATGGAAGCTGATTAGATTATCTAACATTTTGCAATCATTATTCTAGGCCTAAATTTGAGTCTTTCCCAAGCATACAAATTTTTCTATAGCAATTAATAGGCACTTTTCATTTCCCAAATCATTGTGCACATGCCATAATCCATTTTTAATGTAATTTATTCCCAATTCCGGTACTAAAATATTAATTCTACTTTTTATCTCCCGATTTCATAAAGCAGAATTTATGGAATTAGATTCTAACATTTAAATTATGCAAAACAGTGTAAATAATCTAACAATTATGGTAAAATAAAAATAAAACATAGTAAACTGGATTTAATTAATAATATTAAAATACAGACAGATTAGATTTAATGCCAGATTACTAAAATTAGATGGCACAGATTGATCGAGCAATTTGGTTTCTAGCAGATTAACATTTCAGATTACAGAATTTGATAAAAACATAAAATCTCGATCAATATTGCAGGCATCTGACATACAATCCCAATACAGAGTCTAATATTATAGCAGATTTATCCAGTGTAAGCAATCAAAATTAGCAGATTCTTATTCCTAAACACAGAACATCGATCAAAAGCAGATTAATCAGAATTCCAGATTTCAGAATAAAACATCGACATTTTATTGCTTCCATAAAAGATAGGTTCGTACTTCAAAGTGATTCTGAACTCCCGTTCTAGAACACTTCTAACACGAACAACACAGAAATCCGTCTACAAATTAAAAACATGATAGCAGATTATATTGAGAGGCAAATTCAATTCATTACAATGCAAGAAAAAGAAAGGCAACACCTAGAATAGGAAGAACACACCCAGAACAGCGTCCTTGATGCATTCCTCCGGCATGATTTTGTGTTTCTGGCCTTCTTCTCCCATTAGCAGATGTTTCCAGAGAGTATTGTTCGAAAATTATGAGTCTGGATATCGAAGAAATGAAGAAAACGGTGTTTAAAACCGAGTTCGGGAGGTTAAGAAACTGCTCAACCGCGACTGTGGCGCCTAATGTGGCGCTCGGAAGAGGTTTTAGGCGCCACCAAGAAGCTGCGGCGCATAACGACGATTTTTCAAATTTCTGTGTGCGGCGCATTTTGCGGCGCTCGGAGGTCATTTTAGGCGCCACCCAGCTTATGCGGCGCATTCTGAAGCTTTTTCCACCCGAAATTTTCCCAAGTGTTGACGCGGCGCCTGATGTGGCGCTCAGGGCTCGATTTGGGCGCCGACATGCCTATGCGGCGCATTCTGGGCACAGTCCAGTGTTGAAAAATCCGAACTTAACATCTTTTGTTCTCTGAACGTCTTCTTTCTTCATTTTAATGCCTGAAACATCATTGCAATGTCTTAGAATTGCCAAAATTTTATTAAAAAGCATAAAACAAGGTAAATTGAGCTCAAATAAGCTCAATTTAATCAGTCTTATTAATATTTACACACCACATGAAATGTACACTAAAAAGCAGTAAAGCAGGATCACATGCATGCAATTTAAGTCCAATTTAACATAATTTAAGCTCATTTAAATGTGGTTTCAAAGGGTGCATCAACATCCTCACACTTAAATATTGCTCGTCCCTTGAGCAATGAGATCAATTAGCACATCAACTTGCCAATCAAGATAATAAAGATAAAGTCTTTATAGTTCTGCCAAATCATAGATTTCAACAATAAAATGAGATAAGAGGGTTCAAAGTTTAATGTACTAGAACTAGGCAAATTGATATGCATCAGCTATTAGAACCAGATATCCAAAGCACTTACAATACAGAAAACAGATTAATTATACCTAGCACTCAATATGGGAAAGCGAATAATGTAAATATGCTTTTCTTTTCCAGTCTTCAAATATGCTCAATCTATGGCTAGGTTTCACTATATTCTAGACACTTTGGCTGAGTTGTAGACGGTTGAATTCCAAAAGCTACTCGTGTCACCGAATATGTGCCAGTCATCCAGTCAAGAGTTTATAAATTTTTTATTTAATCACCCTGTTTTTCTCTTCTCTTCTTTCTCTCTTTTTTTTTTAATCTTGCATTCTTTAATTTTCTTTTCTTTTTGCAAGATAACTTGTTTTGTTTTGTTTTTCTCTTTTTTTTTTTTTACTGGGTTCTCACTCTGACTTTATTTTAATTAAGCATTTGAAAAGACTTGGAACAAGCATATTTGTTTATAAATAATGATAACTCTCCACATTTTAAATAACTAGTCTAATTAATCTAAAAGCTTTCTGCAAGGCAAATAGAATTGTCATCAATAGCCCAAACAACTTGCATAACAATTTGACATAGTCTAGAACTTTAAACTAAGAAACCTAACACTCATTAAATTGTAAAATCGGATTAGAGCAGAACATTTAGACTTATTTGGATTTTCTCCAGATTGGCATTGATGTGATAATCTCTAAATAATAGCACCACTGGGAAAACACAATTTAAAGTTAAAATAACTAGACATGCATGTACTATTTTATTCAAAGCATAGAAAATAAGAAAATAAACTAAAATTAGATTAACTCAAGCTCTTACCATATTCTTCATGCGAATTGATAACATAATACAAGAAAAGATCACACCTGGAATATGTAGATCCTAGAAATTCTTTCACCGTATTGGATGTTCCCCATTTGCTTGCTTCTCATGGCATATCCTGCTTCTTTATATATTTATATGGTATTTGCTCATACAAAATATAATGGTTAGAACACATGGCAAGTTATAAGTTAAAATAATTAAATCTCATCCATAATTTATTTAATTCAGATTTTATTATTAAATTTCAGATTTTTATTTATTTTGTAGGCACATTTTATCAATTAAATAATTATGGACAGATTTAATTAAAATATTAAATTTCATAAATTTACCAAAAGCAAAATACCACAAATTCTAGCAACTATTACATAAAGAAGCTAATTAAATAAGCAAAATAGCACCAAAATAGTTCTAACTATTACAAATTAAACCAAAAAGGGAGCAATCCTATCTACTCAAAAATCTAGATCTCTAAAGATCCATTCGAATCATCTACTTCATCTTCCCTAGGAACATCATCATCCCCTGTAGAGCTCGAACTAGTAGTAGGAGGAACATATCGATCACCTAGACTTTCAGACATGAAAAATTCAAGCCTACTAGAAAGTTGTGAAATTTGTGCTCGTGTACTATCCTCTTTCCTCTTCATCTCCTCTTTAAGCTGATGAATTTCATAAGTCATTCTGTGAATTGCACTCTCTACAGGCTCAGCCTTAGTACCAGATGTACTAGGTATATCAGTGGGATGAGTGGATGCCCTACGCGATGAAGTAGGGTAAGCTAGCTCTGCACATCTTACTCCAGGCTTGGTGTAATTAGTTTTGAAGCAGATAGGAGGCTTTGGTTTTACATCTTGAGCATATGCACTTAGGTCCACTCCAGCTCTCCTACAAAGAGTCCAAATCAGTGCAGGAAATCCAAGAACTTTTCTCTTCACATCAGATCCCATTTTACACAACTCATATGCCACCATCTCCCCAATATCAATAGGCAGCCCGTTCTTCACACAATACACAAAATACAGCTCCTCTGCATTGGGCTGCGCAGTGTGGGAACTAGGGTACACCTTATGCTTGTAGAGTAAGTAGATCTGATAGAGTGGCGCAGTCATCGATGTGGCAACAATGCTATTCTTCTCCTTCCCTATGTAATGGATTCTCTCTTGGTTTTCAAACATCTCTCTCAAAATCCTCTTCTCCAATGCTGATCCTCCTTCCTCTGCATGAACAGGGTCATGGAAGTGCTTCTTCTTTGTAGCCGGACAAGAAACATCCACAGTACCATAAAGTTCATTAATCACTGCAGGGCCATAGGGCACAGGCACTCCCCTAATCCATGAAGTATAGTGCTCATACTGGGCATTACACAAGAATTGCCTAGTAAGCTCCCAAGAGTAAACTCCTTCCGGATGCGCAGCAAATTTCATCCATCCTCGACTCATGAGAGCATCATGAATCGAAAACCGCTCCATGTCAGCTTCAGTAAATCCCTTGTCTGCAAGAATCCATCTATCCACCATTCTTTGATAATAGGAATATGCCTTCTGGTTGATGAAGATAGCCGGATTGAAAGTGTCCCCAGTTAATTCCTCCAGAGGGTTTGCAATTGCATCGTCCTTCCTATTATGACTTTTTCTCTTTGCCTTAGAATCGTTTGGACGTTTATCCCCCTCCGGTGAAATTTCTTCTCGAGATTCAGCATCATCCTCCTCTTGCTGTGGATCATCCTCTGATGGTTGAGGAGAATTGAAAGAAGTATCATAACCATTATACGAATCGGGAGCTACCAGATTGTTCACAAATATGCCTTCAGCACCCGTTGTAGCCGACTCCGGAATAGGTTCATCAATTTCTGGTGTCTGTGATGGAGCAGGCTCTGTGGCTTTCAATTTCTTTCCGGCATTGCTTCCCTTGTTTCCTCGGGTTGATCTTCTCTTTGGCCCCATGAAAAACGAGTTTTTACAGTAATTTGATGAATAGGACAGATATTAGGAAGCTTAATATCGAACAATAAGAGAGTAGACAGATTTAGTAGAATATGAACAAGAAGGATCGGTTCTATCCCCTTTTATAGAGAGTGAGATCATGACTTGGTTAAGATATGAGGTGGATAATCGGATCCAAGGCTGTATATACACCAAATATATGATTTAGAGTCAGTATAATGCAGTTTTGGATCTTAAAAATCGATTGGATTTGATTTGAATCTTTTAGATTCGCGGAATTTTGAAAAATTCGCGTCTGTGGCGCCCAATGTGGCGCTCAGAAGCCCATTTAGGCGCCACACAGCATGTGTGGCGCATTCTGTAGACAAGCTCAGGTTCGCGGCGCCAAAAGTGGCGCTCAAGGGGTGATTTGGGCGCCGCACAGTAGATGCGGCGCATCCTGAAGCAACTTGGAAAAATTCTTATTTTTGTGGCGCGGAAAGTGGCGCATGGGAGCAGTTTTAGGCGCCGCATAACACATGCGGCGCATTCTTGGGAAAACTTGGAAAATTTTCCAAGTGTCCAGGCGCCAATGTGGCGCTGCAAGGTCTTTTTAGGCGCCACACAGTGCGTGTGGCGCATTCTGTGCCAAATTCGGGCAGAATGTGTTTTTCCCAAGTTCATCCCCAAGATATCCAACATCTCCAAATCAATCAACAATACCAATCTCACATTTTCTACACCTTAATCAAGTCCAATTACACCTCATTGATCTATCCAACAGTTCAAAACAGTTTAATCTAACACGAAATTGGCAAGAGCTATTTTATTGAATTTAAAAGCAACTAAGAACCTTAAAAGACAAATACAACTATCTAAAGTTTCACATGATCTAGATAACTTGAATAATGGAAATAACATGACTAGAATAGCAAAATAGCAGGAAATAGAGTTCAGAACAGTACAATCCAAATGAAAAATACTGAAAAGCAGCAAAAAGAATCCAATAGAGTCAAATACATAGGCCTATCAATACATGTCATCTATAACACTCATAAGCCTATCTATTGCTCATCTCTCACTCTCAATCAGTGTCCTCATCGGAATCCTCATTGTCTCCAACCTCCTCCGATCCGTCATCAGCATCATCATCATCGCCATCCTCAGCATCATCATCACCATCTCCAGAGCCCACATAATCCTCATCATCGTCGTCCTCAGAAGGTGTCTGAGGAGCGACGTATCTCCGTCCTAAGCTCTGGGACATAAAATACTCCAGTCGGGCTGAGTGGTAGGCCTGAGCTCGTGCATTCTTGGCTATTTGATCAGCCAAAAAATTATGTCTCTGAGCTGCAAGCTGGGCATGCTCATTTATTGTGTTCAGCAGGTTCTGCTGGTTCATCATCAATGTCCTGGCCCACTCGGTCTCTGCCTGATACTGTTGCGGCTGCTGTGACTGAGCTCTAGCTCGCCCTCTGCCTCTGCCCCTACCACCTCGGGTACCCCGGGTGGACTGTGAAGGAGCCTCAGAATGCTCCTGGCTACCCTGTGATGGTGCAGGTGGTGGTGACTGTCTAGGCATCTCTCTGGGGAGCAACATACGCTGGCATCTAACACCGGGCAACTTAAAATCCTTTGTGAATGGAATAGAAGGCCTCATCTCCCAATCTCTGTCAAACTGCCTCATATCTATCCCTGCCTGGGCACAAAGGAGCCAAATAAGACTGGGGAACATGAGAGCTGACCTCTTAGACACCCCCGGTGTCTGCCTCAACTCAAGTGCGATGAGCTCTCCAATGTTGATCGGGCTACCCATCTTGATACAATACGGAACGTATAAATCCAAAGCAGTGGGTCCCGAAGTATGGGTAGAGGGACTCAATCTAGCTCTGTAAAACATCAGTAGTTGGTACATAGGGGCATCCATCCTAGGCCCATCCAACTTGCTTGGATCATCCTTATAAATAAGGACATCCTCCTGGGCCTCATACATAGATGCAAGTACCATCCTCTTGAAGTCCTCCCTATCATCGGCTCGCATCACCGGCTCCCAGAAATCTCTCCCATAAGGTACATCCACCACCCCAAACAACTGGTTGATATGCTGTGGGGTAATAGGAATAGTGGTCCCAAATATCCAAGAGTCCTCCTCCTCAGCATTGGCTAAAAATAGCCTAGTCAACTCCCAAGAGTATGACCCGACCGGGTGTCGCACAAATCTCTCCCAGCCTCGGGACTGAATAGCATCTCGTAACAGGGGATGCTGCAAATCTCTATCAGAAAACCCTCTGTCCGGAATCATCCTCTTGTTATGGAACCTCTGATACAATGTGTAAGCCCTGGCGCTCCTAAACACAGTAGCATCAAAAATACCCTCTCTGATATAATGCAACTGAGGCATATAGGTCCTGGGATCATATCTCTTTTGCTTCCCCCGCGTGGTCTGCTGTTCCTGCTGTTCCTGCTCAACCTCCACATCATACTCCTCTCCACCTACATCCTCAGGAACAGGCTCCTGGATAGACAATGTAGCAGATCTCCCTCTCCTAGGCCGAGAGGAAGTAGAAGTAGTAGCGGGTGCCTTTCCCCGAGAGGCTCTAGTGGGGGCCTGTGAATGATCCGATGCCTCAGGCTGAGGCTGGTCAGGCTGGTCAGGCTGATTAACCTCCTGATGGTCATCAGCGGGCACTGTAGTATGTCTAGAAGATGCACCGCTCTTGGACTTACTCTTCCTAAAATAGGAGAGAAGTCCCTTGGACTTAGAAGCACCACCTGATCCTTGGGGCTGATCCATCTGTGTCAAGTATTTAGTACGAAGTCTGCGAGGTTCAAAAATATGCTCATCAGTAATAGGAGTAGGAATGCTATCCGGCGACTGTGGATCATAAATCCCCATCCTCCCCTCGGGCATCGGTATATACCTATAACCCGATTTCTTAGGGAGATTTGGAGGATTATACATTATATGGGCACCTGATTGTACAAAAATGATGGGTTAGTATCATATATATGCATTGCCTCCCATCCTCACACTTAAGTTTAAACCAAAGGTTTAACTTAAGTGTTAAGTATAAAGCAAACATATACATCAACCTAGAATGTGGGATTTATATGACTCAATAACCACAATGTTGTATTTTAAGGTGTACAAATCCTAAACTTTGTTCAAATGTATCATCCTTTTTATTCCAAAGTTTAAAATTCACGTTTAGGACACACTTTTTAATAAAAACTCTCATTTTATTAAATTTTCAGATTTAATGAATAAAATAACCTAACTTAATAAACTAGTTTATCCTAAATGGTTTAAATTAATATTTAAATCCATTCCAATTTATTTATAGGATAAATTAACCTATTCTAATTAAAAATAAAAGAGTTTTTATCAAAAATGCCCAATTTGACTTGCATAATGAAAAACATGGAATTCTTGACATAAAAATGAGCTTATAATTTCAATATATTTAAAATGACATATTCTAGTGATGTTTTATCCATTTAATTATCAAAAATGCCATTTTATTTAATTGAAAGAAATTTTCAGATTTTTGAATTCTAAAAGTTCCAAATTTTTAATGTTAATCCAAAAATTTCACCAAATGCATTCAATCCATGTTCTACAACATTTTGTTCCAGTTTAAACTAGGATTTAGATACTCAAAATCAAATTTTATCCCACATTCTACAAAAACCCAAAATTCAAGTAACAATACCAATACCAAAATTAATGTAGTCCAATGCACTAGAATGGAATAAAAATTGAATTAGGATAGCTATTCTTACCTAAATTGAAGTTTTGGAGCACTTTGAAGAAGAATCCCCAAAGTTGGAAGAACTAGGGTTCTTGAGCCCTAATTTGATTGAACAAGCAAAAATTTGGGATTTTGGAATGAGAATTGCACAATGAGAATGAATTTTGATGTTAAAAATCAAGATTAGAGATGAATTTTACCGGAGTGTGTCGCGTGGTGGCGGATGGTGGCGCTTGACCGAAGGGAAAGAAGAGAAGGAGGAGAGTGTTCTCGGTCGACTGGAGTGGAAAAGAATGAAATTGGGATTAAAATCCCGTTCCAGACCCGGGGCAGGGATCCAGACCCGCCGGGTCATGCGCCACATTGGCGCTCGAGGTCCGATTTAGGCGCCGCACAGGCCGTGCGGCGCATAGAGAACTTGTAAAATTTCTAAGGCTGGAGGCGGCGCTCGGAGTGGCGCTCAAAGACAATTTTAGGCGCCACACAGTATGTGTGGCGCAAACACTGACTCTCAAAATTCTGGAGTCCAGCTCCGGCGCTGAAAATGGCGCTCAATGGTCAATCTTGGCGCCACCATAGCCATGCGGCGCCTAGACTGAGTCAGATTGACCTCGAATTTCCTGTTAAAACCCAGTCTAGATGTAGGATTAAATCACACTCAAATTTCCCCTTTTTGCTCGGACTCCTCCTACTAATTTAGGACTAAATGAGCTGTTATAAATTCTTCTACTCCTTTTCCCTTTTTCACTACATAGAATTTCACTCTCTCTTGCAATTTCCCACGCACACTATTTTTCATTTATCGCCTTACTTTTGCTACACTCCTATTTCTCATCACATAAATGGCCTACCCTACAGAAATTACACAGGATAACTGGGCTTCAGAGCTGAATGGGTTTCTAGTGGATGAGGTACCCTCAGGTGCGACTGCAAATGATTTTGATGCCTTATTGCATGAGCTTATCTACAGGCTACATTTTTCCCTTCGAGGGAAACGCACGCTTGATAAGGCAATCGACATTTCAGGGCGCTTGCTAACAGAATACCCTCCACTACTAGACAATGACTTTAGATTCCAGGAAGCAATGACATTACTTGAAAGCTGCCGAGACAGCATGCAAGAGTTCACTGCACATGTGAACTGGAGGGATAACGACCTGGGCGTGCGCATCTGCGAGTACCGCCGTATGCTGGAGTTGATTAATAGAGATTATGAGGGTGTCGTGCAGTCCAAGTGGCACAATGACACCGAGATGGACGTATTCCAGATGGCGTGGAACGAGTTGCGTGATGAGCTTGACGATCTCATCGCCCTTGAGGCACCTGCAATGCGTTTCTAATGATTTTCCCCAAATCACTTGATAGATCCCCTCTTTTCAAGCAATTTCACTTCAGTTCAATGTTTCTTTTAATGCTTATTCTCTTGTCATTTTCAGTTTTATTTCATTTTTCCTGAAATCTATCATTGTAATAAACATCCTATTTAATAAAATTTTCTATTGTTCCCCAATTATCCGATGATTCTCTGCTTGGTGGTTTATTTACTAGCTCGTACTCCCCACTATTAAACCACTTGGCTTCATAGGCAACTATTGAATAACAATAAAAATAAAATGAAAACAAACAAACAAATAACTAACTATTGTGCTTTAATAATTACGCCTATTGGAATTAGAAATATAATAAGCTTAAAAACACATCATAATATAAAACATACTAATATTATAATAAGTTCAGATCCCATGCTTATCATTATACGGGAGAGAAATGATGATAACAATTAACAGATAGAAGACTGAAAACTGAATGAACTGAGGAAAGAGAAAGAGTAGAATTTGCGTGAAGGGCAAAAAATTTTATTCTGGCTACAATTCTGTCCAGAAAATGCGCCAAAATGGCGCTGGAGGTCCATTTTGTGCGCCACATTGCTAGAGTGGCGCCTAGATTGATCCAGAGTCAGAGTCGGCGCCAAACGTGGCGCTCTAGAAGAGATTTATGCGCCACACAGCACAGTCGGCGCCTTGACTGAGTATTTCAGATTCGAAATTCAAGCTTAATTTACTCATGTGGAGGTTGATTTCTTCCTACCTAATTTAGGCAGTCAGACCTTCATATGTGTCACTTTCCACATCTCTCGGATCATTTACTTATTAAATTATGCACTCACATTTGCTCTACTTCCTCCTTCTTTTAACACTCCTCCTCTTCTCTCACATCTCAAATCTACTACATTTCATTCTCCCCCTTTTTTTTTCACTTTTTGTCATTAAACATGTCATATCCTACAGAAATTACTTATGACAATTGGGTTGATGAGCTGTCTCGCTTCCTTACAGAGGATGTTCCTACCGACACTAAGGCCTCAGAATTCAAAACCCTGCTACTCCGACTAGTCCATCAATTCAATTTCTCTCGTCGGGGGCAACTCGCATTGGAAAGTGCAATTGCTTTTACAGATAGGTTATTCAATGAATACCCTAAATATGTTGACAACAACACTCGACACAGTGATTTGATTAACTTATGCCGAAAATGCAGAGATAGCCTGCAAGACCTTACAGATTATGCTAACAGGGAAGATAACGATCTAGAAATGCACATCAATGAATATCTTCAGCTGCTAGATCGTGCCGACAGTGATCTCTTGGCCCTGATTGATAGCAAGTATCTGAATGACAACGATTTGAACGAATTTCAAGGAGACTGGAATAATCTGTGCGAGAAACTGAACACGTTCATAGCCCTTGAGACATCAGCAAATCGATCAAGAAGAATCATCGCATAGTTTCATGCACATTTCCCTATTTAGCACTATTTCCATCTTTCATTTAAATTGTTGTCATCAATTTATCAATAATGTCAGACAGAACACAGCTCTATTGTTGCATTTATTCCCATTATCAATAACATGCACTATTTGATTTGTTAACTTCAATTGTGAAAGCAGCATGAAATCCACAAAATAAACTTAATCTAAGGCAGCATTACTCAATTAAAAATAATACTAATAATAATAATAAAAGAACAAATAAAAACACTACAGCACAAGATACAAAATATTTTTGTCTTTGTCTTTTTAAATATAATTTTTATGGGTTTTCATAATTTTAACAAATCAGACTAAACATAAGTAAAAATGCAAAGCAATTACTTCAATAAACAAATTTAAATAACCAAAGGCTTAACATTAATTTGTTCGATGAATTTTACTTCATCTCCAAAATAATGTTTAAGTCTTTGACCATTTACAGTGAATTCCCTTTCATCTTCAGCTTTTAAAACGACTGCACCATTATCCAACACCTTCGCAATCCTAAAAGGTCCTGACCATTTCGTTTTCAACTTACCAGGAAAGAGTTTAAATCTAGAATTATATAAAAGCACTAATTGACCAGCTTCAAACACCTTAGGCCTAAGCATTTTATCATGATAAAGCTTGGTTCTTTCTTTATAAATTAAAGCATTGTCATAAGCATGACGCCTTATTTCTTCTAACTCAGTGAGATCTATTTTCCTTTTCTCTTGAGCTTCCTTAAATTCAAAATTCAATTTCTTCATAGCCCAAAGTGACTTAAACTCAAGTTCAAAAGGCAGGTGACAAGCTTTACCATAAACCAATTTAAACGGAGTCATACCTATAGGTGTTTTAAAAGTTGTCCTATAAGCCCATAATGCTTCATCTAACTTAAAAGCCCATTCTTTCCTAGATTTTCCTACAGTAGCTTCCAAAATCTTTTTAATCTCACGATTAGTGACTTCTACTTGACCATTGGCTTGAGGATGATAGGGTGTTGTTATCCTATGATGAACATGAAATCTAGATAACAATTGATTAACAGCCCTATTGACAAAATGAGATCCACCATCACTAATGATTGCTTTAGGCACACCAAAACGAGTAAAAATTTGCTTTTTCAAAAATTTAATTACTTGTTTAGCATCATTCAACGCACATGCTTCAGCTTCTACCCATTTTGACACATATTCTACAGCAACTAGAACATATAATTTCCCATTAGATGGTGGAAATGGACCCATAAAATCAATCCCCCACAAATCAAACAACTCAACAGGCATAATTCCTTTTAAAGGCATTTCATCTCTTTTAGTGATGTTACCAGCCCTTTGACATACGTCACATTTTTGCACAAATGATCTAGCATCCCTATAAATATTAGGCCAATATAAACAACCTTCAAGTACCTTATGAGCTGTCCTATTCGGTCCAACATGTCCTCCTCCAAGTCCTTCATGGCAAGCCTTTAAAACTTTCTCAAAGTCTTCATCCGGGATGCATCTCCTTACGATTTGATCTGAACAAAGTCTAAACAAATAAGGTTCATCCCAAATAAAATATTTAGCATCAGTTTTAAACTTTTGTTTCTGGCTATGCCATTTTAAATGATCAGGAATTACACCGCATGCCAAATAATTCACAAAATCAGCAAACCACGGATCAGAGGAAGTGTTATTAATTAAATACAAATTTTCATCAGGAAATGCATCATTAATTAATCTTCCTTCTCCTTTTTCATGCTCAAGTCTAGATAAATGATCAGCTACAGGATTCTCATCTCCTTTTCTATCTCTAATTTCCAAGTCAAATTCCTGTAACAATAATACCCATCTAATTAACCGTGGTTTAGCATCTTTCTTTGCAAACAGATATTTAATAGCAGCATGATCAGTGTAAACTACAGTTTTTGAGCCTATCAGATATGGCCTAAATTTCTCACATGCATAAACAACAGATAAAAGCTCTTTTTCAGTAGTGGCATAATTTTTCTGTACAGTATTTAAAGCCTGACTAGCATAATAAATAACATGAAGTTTCTTATCCTTTCGTTGACCCAATACTGCACCAACAGCGAAGTCACTAGCATCGCTCATGATCTCGAATGGCAGGCTCCAGTCGGGTGGCTGAATGATCGGTGTAGTTATCAAGGCTTCCTTGATCCTATTGAACGCCTCAATACACTCATCAGAAAAATCAAACTCAACATCTTTACATAGCAGCTTAAACAGAGGTAATGCAATTTTTGAAAAATCTTTTATGAACCTTCGATAAAATCCAGCATGTCCCAGAAAACTTCTCAAAGTTTTTAGATTATTAGGAGGTGGAATTTTTGCAATCACTTCTACTTTAGCCCTATCAACTTCGATGCCATTTTTAGAAATTCTATGTCCTAAGACAATTCCTTCATTAACCATAAAATGACATTTTTCCCAATTAAGAACCAAATTTGATTCTTCACATCTAATCAGAACTTTTTCCAGATTAATTAAACATTTTTCAAAATCAGACCCGAATACAGAAAAATCATCCATAAATACCTCAATGCATGTCTCAATTAAATCAGAAAATATAGACATCATGCATCTTTGAAATGTAGCTGGAGCATTACACAAACCAAATGGCATTCTCCTATATGCAAATGTACCATAAGGACATGTAAAAGTAGTTTTATCTTGATCCTCAGGTGCAATTGGAACTTGATTATAACCAGAATAGCCATCTAAAAAGCAATAAAATTCATGACCGGCTAAACGCTCTAGCATTTGATCAATAAAAGGCAATGGAAAATGATCTTTCCTAGTTTTATCATTCAGTCTCCTATAATCAATGCAAACACGCCATCCAGTAGTAGGTCTAGTAGGTACTAATTCACCGTTTTCATTTCTAATCACAGTCATACCTCCTTTCTTAGGCACTACTTGTACTGGACTCACCCACTGACTATCAGAAATAGGATAGATAATACCTGCATCGAGTAGTTTAATCACCTCTGCTCTTACAGCTTCTTGTAGATGTGGATTCAATCTCCTTTGGGGCTGTCTAACTGGCTTGTCGTCCTCCTCCATGTAAATCCGATGTGTGCACAATGCTGGACTCAGTCCCTTGATGTCAGCTATTGTCCAACCTATTGCTCTAACATGCTTACTCAACACTTGGGTTAATGCAGTTAATTGATCATCGTTTAATTTATTACTTGCAATAACAGGTAAAGTGTCATTCTCACCAAGAAAAACATACCTCAAGTGTGATGGCAGCTCCTTCAATGTCAACGTAGGTGGCTTTTCAACAGACGGAACTAATTTGGATTCTTCAATTGCACATGTTACTTGCACAGGTAATCCTCCCTCACACTTACTTTCAGCTAAGTCTTCACAACTCTCCACTAACTGCTCAAATTTCCTATAGGGATCGTGTCTAGCAAAGAACTCTCTCTCAATCACCTCATCCTCCTGATAGATAGCTGTGACTCTATTACACGGGTAGGTGTCAGAACTAGCGTGTTGTGTTTTAGTTGTCTTAGAAATGTCAAACGACACTTGTTCATTACCTACTTTAAGTGTAATTTTACCATCATCCATGTCTACCATAGCCCTACCAGTTTGAAGAAATGGTCTACCTAAAATCAGAGGGATATCAATGTCCTTTTCCATATCAAGAACAACAAAATCAAAAGGGAAAATGAAGCTCTCTACTTGAACAGGAACATCTTCTACAATGCCTAAAGGAGTCCTAATGGATCTATCAGCAAGCTGTAGCTGCATCCTAGTAGGCTTCACAACTCCTACTCCTAGTTCTCTAAAGACATGTAGAGGCATCAGATTAATACTAGACCCGAGATCACACAAAGCTTTGTTGAATTCTTTAGTGCCTATGATGCACGGAATAGTGTAACTCCCATGATCTTTTTGTTTAACAGGTTGCCTTCTTTGTAAGATTGCGCTGCATTCCCCTGTCAGTGTCACTTTCTCTTCATCATCAACACTCCTCTTTTTTGATAGAATTTCTTTTAAAAACTTAGCATAGACGGGCATTTGTGCTATAGCATCAGAAAAAGGAATATCAATTCTTAAATTCTTAAAGACTTCTAAGAATTTAGCATAATCTTTATCTTCCTTAGCCTTTTTAAGACGTTGTGGGTAAGGGATAGGTGGCTGATATGACTTGACTGGAACAGTAGACTTTCCCTTATCCTTACTCCTATCAACACTAACTCTCTCACTCTCCTTAGGCTCCTCAGAATCCTTCTGCTGACTTTCTTTCTCTGCATCCTCACCTTGATCGTCTACAGTATCAGCTGAAACCTCTGGATCATCTAAGGTAGGGTAAGGATTAGGTAATTCCTTTTTATTCCTTAAAGTGATTGCTTTACATTGCTCTTTTGGATTAGGATCAGGCATGCTTGGTAGTGTTCCTTGCTGTCTATTTGAAGTGTCCCTAGCAATTTGACCAACTTGTACTTCTAGATTTCTCATTGAGGCTTGCATTTGCTGAATTGTTTGTTGTTGAGACACGATTGTGCTCATTAACTCTTTTAAATTAACTTCATCACTTACTTGATTTTGTTGCAGCTGTTGTTGAGGTTGAAAGTTCCTAGGTTGTTGGTTAGGGTAGAAAGGTTGATTCTGATTTCGGTTTTGATTGTAGTTTTGATTCTGATTTTGATTTTGGTTTTGATTTTGATTTGGGTAATTTTGATTTTGGTTTTGTGGATAAGGTGGACGGTTGTTTTGTGGATAAGTGTTTTGTTGAAATTGAGAATTTTGATTAGGGTAGAAATTTTGGTTTTGAGGTCGGTTTTGGTTGTACTTCTGCTGCCTATTTCCCATGTAGTTCACATCTTCCACTTGCTCCTCAGTCCCCTCACACTGCATAGTCTCTTGAAGTCCTTGATCAAGCAAGTGACAAGCTGATGATTCATGAGGTCCATGACAAATACCGCATCTCACAACTTTAGCTTGACCTTTCTTCAACGAAGAAACCTCTCTCATCAAAGCATCTAACTTAGAGTCTATAGCAACTGCCTTTTCTACCTCGTAGATTCCCCCTTTTGTTTTATTTCTAGCATTTTTCTTACCAGGAAATTTTTTCATATTAGAAATCTTTTTCTCAATTATTTCCTTAGCTCTAGAAGGTCCTATAGATAGAAAAGAATCTCCAGCCGCTGCATCCAACAAGTTCCTCCAATGATCAATCAACCCATTGTAGAAGAAGTGCATCTGCTGCCAATCTTCAAAGCCATGATTCGGGCATCTCGCCAGTAAAGTGTTATATCTATCCCATGCTTCAAGTAAAGTTTCACCCTCATCTTGCACAAATTCTTTGATTTTTTCTTGTAATTCAATAACCTTAGATGGTGGGAAGAACTGTTCTAAGAAAGCTTCTAACATTTTATCCCAAGTGGTGACATCCCTTAATTGAAGTGAGTTGTACCAAGTTTTAGCCTTATCTCTGAGTGAAAACGAGAACAATCTTAACTTAATTTCATCACTAGTAACACCATTTATTTTCACTGTGTCACAATAGTCCAGAAAGTTCCTTATGTGTTCTACAGCATCATTCGTAGGTGATCCATTATATTGATTAGCTTGAACCATAGTGATTAGTGCAGGCTGAAGGGTAAAGCTTAAAGCATCTACATCAGGCCTAGGAGTTCTATTAAGCAGATTTCCACTAGTTCCTTGTAAGTGTTCTCAGCTTGATCATCGTGCTCCAAATCACCACCGTTACCTCCGTTATTACCCTGATTATCATTATCATTCGCTGCCATGTTTAACCTATTGAACTGAGCAACTAATTGATTAGTTAGAATTGTTGAAACTCCAGTCGTTGGAGAATAGTTTTCTTCATCAGAGGATGAATTAATTAAAATTTCCAACTGAGCTGGTCTCCTACGTTTTCCTAATCTAATAGCTCTAAGAGTACGCTCAATTTCAGGATCATAAGCTATTTCTGCTTGTTTGCTTCGCACTGCAAATATTAAATAAAAATAAAATAAAATAAGTAACAGTTAAATTAATATTTAACTTAATAAATTTAAATTAATAAACTAAAAACAATTAAAAATTCACAACAAATTCCCCGGCAACGGCACCAAAAACTTGATGGGTGATTTTCACCACTCATATTTTACCACAAGCGGATGCTTGTCATCAAATAATAAAAACCGGTGAATACCGGGTCGAATCCACAGGGAATTTCAGAATATTATTTCATTCCGGAGAAATTTTATTTGTTCTTAAGTTCATTAATTATATTTAATATATTTAAAAAGATTTGTTTAATTCTAATGGTGATTTAAATTAAAAACAGTGATATTAAATTGAAATAAAACAAATTAAAGTTTTAATTGATAAAAATACTAATGGGAGTTGATTGTAATATTTTAAATATTGCCATCTTTATTATAAAATAGAAATTGTGTAATAATTTGACATTTCCCAATGTTCTAAAAATCAATTTCTTAAATTTAAATATTTTTATAAAGATTAAAAATATAATAATCTACTAAAACTTCAAATTATGCTTAAACGGACTTCATGGAAGCTGATTAGATTATCTAACATTTTGCAATCATTATTCTAGGCCTAAATTTGAGTCTTTCCCAAGCATACAAATTTTCCTATAGCAATTAATAGGCACTTTTCATTTCCCAAATCATTGTGCACATGCCAGAATCCATTTTTAATGTAATTTATTCCCAATTCCGGTACTAAAATATTAATTCTACTTTTTATCTCCCGATTTCACAAAGCAGAATTTATGGAATTAGATTCTAACATTTAAATTATGCAAAACAGTGTAAATAATCTAACAATTATGGTAAAATAACAATAAAACATAGTAAACTGGATTTAATTAATAATATTAAAATACAGACAGATTAGATTTAATGCCAGATTACTAAAATTAGATGGCACAGATTGATCGAGCAATTTGGTTTCTAGCAGATTAACATTTCAGATTACAGAATTGATAAAAACATAAAATCTCGATCAATATTGCAGGCATCTGACATACAATCCCAATACAGAGTCTAATATTATAGCAGATTTATCCAGTTTAAGCAATCAAAATTAGCAGATTCTTATTCCTAAACACAGAACATCGATCAAAAGCAGATTAATCAGAATTCCAGATTTCAGAATAAAACATCGACATTTTATTGCTTCCATAAAAGATAGGTTCGTACTTCAAAGTGATTCTGAACTCCCGTTCTAGAACACTTCTAACACGAACAACACAGAAATCCGTCTACAAATTAAAAACATGATAGCAGATTATATTGAGAGGCAAATTCAATTCATTACAATGCAAGAAAAAGAAAGGCAACACCTAGAATAGGAAGAACACGCCCAGAACAGCGTCCTTGATGCATTCCTCCGGCATGATTTTGTGTTTCTGGCCTTCTTCTCCCATTAGCACATGTTTCCAGAGAGTATTGTTCGAAAATTATGAGTCTGGATATCGAAGAAATGAAGAAAACGGTGTTTAAAACCGAGTTCGGGAGGTTAAGAAACTGCTCAACCGCGACTGTGGCGCCTAATGTGGCGCTCGGAAGAGGTTTTAGGCGCCACCAAGAAGATGCGGCGCATAACGACGATTTTCCAAATTTCTGTGTGCGGCGCATTTTGCGGCGCTCGGAGGTCATTTTAGGCGCCACCCAGCTTATGCGGCGCATTCTGAAGCTTTTTCCACCCGAAATTTTCCCAAGTGTTGACGTGGCGCCTGATGTGGCGCTCAGGGCTCGATTTGGGCGCCGACATGCCTATGCGGCGCATTCTGGGCACAGTCCAGTGTTGAAAAATCCGAACTTAACATCTTTTGTTCTCCGAACGTCTTCTTTCTTCATTTTAATGCCTGAAACATCATTGCAATGTCTTAGAATTGCCAAAATTTTATTAAAAAGCATAAAACAAGGTAAATTGAGCTCAAATAAGCTCAATTTAATCAGTCTTATTAATATTTACACACCACATGAAATGTACACTAAAAAGCAGTAAAACAGGATCACATGCATGCAATTTAAGTCCAATTTAACATAATTTAAGCTCATTTAAATGTGGTTTCACAGGGTGCATCACTGATCAGGCTTGCACACAAGCTGGGACAGCAACCATCCTATGGAGGCATACACGTATAAATCCTGATAAGAGGGCCTGTGGTGAAAAAAAATCGAATAATATCTAGACTGTCGCGCTGCAAGAGACCATCCCTGCCAATCTTCACTGAAGCAGCAGCTAGTATCAAGCCTAACGGGTCACCATCAGCAACATCCTGCGGACCGAGACGGGGCACGCCAGTAAAAAGCCGAGGAAAGTACAGCTGGATCCAGAGCTGTAGAAACCATAACAGCCCACAGGCCGAATTAGTGGGATCTCGCCCACTAGCCAGCATACCAGAAATCTTGGCCATACCACTGAATAGTGTGCCAAGAAAATAAGAACCGGTGGCCGGAGAAGGATCACTCATAATAGCCCGTACAAGAGGAAGAGCGGAACGCAAGACGGTCCGAGCCCTCGAACAGATAATAAACCGGCTAAACCATAGCAATAAAAAGGCCACATGCTCATCCAAAGTGCAGGGAGAACTCTTGGACGTCATATTGTTATCAATGAATGCCGCGTACTGCTTAGTCTCTTTGCCCGAAGGGCAAATAGCATCACCAAGAGCTCGATCATCAGAAGCCGACTGTGTCAACTCCGAACCATCCACTCGGAGTCCTGTGATCATGACCACATCAAGAAGCGTAGGACCCACGAAACCACAAGGAAACTGAAAGGCGTTGACACTGGAGTTCCAGAAGCCCAAGATGTAATAGATGAGCCGGTGATCTATCACTACAGGCCTAGTAGAAAGAATAATGGCATCTTCAATGCCCCATCTACGCCAGTCAGCTGTGCGTCCTCCCCTCTGCATCCGGCGAACCCATGAAACATATTTTTCCAAAATACTCTGATCCTCATTCTCTTCGATTCGGGAAGCCTTAGCCTTCTTAGATCTCGGAGCAGTGGTACCAGACTGATGAGACCGGATAGACCTCGTCTGCGAAACAAAGGCTCCAGTAAATGCAGCCTGAGTAATCGGACATATACAAGATAGAAACTCCCGGGTCTCATCTGCATCTGCATGGGCAGTCGTGCGATGAAATGGACGTAAAAAAGGCTCGGACTCCCGGCGGTCAAAATCATAAACCTCATCATCAGACTCCGGAATGAGTAGTCCCTCAGCAATCTGCATTATTATGGTACACATATCAAGCAAAGTCGAGGAAGGACGAGTTAACATATCACCAAGTAAGTTGAGCAAACCTGAGTAGAAGACCCGGCAGCCCGAGCTGATGAGGATGGCGGCTGGGACACGGCATGAGTGGCGGCCTGGGCACCCAGAATGGTGGCCTGAGGAGTCCTCGCGACAATGTCCTATTACAAATTTGAACAAATCGAGTGAACATACAAGCAGCCAAAGAGATGGACATACAAGCAGGCATAGAGATTGGAACAAACCTGAAAGGCCATAGCACCAGACGACAAGGCAGCAAAGCCTGGCAAGGGGATGGCAGCCTGTCCCTGTGAAGGTGGTGGCTGGCGGCCAGCATCCCCAGAGGCTGGCGGCCCAACGCTGGCGGCCTGAGATGGCGCTGGCGGCCTGGAAGTGGGGCTGGCGGCCGGAGAAAACTTGGACCTGGAGGCCCGAGACCTGGCGGCCTGAGGGGCAGAAGCTGGCGGCCTGGGACTGGCGGCCGGAGCAGCTGGCGGCCCGGAGCTCAAGCTGGCGGCCGGAGCAGCTGGCGGCGGCCTAGGGCTGGCGACTGGCGTCTCGTCGGCTAAATTCTATGTTAAAATGCAATATGTTTGAGAGATACTCAATCGATCAATCATCTAGAAAAAGACAAGGAGCTAGCATGGCATGATGTTTTAAAATCCTATGTAAAGGGATTGAAGCATGCTCATCAAGAATCAAGCTTGGGATGAATTAGCTCCTATGTGGCATCAAACAGACATGGATACAATTCATGACCATTCATGAGAGTTGGATGCAATTCAAGCAATCCAAACATGAATCCAAGATTCAGTCAACATCTATAGTGCTAAGGATGGAAAACAAGTAGCCTAAGCAAGCATGTGATTCAACGCTATGCATACATTATGTATTGTTAGCCAGTTATGAGAAACAAGATGCCAGTGCAATTCCAAGTGCCAAGGATCACAGACGAGCCTGAACATGCATTTCAATGAGGCATACACTTTGAATTAATTCCCAGTCTCTAGTCATAACGTGCCACATGAATTCACAAGTCTTGGACAACAAAAACAACAACACAAGAACAAGAGTAGAACGAACAAGGGGCTAACCTGATCCATGGAACCAAGCAAGATGGATGGCGGCTCGAGCTAGAAGAAGCTGGCGGCCAAGGTGAGAGAGCTGGCGGCCGGAGCGAGATGGCTGGCGGCCCGAGGGGAGAGGCTGGCGGCCGGGTGCGAGATGGCTGGCGGCCCGAGAGCAGATGCTGGCGGCCGGGTGAGGTTGGCTGGCGGCCCGTGAGGCGGATGAGCTGGCGGCGATTTTCTTCAAGCTGGCGGCCCGTGAAGGTGTTGGCGGCGCTCGAGGTCAGCTGGCGGCAGGCTGGGTGATGCTGGCGGCTGGTGATGCTGGCGGCAGCAGAGGCACTTGGCGGCGCTTGGGCGAGTTGGCGGCCGGAACAAGTGGCGGCTCGATGAGGCTGGCGGCGGGATCCCTGGCGGCGTCCGGAGGCAGCGCTGGCGACCTGGCGGCGGATCGAGGCTGGCGGCCCGGACCAGGCTAGCGGCAGGTGACTCCGGTTGGCAACTCGAAGGATAGCGCCTGGCAGCCGAGGAAAAAGGACGATCCGTGCTGTTGGCGGCGGCCAGAAAATAAGAGATGGCGGCACCCAAAGACCAAGCTAGCGGCGATCAACTTGGCGGCGCTGGCAAGCAGGGCTGGCGGAAAAGCCCTTGGCGGCGCTCGGGGGAAGCAATGGCGACGGCCCTCTCAGCAGTCAGCCCTCTCCTCCAAGGACGAACTCACGCTCCGAAGACGATGGCTACGCAGCAAGCAGCGGCGATTACGATCTCCTAGGGCCGGCGACGAAAGAAAGAAGAGGAGGAAAAAAGAGTGAAAATTTAAAAAATGGGCAAAAGTTTTTACCTAGAGATGGGAGGTGGCTTTTTATAGAAGCCAATGGAACTAGGGTTTTGGGAATGGGCCTAATGGGCTATGTTTATGATTCAAACGCGCAGATTTGTCTTAAAATGCTAATCAGACAAATAGCGCGAGGGGGGCATCTGTTAACCCCAATATTTTAGGTCCAATGAATTAGGCCCAGTGGGTTTAGTTCAATCCGTTTTTCGAGAAGCCCAACTCAAAGGCCCAATAAGTTTAAACCTTCTCGAGGCCCAATCCAATTTAAGGTCTTATCCAGATGAGGTGTGAGAAGCTGGCTAGACATTGGAGAGAATCTCGCAACACTGGTAGAATGGCAGCAGATTTGGAAGAGATCACGACAGCATTAATGAGGCGTCATCAAGGGAGAATTTCATGGGATGTTACCAAGCCTGGCAACTTACCCATTCTAGGTGTCGTAGTCTGCCTCTATTAATACAACATTAGTGGCATCTCAAGAGGCATCCAATCTCTACCGGAAGAATCCGCTTGTTTTTTTTTATTCCTTTAGTTTCTGCAATTTTTCTTTTCTGCCAACTTTTGTTCTTTCTGCAAATTTTTGGTTTCTTTACAGCTTAACTTAAATTCCTGCATTTCCTTTGCGTAATCTTGTAATCATCCTCAAACATTGTTCAATCAAATTCTTGGTTAACAAGTTTGTCCTCTTGTTGCACTGCATCACCTGTGAACCCTGGATCTCCTGCATGCAGTACTCGCACAGTGTCCATTTGTACTCTTGCATGCTATGAACAATGCAAAATCGCCGGTTGAACAGGCAATTTTGCACTGTTCATTTTTTTTTTTACCTACCTAGAGCCTGTTTGGATTGGCTTTTTTCCAAGTGATTTTGGCTTTTGCTTCTACCAAAAGCACTTTTGAAGGAAAAAGAGTGTTTGTTTTGGCTTTTTAAAAAAAGCAAAAGCACCTCGAAAAGCTGCAAAAGTGCTTCTGGGAGAAGCAGCCCAGGGGTGCTTCTCCGAAAAGCAGAAGCCAAAAGCACATAGTAATGTGTACAGAGTCATAAATGCCCCTATTAATTTATTTTAATTACACTATAAATATATACTATTATATATAAATAGCATATCCTTTTTGGTAATTTACACATTTCAAAAGCACTTTTCACTTTTTACATATCCAAACGCACTTTTGAAAAAAAGTTGCTTTTCAAACATTCCATCCAAATACAAAAGTTACCGGCTTCTGCTTTTGGCTTTCACTTCTGCTTCTGCTTTTGGCTTCTGTTTTTTTTAAAAGCCAATCCAAACGAGCCCCTAGTCGCCTGTTCACCAGGCGATTTGCCATTTTTATATATATATTTTTTTTTAATACACTCGCCTGTTCAACAGGCGAGTAGTCTCTTAAATTTTTTTTCCTGTAATCGCCTTCTTGCCAGGCGATTTCATTTCAAATAATTTTTTCTTTTTTTTTTTTACTTGATCGCCTTTCGACAGGCGATCTTGCAATTAAAAATAATTTTCTCACAATCGCCTGTTCAACAGGCGACTGGTTGTCATTTTAGGAACGAGGGAATTTATCTATATTATTTTAATAATTAAGCCTTATTTCTCCTCTCTTTTCTCTTTTCTTTTACATTGATGTTAGGAATTAAAAATTGTTGTATTCTTGAGATATCTTTTCTATTAAATGGGGATTTGTTGAGTGAATTTAGAGAATCAAATAATGATTGTGGAATGTTGGCAATTAGAGATAATTGTTGAATATTCAATCTTTTGGGGGATTTTTTTATTGTTTGTAGATGTTTGAAACTAAATAAAATGATTTTTGAAAAAATGCGGCTAATAACGGTGCTACAATTTTTCAACCAGCACATACACAAGAATAAACCAATACATATATGAGTAAAACCAGAACATAAAATCGCACACATTAAATAAAACCATCTCGAACATTTAAGTAAATCCGTCTCACTGTGATAATAAAATCATCACATATATAATACTTCCTCCGTTTTTCGAAAATTGTAACGGACCCACTGTGCACGCCGTCCAATGCACATTTTAAATCATTAATAACTCAAATTCAGTACTAGTAAAAATTCTAAAAAGTTCAATATTTAAAAACTACTCGATGAGATGAATCTAACAAGATCCCAATTGGCTATATTTGAATTTGTATAACTATACTAAAACTTTAAGTCAAAATACATGTGTGAATAGTACCAAATTTGCGAATGTTACAACTAATAGAAAACGGAGGAAGTATAAAATAAGCACAAAAATCATATAAATTCAACATACATAATTGTAAAAATTAGCTAATACATCAACAAAAATCTCACACACAATAAATAAAACTATCACATGAATAATATATAACTACCACAAACATCACATAAATGTAGCACATATATGCATATTGATTTAAATTAAATTATCACATATATAATATATAACAAACACACATATTTATTTCGCCTAACACACTTCACCCTATTCGTCAACACATGTTTAGATCCTTTAAGATTTAAACTTTTTACATAAGTTTAAAAATTGCAGTATATGGTATTTATTTTCTATAAAATTATTTTAAAAATATGAAGAGATTCAATTAATATATATTAGTATATAGTGTATAAATTCAATTTTTCTATAAGTTTATCAATAATTATACACATTAGTGGTTGACTCTTCACCCAATATTATTTGAAAATTGTTGAATGAATATTGGCAAGTGATATTTTTCCATTTATGTTTCTCTCACATGTTAGTACGTAATAATGAGGGGATCCATTATTGGCAAGTGGATATTACATTTCCATTTATATTTTATCACATTTTGGTATGTAGTAATAAGAGGATCCAATTAGCGAATTAATAACTATAAAGCAGCACATTCACCTCAAGTTGAATACTATGAATTCATCCTACTAACTAATCTCATATATACATCTGTGCATCATTTATTGCCAAGCATTTTAAATTTGAATTTTTGCATTGTGCATATATTTTTTTTTTTTTCCGAGAGTAAACATTTTATTCAATCCCACCACCATTACAATCCGCCAGAACTACATCAAAGCACTATGCCATACAATGCCTCAAGGATGACACAGTTCTGGCGCAACATAAAAGATGACTACAAGCATTACAAAATAGAGAACTACTGCAAAGATGAATCATACAACAGCCACGAAGCTTGCCATCCCCGAAAATAGGCGTGATCCCTAGCTTGTCTATCTCCATATTTCCACCTTACCCTCCCTTGTGGCTCCCAACCTTGCCCAGTAATCGGCCATGTTGTTGCATTCCCCATAAATGTGATTCACTCTCACCTCCCCACCATGCCTCATCACCATCATAATTGGCCCGATCAAATCCCAAAACCGCCAGGGGGTTGATTCCAAATCCTTCAGCCATTTCACAACATTAACCGAGTCGCACTCAAATAAAAACTTGTTCAAGGGAAAGCCTTGGTCGTGAACCAATGCTTCACAAACACGACTAACTGCTCTAATTTCGGACAATAATGCATCAGCTTGCCCAATGAAATCAGATAAGATAAAAAGTACCTCCCCTTCATCATCACGTATCACACCACCAACGCTGGATGGGCCGGGAATTCCATGGGATGACCCGTCCATGTTAACTTTCCACCATCCTCTTTCCAGTCTCTCCCACACCAAGCCTTGTGGAAGACCTCTGTAGCTGTTGTGTCGGATCATCGCCAGACCCTCGGGGAAACACACACCAGAACTCTCGAGCATATCCACCGAGCCTTTTGATAAAGCATTCCACCATAAACTTCTACGCCATTGTATTTTCTCCAATGCAATGTTAGTATCACTTTGATGTCCCTTGAAGATTCTGTCTTTGCGGTGGTTCCAAATAGTCCAAATCGTGGCCATACCCATAACCATCCATAGTTCCCTCATCCTTGCTTTCACCGGGGCGTTCATCCATGAAGCCATGAGACAATCCACCTCCCCTGGTCTTACTTACATCACCCCGCACCAGGCCCCCATTTGATACCATAAATCCCCCGCGAGCTTGCATCTGCAGAACAAGTGTTCCATCGATTCTAACTCCCTTTCACAGATTGAGCACAACGCATTGGAGACTGAGATGCAACCTCTTGCACTAACTCTTCCCTTACTGGTAGCGCTTTTTGGCTAATTTCACACCAACATCTTGATCTTCATTGGGACCTTTACTGTTCAAAGCCTTTCCCAGAACACCTTTTATCAGCCACATCCACTTCCGCCTCCCGCTGCCAGCACGACCCTGATGGAGAAAATTCCATTGCTTTCCATTCACCATACCACTCTGTCCTTCAAAAGGCGGTGTAGCCGCATCCACCTCAACATGACCATCATATAATTCCACCCCTCCAACTCCCAATCAAACAATGGTCCTCTCAAATCAATACACCACTCCCATTCAAAACCAACTACTTCCCGAATTCTGATATCCTCCCCACCTTATTTGTTGCTAGAGCAAATATTCTAGGAAAAATATCCTTAAGTGGTCGCACTTCCATAACCCACACATCTAGCCAAAACCTCGCCTTCATCCCATCACCAACTTGAATCCCAACCCCCCCCCCCCCCCCCACCCCCCCCCCCCTCAGAATCTGCTATGTTTAGCTCATCCCAAGCAGCAAATCCGGCCCCTACCGACCACTCCATCCTCACCGTCAGTACTAAGGCCCATAATACTTTGCATCGATTATATTTCTCCACAATGACTCCTCTGTCCCATATCTCCATCGCCATTTTAGGAGTAATGCAGAATTAAATTAATTTGTTTCCCAAATACCGAGCCCTCCATCTCCTATTTGTCGAAAAATCTCTCCCCGATTAATTGTATGCATCCTCCTCATCCCTCCCATTCATTCCAGAAGAATCGTCTTTTCAGTAGTTCCAATCTAGCAGCCACCACCTTAGGGACTCTAAATAGCAATAAGTAATATATAGGTAAACTGTTCATCACTGTTTTAGTTAAGCATAATCTCCCCGCTTGCGATAAAAGTCTCTCCTTCCATCTGGCAAGACGCCTCTCCACTCCATCCAAGACCGGTTGCCAAATTCCCGGACTATTAACCCTACCACCAATCGGAATGCCCAGGTATTTTAAAGGCCATCTCCTAAAGCTATATCCGAAAACATGGAGGCTGCCTCCCTGATGTATTGCACAAATTGCGACATTTTGTTGTGTTTAAATAATGAGTTAAAGGTTTAATTGGTGGAAATTGTGCAATTACTTGGTAGAAATAATGAATTTGAGTATAAAGGTTAAATTGCGATATCATTCCATGATTCTATGCATTTTAATGTATTTTACATTGAGATTGCATGTGTTTAGGTGTTTTTAGCAAGCCAAAGGCCGAAGGGACCAAGAAGAAGTCAATTGGAGCTCAAAAACTGAGATAACGGAAGAAAACAGCAAAATCAGCACATGAGGGTGAAGACCCGCGCGCGGATTCCGCGCGCCACGGAGCGATAGCGTACGGGGACCGCGCGCCAAGTAGAATTGTCGCGCTCATGTCACGCGGTACGAGCCTTATAGCGCACGACCAGCTTGCGAGGTCTGTCTGTTCGGCCCAGTTTCGGTTTTTCGAGGGTTTTCGCATCCTGGAGCATAAATAGAACGTTTTCAGACCTAATCAGGATTCGGCATTCATTATTCAGTCCCGATGTCATTATTCTATCAGCCACATTCTTTCAACCATCCTCCAAGCAAGAGAGAAGAGGGGAAGAAGGCGACCCATTGAAGATCTGACAAAATTCTTACATTGGCGTTCCTTCAACCGATGTTTCACCAGACTATATTTTCTATCTTTATTACTTTCTGTCTTTGTTAGAACATGTTAGGCTAAAATCCATTGTTCGGGGAGACCTAGATTTGGATATTGTTGATTTTGCTTTTGCTATATGAATTTCGTTAATTTAATGTTAATCTGTTCAATTCCTATGTGTGTGTAACACCCGAGGAAAAACAAATTCAAATTGTTTTGAACTACGTCATGACTTGATCCCTTCACAGCGTACGTAGGCAGCTTAGAACTAATTTCTAAGTTCAGTCACGAAATAAATCACAAATTACATCACGAATTAGACCACAAGGACGATAGGTGGTGTTGAAACCAATTTAGACTGGGATAAGTAGGACCCGGAAACGTTGCGAGCGATAAGCCGGACTCGTAGCAAGATTAAGGAGAAGATTCCGCAACGAAGACGCCCCGGGGAATCGAGCTAACACGTAGAAAACCGATAGGGGAAAGCGAGGGAAGACCCGACGGAACACGCGGAGCCGAACCGGCCGGTCCGGCCGGCCCGCGCCGTCCGCGCGCCGCCGCGCGGCCACCGCGCGGCCAAGGGCGTCGCGACGCCAGGCCTGGCACGCGTGCTCCGCGCGGACAAAAGCTTAGGTGCGCGCCACCAGCGCGCCAGAGGGGCTGAAGGTGTAATCTTTCCATTCGGGGGTGATTTTCTTGCCGAAATTACATCTCCCTTCGAGGGAAACCAAATCCCAGCCTTAAGGAAGGCTTAGGGATGGCTGGGGGCGCCTCAAAACCCTAGTTTTACAGAAAACACTTCCCTACCACTTCATTCTCCCTTCCCAAGCCAAAAACCTATTCGACTCCACTTTCCGGCGAACATTCCGGCGACGACGAGGCACACGGGACAGAGCCACCGCCTCATAGAGCCTTGGTAAGTCTTAATACAGTATTCCATCCGTCCATAAGTCTCCAAAACTAGAATTCTAACCCTTTTCCTTTGCTACGATTTCACGCCGGAAAACGAACAAAAAGCGATCGGAAAGATTGGCCGTTCGTCGCGACCCTAGGACGTCCGGATATCCGTTCCAGTGACCCTAATCTCTAACTAGGTAAGTTAACACCTTACTCACAAATTTTTGCGGTTGTTTGTTGTTTAAATTTCGAGATATAGGCTTGTAACAAAAATCGGTTTTCAAAAACCCTATTTTCGTCCAATTTTAAAGACGCCTAAAACTCGACCTTCGAGAATTCAAACCGAAAACTTTTCAACATAGAAGTTGTTCCTAACACCTTTATCTATCTTGTGTCCAAATTTCAGCCATTGACATTAAGTTTTGCTATCCCAATTTTCGCCATGAACTTTCTGTATTGAACCGAACCGTTCAAATCTGTGACAGATCTCTTCATTCAACTTGATGCATGTTTTTCACCCATTTTTCGAATGATTTAACTTTGCATTCCTAAACAAAAGTTGTAGATAATTGTGTCTAGATTATGCCTACAAAATTTCACGAATTTTGGTGTTCATTTGATATGTCAAACGGCCAAGTTTTTGAAACTGTTTTGAATTCGTTTTAAAGGCCATGAGTGTGCAGAGAGTTACACACGATTTTTGGGTACCAAGAATTCATTATTTCCAAAAACTTAAAACATGAAAGTTGTTCCTTAATGTGTCGTGTAGTTACTGTAAAAATTTCACATCGATTGGTTTTGAAATGAATTTTTAATCGGCGTTACACGAACCTGTGACGACAACAGTTTTTAAGACGTAAATTATTCTTTGCAATAAACTCAAATTTTAACTCACTTCGGAACCTTATTTCCAAAAACTTAAAACATGAAAGTTGTTCGTGTGTGTGTTTTTGAATTACTGGCCAAGTTTCAGAATTTTTGGAGGAAAAACGAATTTTAAATTAAGAAAGGCGTGAACTGCCTCGAATAGGATTTTTCGAACTTGAGAAAACTCGAACTATGAAAACGCGATATCGATCCTTTGATAACTTTGAAATACGAACTTTCGAAAAATCCCGTTCACTAGGCTGAGCCGATCTTCATACTATCATTATCTTTGAGACTGCCTCGTTAGTGGTCTCCTTACTATCTGAGATTGCCTCGTTAGTGATCTCGCGCGCTGTATTTGTGGACTGCCTCGTTAGTGGTCCTACTATCTTTGTGGATCGCCTCGTTAGTGGTCCTACTATCTTTGTGGATCGCCTCGTTAGTGGTCCTACTATCTTTGAGACTGCCTCGTTAGTGGTCTCCCATTGTTTGGACTGCCTCGTTAGTGGTCCTATGTTGAGATTGCCTCGTTAGTGATCTCCCGGTATGGTGTCCTCTTCTTAGTTTACGGGATGAAAAGTAAAAGACTCGTGTGCGTGTTTCATTATGCTTAAATCGTATTTATCCTGTCTTTAATTACGTATTTAAATTTTATGCACCTTAAATTATGCTTAAGTTTCGCTTTTTAAATTGAGTTCTTTAATCATAATTTTCCGCTGCTAATAAATCATGTACTTTTAAATCCTCGTACGATAAGCGAAATCTTTAGTTTTAAACACTTGTAACCTCTTTTATTTGTAGTTAGGGATTAACTTACTCAGTATATTTTTATACTGACAACCGTTGTCATTTTTCTTTTACAGAGTATGTCGAGTGACGCATACGCATGCACTTGGGGGGAAATAATTATGAACATTTTCGCTTTCTGCATCATAGTACTGTTTTACCGGGTCTGTTAAACCCGAGGATTTGGCCATGTTGGCCGTGATTTACTTTCCGCTGCATTTACTCTATTTACTTTTCGCGTATGAGGATTACTGCTATCGTTTTAAGTATTATAAATTTCCGGACTATATCTTGAATGTTTTAAATCTTTTGCATACCCACAAGCCTTGCAATTCCTCAGCGAGCTCGGGAAGCCGTGTCTTGCTAGGGGAATGCGGCGGTGACACCTCGGCCTGGGTTATCAAATCCGGGGTGTTACAAGTTGGTATCAGAGCCCGGAAATTTTTTTTAAAAAAGCTACTACTATTATTTTAAACCAATATTTTTTTTTTTTTTTTAAACCCAAGTGTTATTTCTTTTAAAATTATTTATTTGACTACTAGTACTATTTTTAGCCCAAAAATCTATAATCCTTTTTTTTACATAGCCCAAATCTTAGCCCAAGAAATATTAAATTTTGGCCCACTATAGAGGCCCAACCTTTAGCAATTTATTTTAAACTAAATTTTATGGGGGAAGGGACTCGCACTTGCATGTTGCATGTAGATTTAAATTGTGCATATCTTAACTTTGCCTGAAAAACATCTAACTCTAACCTACCTTGTTAACACTAGATGGCTTCCCCAAACGTGAACATGATCAACCTACTAATGAGGTTGATTGAAGCATACCTCGAATCTCCTCAAAACGTGAACAACTTCAGACTAAGGGTAGAGCAAATGGAAGCTAACTTGGGCCACCTAACTAATCTGGGCCAAGCAGGACACCAAGATATAACCCAACTCCAAGTCCAAATCAACGAACTCCAGACCCGCGAGACTGAGCTTCGGACCCAGATTGACGACGTAGAGACCCAAGCAGGGGTCTTGGGACATCAACTGCATCACCTGAAGGATGATCTGCTTCCACCTGCCCCACTCAACCCAGGAACTCCTCCTGTCACTAGCCTCGTTATTGACCCTGTCGCTGTCCCTGCAGCCGTCCAAACCCCAGTTGCATTCGTTGATCCTGCTCCTGATGCTGGGCCCAGTTGGCCAGCCAGCCCAGTGTTCCATGGGCCCCTTGGCACGGGCACCATCGAGGAATCAAGTGATGAGGATGACCCCATGGAGGACCCGACCACCTACCCTTCGCAGGATTAGAGATTTTTGATGCATTATTCCCATTGTTCTCCTTTTCTATTTTCCCAAAACTATTTTCAGGATCTTTGCTACTTGCCGCTTGTATCGAAACAAAAACTTCTACTGAGCAATAAAGTCACAAAAACTTATTTTATACACCCTCTTTATATCTTAACAAAGCGCCGACAGACAAACAACGTATCTATTTCTGCATAACAAAACGACAAGCACCTCAGACCCTAAACCCTAAACGACTGAATAAATAAATGCAAATACTGACCAACTCCTGATTAGCACCATACAATTCAGCAAGACTTTTTTTTCCACTTTATCGAATCTCCCTGAACTTTACACCTTCCTCGGTTGTAACAGGATGGCACCTCGAGGACGACCAAGGGCCTTCCCTGCCACCCCCAACACCCACGGCACGCCGGGACAACCCAATGAGCAGGCACCTGACGCGGAGATGCCAAACCCGGCAGGACCAATGCCTAACCCTGCAGAAGGGCGATTGAGAAATATGGAAGAGTTACTAATCGCACTGGGTAATGCTTACGTTAACCAGGGTGGAGCTGCCGCGGCGCCACCACCAGAAGCGAGGATCAACTACTTGGCTGCGGTGAACCCCTACCGACCACCTTACTACGTCGGGGAGGAAGACCCCGCTAAGCTGGAAGAATGGTTGAGAACCTTCGACAAATTGCTAAAGGCGGTAAGATGCCCGGAGGGGGAGAAGGTCCACGTGGCCTCGTACTATCTGGGTGGCGAGGCCGACGACTGGTGGCAGGCTACCCAAGGGAAGCTGGCGGAGGATGATGAACCTTACTCGTGGAACGAGTTCATGGAGTTACTCCGGGAGCGCTTCTACCCGATGAGTACTAAGGCAGCACTGTACGAGGAGTTCTCATCCCTGAAGCAGGGAGAGAAATCTGTTCAAGAATACTATGCACGGTTTAAGGAACTGGTGAGATTTGCGCCCAGGATGGTACCTACTGACGGGGAGAAGGCGCAAAAGTTCGAAATGGGTTTGAACTTGTCGATTCGGGAGGTGATCACTGGAGTTAACTACCCGGACCTGCAATCTGTCTACGATCGTGCAGTAGCAGTAGCACGAGTGCAACAACTAAAGAGGAAGACTGCTGGGGAATCCAGCCGAGGGGCGCAAGGCCCGGACAAGAGGAACAGGGATAACCGGACAAGCAACACTACTGGCGGGGACAACTTTCGGCAAGGGCCGAACGGGAATGCTCAGAACAACAATGGTCGGAATGTCAACCAAGGAGGGCGAGTGCCGCCGTGCCCACGATGTGGCAGGCCGCACCTGGTAAGGAGGTGTCCTCAGATGGGCGAGTGCTTCCGGTGCGGCCGAATTGGCCATCGGAGGGAGGAATGTCGAACCCGACTCGAGAACATCACGAAAAGGGAAGACTTGGTCATTGGACCTAACGAGCCGTTCAACCAGGGAGGTAGGAATGGCAACAACCAAGGATATCGGCCTCCTCCGAATCCGAACCAACGCCCTCCGAACCAGCAGCAAAATGCAAACCCAAATCAGAACCAGCCAGCCAATCAAGGGAGGCCGATGGGGAGGTTGAACGTGATCAACCAGGCTGACATACCCGCGCAGGGTGACGTGATGGCAGGTACTTTCCATGTCCTAAGTACTCCACTTAGAGTCTTATTTGATTCCGGAGCCAGTTGCTCGATTGTATCTTCGAGAGTCGTAACTGAACTTGATCTACCTAAGTGCGAGATAATTAGCTTAGGCATCCAACTGCCCTCTGGAGAAGTAATAGCATGCTCTAAACGCTACAATGGAATACCTATAGTGATAAAGAACGTAGAGTTTTTCGCAAACTTGGTAGAGTTCAACGTCAGGGACTTTGACGTCATACTAGGAATGGATTGGTTAACCCGGTATAAGGCCGTGATCGAATGCCAAAAGCAAAAGATCACGCTGTCAAAAAGTAGGGGGAAAAGAGTCATCTTCTACTCTCAACCCCCTAAGAAATCTAACAAGTTAATCAACGTCCTAGAGCTAGGTAGCCTAATGCGTAAGGGGCACGCGCTATACGCATGCTACGTTCACAACCTCGAAGCGGAAGGGGTAAAGATAGACAACATTCCGGTGGTGAGAGAGTACCCGGATGTGTTCCCAGAGGACGTTCCTGGCATGCCCCCTGAGAGGGATCTCGAGTTCACCATAGATCTTATCCCGGGAACGGAACCTGTATCAAAGGCTCCTTACCGCATGGCACCGCCGGAGATGAAGGAGCTAAAGGAACAGCTCGAAGAATTGCTGGAAAAGGGATATATCCGACCGAGTACGTCTCCATGGGGAGCACCGGTCTTATTCGTCAAAAAGAAGGATGGGAGTCTGAGACTGTGTATTGACTATAGGGGACTTAATCAAGTCACTATTAAGAACAAGTATCCGTTGCCCAGAATCGAGGATCTGTTTGACCAGCTGAAGGGAGCTACTGTGTTCTCCAAGATCGACCTGCGATCGGGGTATCATCAGCTGCGAATTGCTGAGAAGGACATCCCAAAGACAGCGTTCAGGACTCGCTACGGACACTACGAATTCACAGTCCTGTCATTCGGACTGACGAATGCCCCGGCGATGTTCATGAACCTCATGAACAACGTGTTCCGAGGACTGTTAGATCAATGCGTAGTAGTATTCATAGACGACATCTTGATCTACTCAAGGGACGAGGAAGAACATTCCAAGCACTTACATAAAGTGCTGAGGATCCTCCGAGAAAATCAGCTATATGGGAAGTTGTCCAAATGCGACTTCTGGCTGAGGGAGGTAACATTCCTTGGGCATATCGTATCCGCCAGCGGAGTGGCGGTAGACCCGGCGAAAATCTCGGCTGTAACCGAGTGGGTACCCCCGAAGAGCCCAACGGAGATAAGAAGCTTTCTCGGACTGGCGGGCTACTACAGGCGGTTTGTCCAAGATTTCTCCAAAATCGCCCGCCCATTGACCCAACTGCTGAAGAAGGGAGTGAAGTATGACTGGACTGGCGAGTGCGAAGCCGCATTCCAGGAGCTGAAGAAACGACTTACCACGGCGCCGGTGTTGGCGTTACCATCAGAGGATGGAGACTTCGAGGTGTATAGCGACGCCTCGAGAGAAGGACTGGGATGCGTACTGATGCAGGATCAAAAGGTCATAGCGTACGCATCACGACAGCTGAAACCGCACGAGCAAAACTACCCGACGCACGACCTGGAACTGGCCGCGGTCGTGTTCGCCCTGAAAATCTGGAGACACTATCTCTATGGGCGGAAGTGTCGGATGTTTACCGACCATAAGAGCCTCAAGTACATATTCACGCAAAGAGAACTGAACTTGAGGCAGAGGAGATGGTTGGAATTGATCAAAGATTACGACCTAGAAGTCGCGTATCACGAGGGCAAGGCCAACGTCGTGGCCGACGCCTTGAGTCGGAAGGCGCAACATGTCACGAACTCACTGGTGATACCGGCCGAATTGTACAGAGATTTGGCGAAACTAAGCCTGGAACTGGTGCAGCCCGGTACGGTAACCGAGGTCGTCAACGCGATGGTAGTAAGCCCTACCGTATTCGAAGAAATACGACTCGCCCAGTCGGGTGACGAACAGATGGAGGAAATAAGGAGAAGCATTGCCGAAGGAAAGGCAGTAGATTTCCAGATTCACGAGGACGGGAGCATCCGCTTCAGGGGAAGATGGTGTATACCCCGGGAGTCCGCAGATCTGAAGAAGAAGGTAATGGAGGAAGGCCATAGCACCCCCTACTCGGTCCACCCCGGAGGGGATAAGCTGTATAAGGACTTGAAGAAAAATTATTGGTGGCCGAACATGAAGAGAGAGGTGGCCGAATTCGTGGCAAGGTGCCTTACCTGCCAGAAGATCAAGGCAGTACGACAAAAGCCCTTAGGATTAATGCAACCATTGGAAATCCCAAGCTGGAAGTGGGATAGCATCTCCATGGATTTTGTTTCAGGGTTGCCACGATCGCCAAAAGGAATGAATAAGATTTGGGTGATTGTGGATAGGTTAACGAAGGCCGCCATTTTCATCCCGATGAAGGACACGTGGACAATGGACCAACTAGCAAGGGCATACATAGACAATGTGGTACGCCGGCACGGGGTGCCGCATGACATCATCTCGGATAGGGATAGCAGATTCGTCTCCCAGTTTTGGACCAAGCTGCAAGAAGCTCTGGGGACGCAGATAAAGATGAGTACGGCGTTCCACCCTATGACGGATGGACAGACGGAGCGAACTATACAGACGCTGGAGGACATGTTGAGGGCTTGTGTCTTGGAATTCAAGGGAAGTTGGGAGCACCATTTACCCTTGATCGAGTTCTCCTATAACAACAGTTACCATGCGAGCATCGGCATGGCGCCCTTCGAGGCACTGTATGGACGAAGATGCCGGAGCCCATTGAGTTGGGAAGAGAACGATCGAGTAGTGACCGTAGGGCCACAACTGGTGGAGGACATGGCTCAGCAAGTTAAGGTTATCCAGGGAAAGATGAGAGCCGCTCAGGACCGGCAAAAGAGTTATGCGGACGTGAGACGGCAGGACTTGGAATTTCAAGTCGGTGACAAGGTCATGCTGAAGGTCTCGCCAATGAAGGGCGTAATGCGCTTTGGCAAGCGGGGGAAACTGAGCCCACGATACATAGGGCCATATGAGATCCTAGAGAGAGTAGGGAATCTGGCGTACCGGCTGGCGCTGCCGCCTCAACTAGCACGCGTCCATAACGTGTTTCACGTTTCCCAGCTAAAGAAGTATGTGCCCGACACGTCGCATGTACTCCAACCGGACGTAATCGAATTGGATGATGACTTGACCTATGAAGAAACCCCGGTGCAAATACTCGACTTCAAGGAAAGGGTGACAAGGAATAAAACTGTAAAGATGGTCAAGGTCCTGTGGTCCAACCACGAGACGGAGACGGCAACCTGGGAATTGGAAGCCGACATGAGGCAACGTTACCCTACCCTCTTCCAAGACGACCCGACCACAGTTATGGGGACATAACTGTATTCTTAAGGGGGGGAGGATGTAACACCCGAGGAAAAACAAATTCAAATTGTTTTGAACTACGTCATGACTTGATCCCTTCACAGGGTACGTAGGCAGCTTAGAACTAATTTCTAAGTTCAGTCACGAAATAAATCACAAATTACATCACGAATTAGACCACAAGGACGATAGGTGGTGTTGAAACCAATTTAGACTGGGATAAGTAGGACCCGGAAACGTTGCGAGCGATAAGCCGGACTCGTAGCAAGATTAAGGAGAAGATTCCGCAACGAAGACGCCCCGGGGAATCGAGCTAACACGTAGAAAACCGATAGGGGAAAGCGAGGGAAGACCCGACGGAACACGCGGAGCCGAACCGGCCGGTCCGGCCGGCCCGCGCCGTCCGCGCGCCGCCGCGCGGCCACCGCGCGGCCAAGGGCGTCGCGACGCCAGGCCTGGCACGCGTGCTCCGCGCGGACAAAAGCTTAGGTGCGCGCCACCAGCGCGCCAGAGGGGCTGAAGGTGTAATCTTTCCATTCGGGGGTGATTTTCTTGCCGAAATTACATCTCCCTTCGAGGGAAACCAAATCCCAGCCTTAAGGAAGGCTTAGGGATGGCTGGGGGCGCCTCAAAACCCTAGTTTTACAGAAAACACTTCCCTACCACTTCATTCTCCCTTCCCAAGCCAAAAACCTATTCGACTCCACTTTCCGGCGAACATTCCGGCGACGACGAGGCACACGGGACAGAGCCACCGCCTCATAGAGCCTTGGTAAGTCTTAATACAGTATTCCATCCGTCCATAAGTCTCCAAAACTAGAATTCTAACCCTTTTCCTTTGCTACGATTTCACGCCGGAAAACGAACAAAAAGCGATCGGAAAGATTGGCCGTTCGTCGCGACCCTAGGACGTCCGGATATCCGTTCCAGTGACCCTAATCTCTAATTAGGTAAGTTAACACCTTACTCACAAATTTTTGCGGTTGTTTGTTGTTTAAATTTCGAGATATAGGCTTGTAACAAAAATCGGTTTTCAAAAACCCTATTTTCGTCCAATTTTAAAGACTCGCCTAAAACTCGACCTTCGAGAATTCAAACCGAAAACTTTTCAACATAGAAGTTGTTCCTAACACCTTTATCTATCTTGTGTCCAAATTTCAGCCATTGACATTAAGTTTTGCTATCCCAATTTTCGCCATGAACTTTCTGTATTGAACCGAACCGTTCAAATCTGTGACAGATCTCTTCATTCAACTTGATGCATGTTTTTCACCCATTTTTCGAATGATTTAACTTTGCATTCCTAAACGAAAGTTGTAGATAATTGTGTCTAGATTATGCCTACAAAATTTCACGAATTTTGGTGTTATTTGATATGTCAAACGGCCAAGTTTTTGAAACTATTTTGAATTCGTTTTAAAGGCCATGAGTGTGCAGAGAGTTACACACGATTTTTGGGTACCAAGAATTCATTATTTCCAAAAACTTAAAACATGAAAGTTGTTCCTTAATGTGTCGTGTAGTTACTGTAAAAATTTCACATCGATTGGTTTTGAAATGAATTTTTAATCGGCGTTACACGAACCTGTGACGACAAAAGTTTTTAAGACGTAAATTATTCTTTGCAATAAACTCAAATTTTAACTCACTTCGGAACCTTATTTCCAAAAACTTAAAACATGAAAGTTGTTCGTGTGTGTGTTTTTGAATTACTGGCCAAGTTTCAGAATTTTTGGAGGAAAAACGAATTTTAAATTAAGAAAGGCGTGAACTGCCTCGAATAGGATTTTTCGAACTTGAGAAAACTCGAACTATGAAAACGCGATATCGATCCTTTGATAACTTTGAAATACGAACTTTCGAAAAATCCCGTTCACTAGGCTGAGCCGATCTTCATACTATCATTATCTTTGAGACTGCCTCGTTAGTGGTCTCCTTACTATCTGAGATTGCCTCGTTAGTGATCTCGCGCGCTGTATTTGTGGACTGCCTCGTTAGTGGTCCTACTATCTTTGTGGATCGCCTCGTTAGTGGTCCTACTATCTTTGTGGATCGCCTCGTTAGTGGTCCTACTATCTTTGAGACTGCCTCGTTAGTGGTCTCCCATTGTTTGGACTGCCTCGTTAGTGGTCCTATGTTGAGATTGCCTCGTTAGTGATCTCCCGGTATGGTGTCCTCTTCTTAGTTTACGGGATGAAAAGTAAAAGACTCGTGTGCGTGTTTCATTATGCTTAAATCGTATTTATCCTGTCTTTAATTACGTATTTAAATTTTATGCACCTTAAATTATGCTTAAGTTTCGCTTTTTAAATTGAGTTCTTTAATCATAATTTTCCGCTGCTAATAAATCATGTACTTTTAAATCCTCGTACGATAAGCGAAATCTTTAGTTTTAAACACTTGTAACCTCTTTTATTTGTAGTTAGGGATTAACTTACTCAGTATATTTTTATACTGACAACCGTTGTCATTTTTCTTTTACAGAGTATGTCGAGTGACGCATACGCATGCACTTGGGGGGAAATAATTATGAACATTTTCGCTTTCTGCATCATAGTACTGTTTTACCGGGTCTGTTAAACCCGAGGATTTGGCCATGTTGGCCGTGATTTACTTTCCGCTGCATTTACTCTATTTACTTTTCGCGTATGAGGATTACTGCTATCGTTTTAAGTATTATAAATTTCCGGACTATATCTTGAATGTTTTAAATCTTTTGCATACCCACAAGCCTTGCAATTCCTTAGCGAGATCGGGAAGCCGTGTCTTGCTAGGGGAATGCGGCGGTGACACCTCGGCCTGGGTTATCAAATCCGGGGTGTTACAGTGTGTTTGGTGAGACCGACAGGAGATCTGAACTAGGGCATAATATTGTTTAGGTGATTGAAAATACCTAATCAAAGTATAATTGACAGATTAATTCTAATAATTTGTAGCTTGAAAAAGTGCAAAATCTGTTAGAACCAATTTAGGATAATCACTAACCGGAAGAATTGCATGTCATTAAAACCGAGAGATTTCTAAATTGTGGTTATTCTGAATAGGCATTAAATTGATTAAAAATTGGATGTTTATATGCAATTTGCAATTTTGTCAACAATTGAAAGATCTGGGGATCCCCATTCATCATCTAGCATATTAATTCACTCTTTCTCTTTGTTGGTTGATTGGAATTTTTATTATTTTATTTTAATTAGTTGAATTATTAGGATTTTAGATAAAATCTCACGCATTTTAATTTTATTCGGTACTTTAATTTGGTAAATTATAGCAATTCACTGTTCCCTGTGAATTCGATCCGGTTTCACCGGTTTATTACTTGGACCGTACACTGCGGGTTGTGTTGGAAAATATTCCATACACCAAGTTTTTGGCGCCGTTGTCGGAGAACGGTGGTTTTTGTTATAGTTGATTGAGATTTTGTGTTTTCTTTCCTATTTCTTCTTATTTTTACTTTTATTTTTATTTTTATTATTTTAAATTTTCTAGTCACTTACTCCTTGTTTTCCTATTGTTTCAGGCTCTAGTTTACGCCCAAAGGTTTACCACCGGAATTTGAGTTTGATCCAGAGATTTACAGGACTGAACGAAGAATCATGACTAGGAGAAGATTAGAAAATACCATGAACGGGGATAACAATGAGCGTGAGCGGCAGGAACCACCAGGAGGGGTTGCACAGAATAATCTTCAAGCTGTTGCTATGAATTCTCCCCCACCACCAGTTTTGACTCTCAAGCAGTAGATGCAACCGATGGGTAATACTATAAATGATCCAGTGGTGGGACTTAGGCCGAACCTACCCTTTTCAATCAATCCCTCCCTTCTGGCCATGGTTTAGCAGAAACAATTTGGAGGAGGTGTCCAAGAGAACCCAAACATCATCTCTATCACTTTAGAAGCCTATGTAGTACAGTGAACATTGCAGGGATGACACCAGAGGAACTCTTGATGCAGTTGTTTCCCTTTTCATTAAGGGATAGAGCTGAAGCATGCTTTCAAGCAATTCCTGCCGAATCTATTCGCACATGGGATGAGATGCTGCAGATGTTTATGACCAAGTTCTTTCCACCTTCCATGATCATCAAGCTCGGGGACCAGATTAAGACATTCAAGCAGAAAGGACATGAGACTGTGATAGATGCATGGGAGAGAATGAAGGCAAGCATTAGGACATGTCCCCAGCATGGTTTGTCTGAGCCCGAGATCCTTATGCATTTTATCCGGGTCTGACACCTGGAGATAGGCAGTGGCTTAATGGAACATCTGAGGGAACTTTTATGGATAGGACTGCAGAGGAAGGGAGGAGGATCTTGGATACTTTAGTGGAGGATGAGGAGTTATGGGGTAATGGAGAAAGGAATGTCCCTACTAAAGTATGAGAGATGGGAGCACTAAAGGAGATGAAGGACGAACTAGCTATGGTAGTAGACAGATTGGGGAGTATAGAGATTGCTCTGAATAAGGTGGTTGTTCTAGTTCCTGGGAAGCCAGTACAACCAGTTCAAGCCATTCAGACTGTTTCATGTCAGTATTGTGCAGGACCTCATCAGTCCCACACATGTCCGACTGCAATAGCTTCTGTAAATCAAGCTTTTGAAGGAGTGCATGATGTTCGGTATGTGCAGAATCAAATGAGGCCTATTAATCCACATACAAACAACCCACCTTTTCAGCAGGGACCTTCAGGCTTCTTTCAGCAGAAAAAGGCCATTTTTCCCACAGCAGCAGAAAACTTTACTAGCACCTCAGCCAGTCGCAACCTCCACCACATCTTCGGATCCAGTTATGGGACTTCTTCAGCAGATCTTGGATAACCATAAACTCAGACATCCAAGAAACCGAATACGTTTGTGGCCCGTACTGAGGATTACATGGTGAGGAATGATGCAGAGTTGGCCAACATCAAAGCTGGGCAGAGAAATTTGGAGCAGCAAGTGGGTAATTTGGCTACACAGTTAGCACAAAGAGCCCCGGGAGCATTGTCTAGCAACACTGAACTAAATCTGTAACACCCCGGTTTTTGGTCACCCAGGTCGGGGTGTCACCGCCACACCTCTCTAGCAAGACACGGTTTCTCCGAACTCACTAAAGAGATGCAAGGCTATGGTTTTTTCAGAATTTAAAATATTCAAACAGCTCATTCATATATAATTTAAAAATAATACATCAAAGTTGCAGCGGAAAATAATAATTACATATGTATAATGCAGCGGAAATTAATAATAGGGCCAACATGGCCAAGACACGGGTTAAACAGGCCGTTCATGCAAGATCTAGTTTAAAGCTAAATTTAAAATATAATGTATTTCCCCAAAATTCCCACGCATGGATATGAGGATGCATATTCTTCACACTCTGTAAGAACAAGAAAAAGAAAATATGGTTTTGGTCAGCACTACGTGCTGAGTAAGTTAACACGTACAAGATTATGAGGTTTCAAAGCCTTTAATTAAATTTAATGAAAACATGTGCATAATTTAAATAATTCATGTAATCGCATAATTTAGAAATATGGATTCATAAGATCATCATATAGCTTGCAAAGTAATTAAATAAGTTGCCATAAATTTAACAGCACAATTTAATACAGATTTAATTTGGAATTCTCGCAAACTTCTCGTTTCATATCTTTTACAGATCACCACCGCTAGGGCTCTTATGTCCGCCAGCCTTACGCCTGGGCTCTTATGTCCACAGGTATCATGGTCGATCTTTTAATTAGAGTTAATCCGTCCGCTAGCCATACGATCAGTGTTTCGCTAGGGCTCTTACGTCAACCTAGACATACACTTGGGCTCTTATGTCCCAAGCCGCAGAGAACATTGACAGTATCTAGCTTAGTCATAACCCGCAATATTTTAATCTTCTCGTTTCGTGTATCGTATGTCAAAGTATTTCTATCCGTTTCAACCTCAAAGGCTAATTCCACCGTTTCCACAAGATTTCAAGTTTTGACTCGGTCAACCACAGTTTACTCTAAAATTCGTTAAAAATCAGATTAAATTTCAAAAATTCCGAAATTTCATGACTGACTCCAAAACGGCGAGATCTACAACTTTCGTGTTTTAACTTTCTCGATCCGAGATACTGAAATAGGTAAAAAACACTAATTTTCACAGAAGTACTGTTCTGTCCGAATTTCATATAACTCAGTTTAAAGATTTCGAATTCTACCATAGCAATTCAACTCCAAAGTTGATGAAATTTTGCAGAGATCATCTTAAGACAATTATCTACAACTTTCATGTTCGGCTAAAGATCTAATTCGGCCTAGAACCCTAGTCAAAAACGTCAACAAGTTGGAATCTATGTTCTGTCCGGTTTTCAAGATCCAGTTCGGTTTGTGTGGATTTCTTATATCAAATCATCACGAAAATTTCTGAAATTTTACGGAGGTATTCATAACGTATAGATCTACAACTCTTATGTTCAACACCAAGCCTAGATCGGTCTAGATCTAAGGTAGAAATCACCAACAAGTTCGAATAAAGAATCTATCATCGTTTCAAGATTTAAATCTAAAGCAGGCTTGTTTACGATCGGTTTCGGATATCAAAACATGATGAAAAATTATGAAATTTTTACAGGAGTTAGATCATTGTCTTAGGAATGTTTTTTGTGTTTTAAGTTTTCTCGTTTGAACGCTTTAAGGGGCTCGAATAAATTCAACAAAAACACTGCGCCGGTGTAGACAGATTTTAGATAGGGTTCCATTCGATCTATATGTTCGAATCTTTTAACAACCCAAAACCAAAGTAAGCGTTAACTTACAGATTGTTGAGCGTCCGGGATCGTCGATTCGGAGGCGTGGCTTCCCGTCCTCCGTTTATCCTCTCCGTTTGTCGGGTTCTTCGCTCTCGATCCGGATCGGGGGTTTGGAATAGAAAAAGATCGAATTTAGGATTCGTTTTCGAATCACATATGAAAAAGAATGGATCAAGGCTTACCACAGCGACGGGGGTCTCCAAATTTCGTCCAAGTCAGTTCCTCCTCTCGGTGTTGTGCCTCCGACGACTCCGGGATTAGGGTTTCGACGTATAGAAAGATTTCGTAGGGTTTCAAATGTATTCGGAGCTCTTAGGAGGTCTTATTTATAGATATTTAAGACCTAGGGCGTCCAAGATCTGACCCTAAGGGTCTAGAGTCGAAGATGTTCAACCGAAAGTCGAAAAATCCGGAATCGGGCGAGAAAATCGCGGAACGGCCGATTCTGCCAAGTGGCGCGCCCTTGGCGCGGTAAACCCCTAAAACCGCGCGGCGACCGCGCCGTCCTGGCCTGGACTTCGGTCTGGGCCGGGTCGTGCGATCCGTCGGGCATTTCCTCCTCTCTTTCGGACTTCTATCCCTCTATGTTCCCGGATTCGGATTTCCGGGGTATCTTCGGGCTCCGATTTCCTATCTTAATTTTATTCAGATCTAATTTTATATTTGGACTCGAGTTATTGAGTCTATCGATGTCGGGTCCCCGTGTAACCATTTATTCGATTAAATTGTCTTCGGCTTTCCGGGTTCTCGGAACTTTGATTCCTTTTAAATTTAAATTCCATTTCTCATCTTTTATGCTTCTTTATCCATTTATCATGTTTATTATATTTCTTTATTTATTTATTAATTTATTTTATGTTGCAAAATTCTCGGGTATTACAGCTAACCCTCCTTAAGAATCAACTTCGTCCTCGAAGTTGTGTTTCGGCTTTTCTCGTGCTAAAGTCTTTTTGTTTGTTTTATTATTTTGTGACTGAACTTAGAATTAAAACTTCTAAGCTGCCTACGTACCCTGTGAAGGGATCAAGCCATAACGTAGTTCAAAACAACTTGAATTTGTTTATTTATTTATTCGGAATACATATTGTCAAAAATAAATGTCTATCTTACGGGGTATTACATCCTCTCCCCCTTAGGACTTCAGTTATGTCCTCATAACTGCCTACTTATTATTCTCAAGAAGGTTCGGGTCAAGGTTTTAATGAGCAGTGCGTTTGAAATGGATTTGTTGTTTGGGAATCCAACAAATTTTTTTGGAATAGAGAGTGTTTTAATAAAAACTTGTTTTTTATTGTCTCCACATAAGGAAATTTTCTAATTCGTACTCGGATAGGAATGGCTAAGGCCGAGAGTTGTTATGCTTAGGCGTGCGCATAGATAAATGAGATCTAGAACTACGGCAAGATCAGTCTCTAGTGAGCGTTTCTAATTCGATGTCAAGCCTCTAAGTCATCTAGGTGTAGCAAGAGATCTAGGTTAAACTTCGCCAAGATTCTAAGTTATAATTCGCCAAGATGCTAAGTTAAAGTTCGCCAAGATTCTAAGTTCTTTAAACAAAGGAAATGCAATATGCACATGCAATGATGATTTCCCCCCAAAAATAATTTATGCACTATATATATTTTTTTTCCATGGGTTTAAAAATAAAAATTTCTCCATGGAAATAATACTTTAAAATTTAAAATAATAGTCAAAATATTAATAATAGTTTAAAAATAATAATGGTTTAAAAATAATAATTTAAAAATATCCGGGCTCTGATACCACTTTGTAACACCCCGGTTTTTGGTCACCCAGGTCGGGGTGTCACCGCCACACCTCTCTAGCAAGACACGGTTTCTCCGAGCTCACTAAAGAGATGCAAGGCTATGGTTTTTTCAGAATTTAAAATATTCAAACAGCTCATTCATATATAATTTAAAAATATTACATCAAAGTTGCAGCGGAAAATAATAATTACATATGTATAATGCAGCGGAAATTAATAATAGGGCCAACATGGCCAAGACACGGGTTAAACAGGCCCGTTCATGCAAGATCTAGTCTAAAGCTAAATTTAAAATATAATGTATTTCCCCAAAATTCCCACGCATGGATATGAGGATGCATATTCTTCACACTCTGTAAGAACAAGAAAAATAAAATATGGTTTTGGTCAGCACTACGTGCTGAGTAAGTTAACACGTACAAGATTATGAGTTTTCAAAGCCTTTAATTAAATTTAATGAAAACATGTGCATAATTTAAATAATTCATGTAATCGCATAATTTAGAAATATGGATTCATAAGATCATCATATAGCTTGCAACGTAATTAAATAAGTTGCCATAAATTTAACAGCACAATTTAATACAGATTTAATTTGGAATTCTCGCAAACTTCTCGTTTCATATCTTTTACAGATCACCACCGCTAGGGCTCTTATGTCCGCCAGCCTTACGCCTGGGCTCTTATGTCCACAGGTATCATGGTCGATCTTTTAATTAGAGTTAATCCGTCCGCTAGCCATACGATGAGTGTTTCGCTAGGGCTCTTACGTCAACCTAGACATACACTTGGGCTCTTATGTCCCAAGCCGCAGAGAACATTGACAGTATCTAGCTTAGTCATAACCCGCAATATTTTAATCTTCTCGTTTCGTGTATCGTATGTCAGAGTATTTCTATCCGTTTCAACCTCAAAGGCTAATTCCACCGTTTCCACAAGATTTCAAGTTTTGACTCGGTCAACCACAGTTTACTCTAAAATTCGTTAAAAATCAGATTAAATTTCAAAAATTCCGAAATTTCACGACTGACTCCAAAACGGCGAGATCTACAACTTTCGTGTTTTAACTTTCTCGATCCGAGATATCAAAATAGGTCAAAAACACTACTTTTCACAGAAGTACTGTTCTGTCCGAATTTCATATAACTCAGTTTAAAGATTTCGAATTCTACCATAGCAATTCAACTCCAAATCTGATGAAATTTTGCAGAGATCATCTTAAAACAATTATCTACAACTTTTATGTTCGGTTAAAGATCTAATTCGGCCTAGAACCCTAGTCAAAAACGTCAACAAGTTGGAATCTATGTTCTGTCCGGTTTTCAAGATCCAGTTCGGTTTGTGTGGATTTCTTATATCAAATCATCACGAAAATTTCTGAAATTTTACGGAGGTATTCATAACGTATAGATCTACAACTCTTATGTTCAACGCCAAGCCTAGATCGGTCTAGATCTAAGGTAGAAATCACCAACAAGTTCGAATAAAGAATCTATCATCGTTTCAAGATTTAAATCTAAAGCAGGCTTGTTTATGATCGGTTTCGGATATCAAAACATGATGAAAAATTATGAAATTTTTACAGGAGTTAGATCATTGTCTTAGGAATGTTTTTCGTGTTTTACGTTTTCTCGTTTGAACGCTTTAAGGGGCTCGAATAAATTCAACAAAAACACTGCGCCGGTGTAGACAGATTTTAGATAGGGTTCCATTCGATCTATATGTTCGAATCTTTTAACAACCCAAAACCAAAGTAAGCGTTAACTTACAGATTGTTGAGCGTCCGGGATCGTCGATTCGGAGGCGTGGCTTCCCGTCCTCCGTTTATCCTCTCCGTTTGTCGGGTTCTTCGCTCTCGATCCGGATCGGGGGTTTGGAATAGAAAAAGATCGAATTTAGGATTCGTTTTCGAATCACATATGAAAAAGAATGGATCAAGGCTTACCACAGCGACGGGGGTCTCCAAATTTCGTCCAAGTCAGTTCCTCCTCTCGGTGTTGTGCCTCCGACGACTCCGGGATTAGGGTTTCGACGTATAGAAAGATTTCGTAGGGTTTCAAATGTATTCGGAGCTCTTAGGAGGTCTTATTTATAGATATTTAAGACCTAGGGCGTCCAAGATCTGACCCTAAGGGTCTAGAGTCGAAGATGTTCAACCGAAAGTCGAAAAATCCGGAATCGGGCGAGAAAATCGCGGAACGGCCGATTCTGCCAAGTGGCGCGCCCTTGGCGCGGTAAACCCCTAAAACCGCGCGGCGACCGCGCCGTCCTGGCCTGGACTTCGGTCTGGGCCGGGTCGTGCGATCCGTCGGGCGTTTCCTCCTCTCTTTCGGACTTCTATCCCTCTATGTTCCCGGATTCGGATTTCCGGGGTATCTTCGGGCTCCGATTTCCTATCTTAATTTTATTCAGATCTAATTTTATATTTGGACTCGAGTTATTGAGTCTATCGATGTCGGGTCCCCGTGTAACCATTTATTCGATTAAATTGTCTTCGGCTTTCCGGGTTCTCGGAACTTTGATTCCTTTTAAATTTAAATTCCATTTCTCATCTTTTATGCTTCTTTATCCATTTATCATGTTTATTATATTTCTTTATTTATTTATTAATTTATTTTATGTTGTAAAATTCTCGGGTATTATAAAATCCAAGGGAGAGATGTAATGTAATTACTACTAGGTCCGGGCTTTCTACTACTGACTCTTTGCCTAAACTTGTGCAGGTTGATCGAGCTAAGGAGAATGAGCCTGAGGAGACACAAGTGGACCATGTAGACAAGGACCCTAAGAAGAAGAAATCGGTTGTGGAAGCTCAACTTCCCAAATTACATTTCCACGCCGTGCACAGTTGTCTACTAAGGATGAGAGTTCAGGAAGTTTTGCAATATTTTCAGCAAATTAGAAACTAATATTCCATTTGTTGATGCTTTAATGAATATGCCTAAATATACAAAACTTCTTAATGATATTATGTCTAGGAAGAGAAAACTTGATAGTGGTTTGGTTTCTATTTCAGGGGAGTGAAATGCTTTAATGGAGAAACCATTACCAAGAAAATTGAAGGATCTAGGGAGGTTCACAATACCTTGCACCATTGGAGGAGAAGTTTGCAAGGGTGCCCTGTGTGATTCGGGAGCTAGCATCAACTTGATGCCCATGTCACTGTACAAGAAGCTTGGCTTTGGGGAAGTGAAGCCAACAAGGATGATTCTACAACTGGCGGACCGTTCTCAAAAATCACCATATGGTATTTTAGAGGATGTGTTGGTAAAGGTAGACAAATTTATTTTGCCAGTTGATTTTGTAGTACTTGACATGAATGAGGATAGAGAGGTACCACTTATTTTGGGTAGTCCATTCTTAGCTACTTGTCATGCTTTAATTGTTTATGTGGAAGGAGTGGAACTCTTAGAATTGGAGAAGAAAAAGTAACATTTAATGTGAACAATATGCTTAAACAATCTTCTCATACTTTTGGTATGAATGTAATTGAATGTGTTTATGATGACTTAGATAGTAGTTCTAATGATGTTTGTTTGGAAGAGTGTAAGAATTGATTTCAGGAGTCGGAGGAGGAATTCAAGAGAGTTGAAATCGTGTCGGGAATGCACACGCAAAGCCAAAATCAGGGAAAAAGCAGAGTCCGGAATCGAGCATAGAACGCGGAACGGAGTTCGACGCCTGACCAAGCACATCCGCGCACTGGCCGCGCGCCAGAAGGATTATCGCGCGCGACAAGCAGGGAACACCGCGCAATCTTCGCGCGTGACGGAGCAAAAATGCGCGAACAACAAGCGCCATGAGAAAAATGCAGTGAACTCGCTGCATGGTAAGAGGAAAAATGCGCGCATAGCGTGTGAACAGGGCAGGACGTGCGATTCGCTTCGGTTTTTGCAATTTCGTCCGACAGGGAGTCTTCCTTTCCCCTTTTAGCTCTTTCTGTACCAATTCTTAAGACTTTATTGCCATCATTTCAATCCCTAATTCTCAATAGTTTAGCTTTTAGACATTTTGGTGGCGACTATGTGTGTTGATATTTCTAGGTCTTAGTTCTACATTGCTCGGGGATGAACAAGACTTAGTGTGAGGATGTTGATGTATTGCACAAAGTGCGACATTTAGTTATGTTTAAATAAAAGTTAAAGCTTAATTGGTGAAAATTGTGCAATTATTTGCTAGAAACAATGAATTTGAGTATAGAGGTTAAATTGCGATCTCATTACATGATTTTATGCATTTTAATGTATTTTATGTGGAGATTGCATGTGTTTAGGTATTTTTAGCAAGCCAAACGCCAAAGGGAACAAGAAGAAGTCAATTGGAGCTTAAAAACTCGAAAAACGGAAGAAAACGGCGAAATCAGGCACGAGGGTGAAGACCTGCGCGCTATCCGCGTGCCACGGAAGGATAGCGCGCGGGGACCGTACGCCAAGTGGAATTGTCGCGCGCATGTCGCGCGGTACGAGCCTTATAGCGTGTGACCGGCGCGCGAGGCCTGTCTGTTCGGCCCAGTTTCGGTTTTCCGAGGGTTTTTGCATCCCGGCATGTTTTCAGACCTAATCAGGGTTCGACATTCATTATTCAGTGCCAATTTCATTATTCTATCAGCCACATTCTTTCTACCATCCTCCAAGCAAGAGAGAAGATGGGAAGAAGGCGACCCATTGAAGATCTAACAAAATTCTTACATTGGCGTTCCTTCAATTGATGTTTCACCAGACTATATTTTCTATATTTATCACTTTCTATCGTTGTGTGAACATGTTAGGCAAACCCATTGTTTGGGGAGACCTAGATTTGGATATTGTTGATTTTGCTTTTGCTATATGATTTTCGTTAATTTAATGTTAATCTGTTCAATTCCTATGTGTGTTTGGTGAGACCGACAGGAGATCTGAACTAGAACTTTATATTGTTTAGGTGATTGAAAAATACCTAATTAAAATATAATTGACAGATTAATTCAAATAATTTGTAGCTTGAAAAAGTGCAAAATCTGTTAGAACCAATTTAAGATAATCACTAGCCGGGGGAATTGCATGTCATTAAAACCGAGAGTTTCTAAATTGTGGTTATTCTGTATAGACATTAAATTGAATAAAAATTGGATTTTTATATGCAATTGGCAAGTTTTTCAACAATTGAAAGATCTAGGGATTCCCCATTCATCATCTAGCATATTAAACCACTCTTTCTCTTTGTTTGGGTGATTGGAATTTTTATTATTTTATTTTAATTAGTTGAATTATTAGGATTTTAGATAAAACCAAATATTCACGCATTTTAATTTTATTCGCTACTTTAACTTGATAAATTATAGCAATTTCACTGTTCCCTGTGGATTCGACCTGGTTTCACCGGTTTATTACTTGGACCGTACACTACGGGTTGTGTTGGAAAATATTCCACACACCACTCTCTTTCTAACTCCACGGGACAATTAATACCAAGTAAGCTACTCTTCCCATAATTAATTCTTAAACCCGTAGAAAGTGTTAAGCACCTGAACACACTTTTAATGATAATAACCTATGAAATGTCAACAAAATAGTATCGTCGACATATTGTAGATGAGTTATGACCGGACCTACCCCCCGATTCTAAACCGACCAGCATAGCCAACTCAGCCACCTTTGAGATCATTCTGTTTAAGACCTTTCTGTATCTTGAAAAACTTAGTAGGGGATCCGTTCACCAGTACAGTCGCTGATGAAGAATACAGACACACCTCAATCCATTTTATACAATTTGTTCCAAAGCCCATCGCCTCCAACCCCCTAAGAAGGGCTTCCCACGAAACGTTGTCGTATGTCTTCGCAAAATTCAATTTCAGGACAAAGCCTCTACGACCAGACTTGTATGTCGTATGGATTACCTCAGCTGCGACAAGGGCTCCATCCAAGATTTGTCTCCATTTTACGAAGGCAATTTGCGTCTGCCCCACCAAACCATTAATAACTTCTAGCCAGCACCTTCGAAATCATCTTGTAAATGCTCCCAACCAATGAGATAGGATGATAATCGTTGAATCCTCCTGGTCTCTCCATCTTTGGAATTAAAACAATGAAAGCCGCCCACCTCCTTCAGCATTTTATATTCAACTGCAAATTGGGAATAAATACTAAAATCGTCGTGTAAATTTTTCTATTTTTTAATTTAGTCCATAAATTATTTGATTATCCCGAATAGTCTTATAACTTTCATATTTAGCCAAAATAGTCCTAAATGCATTTAATATTCAATTTTATGTCCTAAACTTTCATATTGTTCACTTTTACCCCCAAAAAATTTCTGAAATTTGCAATTTAGTCCTCATTTTTGAAATATAAATATGCAATTAGGATTAAATTGTAAAAAACTAAAAAATTATTGGGGTAAAAGTGAATAATCTAAAAGTTTCGGGGTCTAGAATTTAATATTAAATGTATTTGGGACTATTTCTGCTATATTAAGTTATAGGACCATTTGTGATAATCAAAATCTTTATGAACCAAATTGAATAAAAATGAAACTTACAAGACTATTTGGGTATTCATTCCTACATAATTCAAAGTTGGGTCCTGCAGATTCAGCAAGGAGCTGAATTATGGAGTAGGCATATAATGTGCTGGATGTGGGTTCAATTATATGACTTAAATATTTAAGAAAATATTATACGGATTGTAATTGTGGATAGTCAATGTATATAAATTATTGGGAAAAATAACCCAAATAATCCCATAATTTTGCCATATTTCTCAAAAGGTCCCATAAAATTCCCATTAACTAAATCTGTCCAATAACTACACTAATTCTTGCCAAAATGATCCCAGCCGCAATTAATCAAGTTTTAAGCTGACGTGGCATGATGATTATGCAGGTAATCTGAATTTGACTAGTCTTACTCTTACGTGGCATTGTTGGTAGAGTCATAGTGGCATTTATTACCCATTTTAGAAAACAGCCAATTCCAACACATAATTCAGTATTTCTCAATTCCCCATTTTTCTATCTCTTCCAAGATGCACAGTCGTTCACTTTCTTCGCTGCTATATGGTCTTCTCGTAACCGACGGAAGCCACCTCTTTAGTCCGGCCGAACGTCTCCCCAACTCTATCCGACAATGTGGGACCAATCCGCCCAGGCACGTTGTCGTCTTCTTCACCCCCAAATTCCCATTTCCAGCCCAAGGATTCCAGCCGGAAGCCATGGTAGAATTTCAATTTAGGGTTTTAACATTTGACTAAACAATTATCGGTGGGGGAATATCAGACGCCATGACAATCAACATATGGAAAGAGAAAGAAAGGTGCAGAGATTCCTACTTTTAATCTATAGAAGCAATAGCGAAGAAAGCAAATTTCAACCGAGGCACGAAGTAGCTTGAATTATTTATAAAGAAAATTAGGTGCAGAGATTCCATATTTTACTCTATTATTGTGCAAAAGCTTGATTGTTGCTCCAGTGAAAGAATGCGAAACAGATGGACGGAGGGGGAGATGCGCTGTGAATCACGCCGTCATTGTCGTTGATGGAACCTCGCTTTAGATTTTTTTCAATACCTTCGAGGAGATGGCGACAGGAGTGAAGATGATTTCGAAGTTGCCGGACTTCTGCCGCAACACCGTTCTGAACTCTCCGACGGAAATTTTCTCCCAAAGCTCCGTATGCAACATTCTCTGGCGATGGCGTTGGTGTGGAAAAGTTTTTCACTACCGCAGAGAAGCAATTTTGAAGCTGAAAATTAGGGCAAACAAACCGGCCCGAATGAGCGAACTGCCAGGCCTGAAATTTTGGGGAAACAGAACCATGACAATTGGGCAGATACTTCCGGCGATCTCTTGTCAAATAATTTGAGTAGGAGCGCCGATCGCCTTCATGAGAACGTGACGACGCACTGCGACATGACCGTCCGGAGCGGTGTGAATGATTGGGAGAGCAATCCGATGTTATTTTCGTTGGGTAGTTTTGATGGTGCGATGATGACGATGGTGAATTCACCCAGGTTTACGACAATGAAAATGGCGGTAGGTGAAAATGGAGAATGGAGCGTCGGGTCTGAGAGTTGGAATTGGGTATTTTCCAAAATGGAAACAAAACCCTTTGGCTCCACCAAGAACGCCAGCTAAGCATTAAGACCGGTCAAATTTTGATTACCCACATAATTCTCATGCCAAGTCAGCCTAAAACTTGATTAAGAGGGCTTGGGATCATTTTGGCGAAAATTAGCGTAATTATTGGATGAATTTAGTTAATGAAAATTTTATGGGACTGTTCAAGAAATATGATAAAATTACTGGACCATTTGGGTTTTTTTTCCATAAATTATTGACCCAATATCAATGTAATACAATATTTTCTTTTGTGCTAGCATTGACCCAAATCATTTTCTCCATTCCCATTCCATTTTCGTGCTAGAGTATCAAACCCCCATTTTTAGTCTTCACCCTCACCCACCCCCAATTGCTACACCATATCTGTTTTGGGTTCGTTTAAGCCGCAACACCCATACACTCCGGAATATAGTATCGCCGTAGCTGCCGCCGTGCGTCCCCTAAATCGGAGCCCACCCACGTCCTGTGCGAGTTTATGAAGGGTTTTTCATTGTTTTCGGGTGGTTTTTTTAACTTTTTTGGAAGAGAGGATTTCTTCATTCACCAATCAGTCATCAAAATCCAACAATTTTCGTCGCCTCGGTGAAAGAAAGGTGATGGAATTTGTTGTGGAGCACAGCAGCGATGGTCGTGCTAAGACGTTGAACGCCACTGGGCTTGACAATGCATCTAAGTAAAGGAGCTTTACGGACGATGGAGAAGCGGTGGCGATGGAGTTACAATGGTGGAGGAGGCACGGGAGGTGTCGTTCTTACGGCGGTGGAGGAGGCAATAAAAATCATTTTTGAATGCCCATCAATGGATAAAATATTTCTTCTGTGCAAGACGCATACGATGCAAAATTACATATTTGCCTATCACCGGGGTATCTGTCAGGACATATCTGTGTTGTCCTCATGTCGTGGTTGTGCTTAAGTATACCAGTTGCGGTGCTTAATTGAAAATTGTATTGTGCTTTGTTGGTGCATTATAATCTGTTGAGGGACATATCTGTGCGGACGCATGTTATGGGTGTGCTTAAATACACATGTTGTTGTGCTTATTGCAGTCCACATCGTGTGTTGGCTATATTGTGCAGAATTGTTGTAGGGTTTTTTGCAGTCCCGTCGTACATTCATCTTAAAAAATTGGTGTTGTTGGCTATGTATAATAAGTATGGTGTGTTGTGCTTTGGGTGCTTAATTGTACATTGTGCTTATTGCAATCTCGTAGTCTAGTGCGCTGCGCAATGTGTGCTGACTGGTGAATTATTTATGATTGTTAAATTGGTTTGATGTGTTGTCGTGTGCTGTGTCTTAACCTGACCATTTCCATTAGCATCCTTAAAATACTTCCGCCAAAAGCAGCCATTTAAAACAAAAAATGCATACCATCATTGTCCACTGAGTAAAAAAATGCAAGAACAACACTAACATTATTTTGTTCCATATTCCATACCATAGACCATACCCATTGCAGCATATGAAAAGCAAATAATCTCAATAACAAACTGCATAAGAAATGTCATAAATCATGAGCAGAGAACAAATGTGGAATTATCACACATATTGTCCAATTAAATTAATTGTTAAATAACACAATGTCTACATAAGAGATAAACCTTTAATTGTGAATGGGAAATGGGATAAGATTAGTTGAGGATAAGAATAATCTAATTTAGTCAGTATTAAATGTAGTTGTGTATTTATGGCTAGTGAACTTATAGGATTTATTGTATTTTAATGGAATTTTACCATTCCCACGATTGCCGCAGTAATGGTGGAAAGTGGTGATTTCATTACCTTAAATGTCTTTGATTCTTACTCCATTTGAATTGCCATAAATGATGAGATCTGTCATCTGTCATATGCCCACTTAGCACCGCCCATGCTTGTTTCCAGAATATGCATAAAAAAAGCTATTAAGGACTAGGGGTGAAAGCGGTACGGTAAATATCTGATTTGATGTCGTATTCATTTATATTTGAATCCGAATCCGAAATTAGCTATCCGGCCAGATATTTCAACATTTGTATCAGAATCTGAATCCGTATTTTAATATCTGCATTCGTATTCTTATCCGAAAATATCCGATCGTATCCAAATCTGGAGGGATTTTGATATGATATAATCCAGATTTTAAAATCGGATATCCTTATACTTCATATTAACATATGATTATTTATTAGTTAAAAATCATCGATAATTATAAAAAATGTCAAATTATCTGATATTTTTATAAAAATTATCAATTTGTCAACAACATTATAAAAAATTATCCGATAATTTATATACGATTAGATGCGTATCTGTCATATATCCGACATGTATTTGTATCTCAAAAATATACGAATTCGTATCCGAGTCTAGCATATCCGTATTCGATCCGAATCCAAAAAGAAAAATGTGGGATAATATCCGTATCCGATACTACCCGACCGTATCCACACCGTTTTCATCCCTATTAAGGACAATAAGGACATACTTTCACGCATAATTCATATCCAATCTTTCACGCATCACTCGTTGAAACATTAAGGACAATCTTTGACTTAATTGTGACGGGACTTTTAGGACTTACTCACCTGAGTGAAGCAATGTTAACATACTTGTCCTGATGGGGGCAAGTTTCGCGATTAGTTTTGTTTAATTAAGAGTGCACTGGTGCCCGTCGTTTAGAGTGGAAAATTGCAAGTTTGATTTCAAATTTTGTTCAATAGGAATATGCTACATTTCTTGCAATTAAAATTGAGGTCACACGTTTAGCTAGAAGGATTAATAGGATTATATATGTTACGAATCATGCATTTAATTCAAGTCTAGAGGCATATATATATGGGAGTACGTGCTATGGAAATTTGATCACACAATTCGAAACACACGCTAAGTTCATTGCTTCTCATTTTTATAATTTCTTTCGGTCATTGGCAAAGTTCTCTCGGTTGAAATTGCTTGTAGTTAGCAACTTTTCACATGTTCGTTGCATCCTAGGAAATTGTTAAGGAGACAAATGTGTTTAAGGTAAAAAATACTTGAGCCCACACATTTGGCCCGCAGTCATTCCACGAGATCATGAATGAATTTTCCTTCGAATGTGTAGATTCGTATTTATCCATTCTCGACAACCGCTAGAAACATGCTTAAACTTCTTGTCCCTTCTTGGAGGAACCAATACTGGCGGGCTAACTAATGTTCTCTTGATCTCATCAAGTGCATGCTGTTGGGGTTCACCCCCCCCCCCCCCCTCCACTTGCGAGCGTGTTACGCCTCGAAGAATCTTCGTAATAGGTTGTACTTTGCCTGCAGCGTTTGCGATGAATCTCCGGAGGAAGTTTACTTTTCCAAGCAAACTTTGTACTTCCTTCACGGTCCGAGGAGGAGGTATTTCCATGATAGCCTTAGCTTCGTTGGCATCAACCTTTATCCCCCGATGGTGTATTAAGAACCCAAGGAAGTTTCGGCCAGAAACTCGGAAAGCACATTTGCTTGGGTTCATCTTTAGATTGTACAAATGCATATGCATGAAGGCCCTTTCTAGGTCTTTCAGATGTTCTTCAAATCGTTTAGATTTGACTATGACATCATTTATGTAGACCTCCATGATATCTCCGATCATATTGTGAAATACCATATTCATTGTCCTTTGATAAGTGGCCCCCGCGTTTTTCAAACCGAATGACATTACTACCCATTTGTACACGCCGATTGGACCCGGGCACCTAAAGGCCGTTTTGGGTACGTCTTCTTCAGCTAAAAAGATTTAGTTGTACTCGGCGTGTCCGTCCATTTGTGACAACATCTTATGCCCTGTTGCAACATCGACTAACATGTCTGCTATGGGCATGATGTATTCATCTTTGGTGTGGCTAGATTTAGGTCACAAAAATCTATGCAAACCCTTATCCTGCCATTCTTTGTAGTCATGGGTAAGATATTAGATAGTCATTCCACATTCATGCATGGGCAGATGAATTTGGCTTCCAATAACTTCTGGATTTCTTCCGTGATCTTTGGGAATAGTTCTGGATCAAACCTTCTAGAAGGTTGCTTGAAAGGTTTGAAACCTTTCTTGATAGGAAGTTTATGTTCAACCACATTTCTATCCAATCCGGGCATTTCCGTATAATCCCACAACATGCATGTCTGGTGTTTTCGCAGAAGGTCGGTTAATTTTAGCTCTTGGTCTTTTGTTAATAGACCACTGAACTGAACTATCCTTGGGCGATCCTTTGAGCCAATGTAAAATTCCACCAAGGGATCTTCCGAGTAAGCCGTGGGTTCATATTTTTCTAATAACTTGGGCCACCGGTAAGGCTCCGAGGTATCGTCATTCTTTTGTAAGTCGTTGTCTGAACCATTGTTTGGTAGAGAACCTGACTCTACTAATAATTGTAAATATGTGCATCTGTTTTATTCATCGTACCTAGAATATTCGTACATCGTATGTTGGCTAAATGACAAGCCATTATTTTTTTCGGCATTAAATGCCTATATATCGGAAGCATCGCTTTCGGGGCCATATATTGAGACATCCGAAATAGGCCTATCCTAGGGGATTGTTAAAGATAGAGACGTAAATATTCTTGTGTAGTGAACTGACTCATCTTGAAGCTCTACACTCCCTTGAAATGGGCTTGGAGATGCGTCGACCGCGATCACCCGTCCTTCCTCCCAAAACATTAATTCATCATGTAGGGTTGAAGGTATGCATCTCGCCGCATAAATCCAATCCCTTCTGAGCAGCACACCGTACGATATGTCTGCGTCGAGTACGAAAAAGACCGTCGGCATAGTCTTTGGTCCTACCTCCAGTTAGACCACTATCATCCCCTGAAATGGGCCTGGAGAAGCGTCGACAGCGATCACCGGCCTTCATCCCAAAACATCAATTGCTGATGTAGGGTTGAAGGTATGCATCTCGTCGCATGAATCCAAGCTCTTCTGAGCTGGGCACCGTATGATGTGTCTGCATCGAGTACGAAAAAGACCGTCGGCATAGTCTTTGGTCCTACCTCCAGTTGGATCACTATCATCTTAAGTGGTGTTGTTGACTCGCCCGAGAATTTTGCTATCTTCAGCTGGTTTTCTCCAAATCAGAGGTATTCTTCCGGATCTTTTTTAAGGTAGACAATGACATGCAATAGAAGACTACCCCGTGGTCCAGGAAAACCCTTTTGATCTTTTTGCCTTCTATATATGCTTCCACGTAACGTGGCTTCATGTGAGAAGGTATACCCTTTATAGGTAGGAAAATTATCGGAGGTGTGATCCAGCAATCCTTCAGATTAGCATCTAGGTTAATGTTATCTTTGGATTCGATGAAATATGCCCATGCAGGCTCTTCATCAATTTCGGTGTCGTAGATGAGTTATGTCCAGCTATTTTCCATTTCTCCCCCAGTAAGTTGAGGAATCACGGGTCCCACACATGCCATGATTGCTACTGGCTGTTTGGACTTATCCACGGATGGCCTTGTTGACTTGGCTGACTTGTTTGCACCCGTGCCCCCCTAGCCACTTGTTGGATCTTTGACGGGCAGTTTGAGAGATTTTGGGAACTTAGGGGAGGCTACCACCATGGTGGCATTAGGCAAAGGTTCTGAGTCAATCCCCATGGTTCCCGCTATCAATCTTTCGAACTGGATTGTATTCTGGATGGTTCTTCAGAACTGAATGCAATCCTTTATACTGTGTGAGAATGTGTTGTGCCACTTACAGTACGTCCGTCCATTGATTTCTTCTTCCATGGCCAATTTCTGGCCTGGAGGTAGTCAAATCTGATGCTTCTCGTAGAGTGTATTGAAGATCTTTTTCAGTCTTGGACACGTCGAAGCAAAATCCTGTTCTGCTATTGATTTCGCATACTCATTCTTCATAGACCATGTGGCCTTTGGTTCCAGCTCCGCGGTCATTTGCCCTCATCTAGATCATTGTCGCTGTCAACATGTATGGTAGCAACTTGGTATGGCTTTTTCTTTCTTTCCCCTTTTTCCTTCGATTCTTGTGTCTCTTTAAGTAGAGACTCAACTCTTATCGCTTTGGACGATAGGGTTGGCAGGTCATCAATGTCTAAGGATGTTAACTTCTTTCTCAAGGGAAGTTTCATGTTTTTAACTGCCATATTCGTTATTTCCTTTTCGGAAATAGCGGTTTCGCATTTCCCTTTCTGTTACCGTAACCGCTCAATGAGCATGGTCATTGGTTCATTGTCCCTTTGTTTGGTTTCTAAAATCTCAACCAACGTGACTATTGGTTGTGGATTATGGAACCTAGTATGAAATGCTTCCTCTAACTGCTGCCATGTGGCAAATTCACCTGCGGGCAGGCCAATAAATCAAGAGAAGGCAGTCTTATGAACGAGGAAGGGAATAGCTGCATCTGCTGGAACTGGTTCCGGCCTAATTCCCCTAATTGGGTAACAAAGCGGCCGATATGCTCCATTGTGGATGTCTCGTATTCTCCTAAGAATGTGGAGAAGTAAGTTATCCTTGCACCATGTGACAGGGGATTGTTCTCGTACACATGGGGTGGATAAGGCCTATTATAGACAGACCTGTTAGTCTCTGAGACTTATAATCCTAACCTTCGCAACATGTTTGCTTGGTGTTCTTCCCCCATACGCAACCATTGTGGCTCGGGTTGGCCTGGTACCAACGGAGGTGGAGGAGGAAGGTTCCGCAGAGAAACAGGATTTAGTCCTTGGATTTCCCGATTCTGCTGGCGAAAGAGTGGATTATGAAATCCTTCCTGCCTGCCATGATTGTCTCAAGGTATATTCCAGCCAAAGATTGGCGGTGGTGGCGTTGCCCTCCGAGTTATATTGATCGGTTAGCATTGTGAAATCCACCTAGCACCCTAAATTTAGGCAACCTAATCGGGACATCGTTTTGTCCGGGGTTCTTGGATGAATTCACTCCGGTTTCACCCGTTTGGTGATTCACCATGATAAGAATCTGAGGAATTTTCTGCACGAGATTGGGGATTCTGCCATGGTTTCCATCCCTGGAGTTGGCTCTATGGCGGGAGCAGCCGTGTAAGCCATAGGTAGCCCGAAGGATAATGGTGGCATAGTCACGTTAAAAGACTGATTTTGAGAAGAACCTTGCCTTGCCATGTGAAGCCCTCATGTTCCCATTGGAGGGTACCAGGGATAGTTGGCCCTTGGTAATAATATAGCCCTTGGTTGGACATTATTACGAGCGAGGCTAGAGTAGTAACATTATTTCCTACGGGACTCGGGGTCCCGACAGAAGCTTTCTCTGCCTCCAGTCGTCTTGCGACAATGTTGTCCACTGTCGTTGTTAGCCTTTGGAACATAGTCTCATCTAATGAGAGTGTTGGAATGTTCGATGACCCAGAGATCGTGGCTTATTGTCCATCGGGATGAACAATGGACGTATTCTATGTCCCTGTCGTAGTCGTATGGAGGGTTTGATCTCCTGTACCAGCCATTTCGTTTGATTTCTCCTGGAGTTGCCTCCAACGTTTGTATTGGCTTCTTGTAAGTTTCTTACGAACCTCGCGGTTATGTAGAGTATACAATGAAGATACTTGATTTCTAGGAGGAGTTTTGTCTCCCATTGTGGTCGCCTACCTATTACTGCCATTTTGGAGTAACGTTTAATCCTCTAGACGGAGCCTTCAACACGGAAGACATGATGAGGACTATGCCAAGGAATGTTAGAAACTAGAGCATTGCGAAAAAAATAAAGGAAAGAAAAATGCGAAAAGCAGTAAAGAGAGCAATTAAAGAAAACGATAAATAAAAGTAAAGAACTGAAAAATAAAGATAGACATTTTGATAATGTTGGGTGGTGTTAGAACCCTTATTACAGTATTGAATCTGCCTATTTATATAAATATAGGTGCCTTTCTACGAAAAGATACATTTTTGGGAAAAAGACATGAATTTAAACTACGTCTGAGTCTTCTCCCTCATTTATTCGGATATGTTGCGGATAAGCTTCCTACGAGGATGAAAACGCTTCTTGCTCGGGGTGACGTCACCTCGTAACATTTCGGAATCCTCCCCTTTAACTCTGGTGTTCGGGCAGTTAACTTGTTCGGGCTTGCTTTTTCCGAATTGCGCATTTACTTAAGTGGCTGGTTTGGGACGACTTTCCTCGGGGTCTATGGACCGAGCTTGGGTCTTCTTTCTCCGTCTAAGCCTAGTAATTTGCCCCTTTATTCGTCTGGGGCCTAAATATGTAATTGGGCTTTATTAACACATTTTTTAGGTGTTAACAATGGTTGATGGTTCAATTTCCTACCCGGTCCCATATTCCTTCTCTTTATCTCTTTGTAATTTTGTAGTTTGAACTCCCACACTCATTTGGCGATATTCAAGTGTCAATGTTTGCTCGAAAGAAAAAGTATTAACATCTCCTAGACAGGAGGTGTCTCGAAGCATTATCAATCATGTTTTGAAAAACATTTACACATTTAGACTAATAAAAGTCATAACTCATAAGTCATAACCGTTTATGTATTATTACTACTTTGGCTAAATTCTAAGGGCATCTACAATAGGAATTGCACTTCTTATTTTAGGTGCCCTCAGGTACATATTCGATATACTACTTCCCCACATAACTAGGAAAATATATAAAGAACGTTTTAACTACCCTCGTCAAGCGTCATTACCATTGGCCTGGATCGTTGAGCCGGTCGTCCAGGGGTGTTTGATCGACTTGACGGGGCATTAGGTGGAATCGGTATGTTTCTTGGAAGCTTCCCGAAGATTTCCTTTGGATGAACAGGGATGATTTCATGAGTCATTTTGCGATGACTATGAAGTGAACTTTCTGCAGACCCCAAAAGTACCATTGATAGCACAAGTGTAGCTAAAAGGATTTTACCCATTCTTTCTTTTATTACTTTAGTGTTTGTGTTTTTGACTCAAATGCGATTGAAATTTTCCTTTGAGCAAGTAGTCTTATATATAGAGAAAGCTTAAGAATCCCTATGGATAATGAAGTACATATATGTATATGATAAATTCTGAATACTTTCATAATTTCATTTATATTTCATTCGTTCATTCAAACCTGCTAAAAGCCATAGAATCATTCTTTCCATTTAATGTTATCTTTTCAAATCCCGGGCACCACACATGTATTTGGTATAAATTTTCTCAAAGGAAATATAAAATATAATAAAGTTATGGGATTATGAACAAAATTTAAAACATATTTAAAAGTTTGACATCCACAATCTACATATTCTGTATGCTGGGTATTTTTTGATAGAATTATTGAGGCCAGGGTTCATATTATTTTTTATGATAGGTATTTTTGGATTATAAGTTATTGGGAGAGGAATTTTATTATAGTTAATTATTTTTATTATATAGATTTATAATTTTGATATTAAAACTTAACAACTTTTTTGTGATTTGTGATCTTGGGCTGAGTTTTTTTTTTGGGGAATAATTTTGAGAAAAAATTAATTTATTTTTTGGAAAGTCGAAGCCATGAAATAAGGAAAAAAATAGAAAAACAAAGAAAAAACAAATAATGGAAAGATATTAGAATCTTGGGAACCATACGCCAGCTACATCAGGTGCAACATCGCCCTTTAAAAAATCCATTGGAAATGCCCACGTGGTATAGAAGTCATCAATCGTAATGCCATGTTTGCGCAAGCTGTCGGCAACCTTGTTGCCTTCCTGAAGGATGAGAAAATTTTAATTGATCAAGTTGTTGTAATTTCTCTAATTTAAAAATCATGTCCATACAAATCTATAACTATAAATATTATGAGAAACCAATGTAGAAATGATAATTAAGTATCAAATGAATTGAAATCCTATATGAAATTAGGAGTAAATCCTTTTACATTTTTTTTTATGTATACTTTTTAAATTTAAAAAATGGTATAAATTTATTTTAGTATAAATGATATACGAAGATGGTGATCATAAATATGTTTTGGAGGAAATCACATTTTTGGCAAGCTTTATAATATTCTGCTGAGGTGGAAATCTTCAGTCAAACCGAATGTGTGAATATTAAATTTTCTGTTCAAGGATTCCAATTGAGCATGTAAGATTATCCGAACAAACACATCTTACAGTTTCATTTTTATTTACAAAGAATAAACCAAACTAAACAATTACACTACCTGAATACATATGGTACTAAATTAAGATTGTTTTAAAGGTGGAAGTGAGAGTGTGAGACATATCTATTTGACCTCTTCAACGACGGATTTCAGGGCTTTAGCGACGAATATTTTCCATGGAGAAAACCACTTTTTCTTGTAGGGTTCTTAAATGCCATGAAATTTTAAAATCTTTTTCTTCCTTCTTTTTCCAACAACGATAATAAAAATTATATTATATTAAAACAATATTTTTAAAAAAAAAAAAAAATATATCATAAACCAATAATATTTACTCTTCTACCCATGTGTGAGATTGAAAAACATGTCTAGGTTTTCTCCCGATAGAGGGAAGACGGCGCCGCCGCCACAAGAAACTTCTCGCCCAAGGCAGCCGCATGCATCGTTCAAGGAGGCGCTCAAGGGTGATTCCGGCTCGACGGAGGATGTCAGGATGCGGCGGGATCTTCTCGCCGAGAAACTTATCACAAAAGAGTACGTGGGAGGAGATAGGCGGATTCCTAGTTTTCTGATTTCGGACGAGTTAGAGGAGGAGGTTGGTAAGGAATGGCAGCAGGCCCTCGTAGTTCAAACCATGGGGCTTAAGGTGAATTTCCGTGTTCTGAAGGAGAGGTTGGAGAGGCTCTGGAAGTGTGTTGGCGGGTTCGATCTGGTCGACGTGGGATATGGATATTACGTGATTAAGTTTCATCAAGAGGAACATAGGGAAAGGGTGATTAATGGTGGACCTTGGATGTTGTTCGACCATTACTTGCCGATTATGAAGTGGAGGAAGGAATTTGATCCGGCAACGGAAGTGGTGCAGAAAACTTTGGTTTGGGTTTGCCTGATGGGTATCTCCGTCCAATACTTCAAGGAGGATTTCTTGCATGCTTTCGCCTCGGATATTGGCGAGGTGGTGAAATTTGATAAGTGCACCAGGGAGCACGAGAGAGGGAGGTTCGCCAGGGTTTGTGTGGAGTTAGATCTTAACGAGCCGGTGGTGGGCAAAATTTTGGTTAACGGCAGGTGGGTTCACGTAGCATATGAAGGCCTACATTTGATTTGCAACTCTTGCGGCCGATACGGACACTTGCCTAGAGATTGTAAGCACAAGGCCGCACCAGTTGCTAAGGAGGATGATATTGGTCAGGAAAGGGAACGGAAGGAGAGGGCTCGAAAGGGCAAGGACAAAGTTGTTGAGGAAGGGCCGCTGGATTCGCCGCCTGAAGCTCCCCCATCGGAAGTGCCCCGGGCCGCAGCTCCAACGGTTGAGGAGCATGCGCTGGGTGATCTGTATGGTGATTGGATCACAGTCGAACGGCGGAAAAAAAAGATGCCGCAGAAGCCGCGCGACCACAAGGTGGACCAGAATAGCAAGAAGGAATATAAGGGCGACAGGCCAAGCAAGGCGGAGGTCAAGCCGTCCACTGGGACAGTTAAGACGACGACTCCACCCCCGGCTCCGAGACCAACGGAGCATGAGCATCATGCGCAGGAAACTACGGACAAAGGTCCAGGCCCCGGGTTTTTAAGTATCCTACCTCCGCCGAAGGGGACTAAGCGGACACGGATAGATGAGGATGTCCACAAGGACAGTCAGCTGGTGGATGGCTGTCCGAATCCGTTATTGACAATTGGGTGGAGGGAGTCACCTGGAGAGGGGGATACCCGGAGTGAGACAGACTCAAGGGAGGAGCATTGGGTGGATGCATTGGAGGAGAAAGGGTAGTAGCGCCCCGGCCGCTGGAACATTCCTAAATAGTTTGTGATGGAGTTTAACGACTTTAAGCTGCTATCTTGGAACGTTCAAGGCGTTATGGGCGAGGAGTCACAGCGGTGGCTCACAAATTGTGTTCGTTCTAACGCACCTGATCTTCTTTGCATTATGGAGTCTCAGGGCAGCTTCGATAGGGTGCGCATGCTTTTCTGGAGACTTGGCTATGATCCTCTTCATATCCAGGAGACGGTGGGGCGAGCTGGGGGGCTTTGGGTGTTCAAATCCAGGCGATGTAATTATCAGGCGCTTGTGGTTGATGTTAGAGATCGGATGATAAGTGTGGAACTGAGGGGACGGTCGACAGTGTGGTTCGCCACCTTTCTCTATGGAAACCCTAATTATCAGAGGAGACAGAGTGATTGGCAGCGGCTTCTGCAGGTCTCGGAAATGATTCAGGGTGCATGGATGGTGGTGGGTGACTGGAATGAAATCATGCATGAGGAAGAAGTAAGTGGCGGTGTCTTCCTGCCAGATAGAGCGGAAGAATTTCGCGATGCTCTTAGCCAGGCTGGACTGGTGGGCATTCCGACACTTGGATCCATGTTTACGTGGGCGAGAAGGGTTGGTGTGGATAGTCGTATTCAGAAGAGACTGGATAGGGGTGTGGCCAACCTGGAATGGCAGAACCTGTTTGCTGAGGGCCGCATTCAACATTTGGCGAGGCTTGGCTCCGACCATTGTCCTATTTTACTCTTATGCAGTAAGCCGACGGCCTTGACAGGGATTCGGCCTTTTAGATGGGAATCTGCTTGGGCTCAGCATAAGGACTACGGACGTCTTATTCACCAGTGTAGTGCAGCGGATCCTCATGCAGATGTTCAATCATTCCTGGATGGCGTTCGTAGGGAGTCTCTCACCTTCAACAGGGAGGTTTTTGGCAACATTGTGGATAGAAAAAAGAAGCTGGAACGTCGGATTAGGGGGATCGAAAAACAGTTGGAAGTCTGGGACTCGGCTTGGCTCGTCAGGCTAGAAAAAGAATTAAAAGAGGAATTAGAGGGAGTTTTGATCCAGGAAGAACGGTTGTGGTATCAAAAGGCTCGAGATAAATGGGTTAAGCTGGGGGACCGTAACACCTCCTATTTCCATGCACGTACTAAATTACATCGGAAAAGGAATCGCATTTATGGTTTGTATGATGAGCATGGCGAGTGGCAGACTGACCAGGGCCGCTTGCAGGAGCACGCGCGGGGGTATTTTTCGAATATTTTCGCGGAACAGCAGCCTGGGGTGGTCGGGATAGCTGGTCTCGGTTGGAGGCGATTGATGATGCTTGGAAGGGGCGGCTGAGTAAGCAGGTGGAGAAGGCGGAAGTGGATTTAGTACGGAAACAATTGCGACCTTTTTCTGCGCCCGGGCCGGACGGATTCCCGGCGGAGTTCTATCGACAGTACTGGCATGTACTCGGGGACAGGATATATCGCATGGTGAGTACCACCTGACTTGTCTCATGCATTTCTAGTGTTGCTGCCCAAAGTGGATATACCTCAGACAATCGCTCAGTTCCGTCCCCTCACGCTTTGTAATGTGTCCTTCAAATTCATTACTAAAGTCATCACCAATCGACTGCGTCCGTTGCTTTGTGATTACATTTGTCCTTTCCAGTCTGCTTTCCTCCCGGGGCGAGGTATGCGAGATAATGGCATCTTGGTCCAAGAAATTGTGCATATGTTGGAGTCGAGAAGGACGACTACTAAGGGAGTGGTGGTTAAAATAGACCTGGCGAAAGCCTACGACTCTGTGAATTGGGATTTTTTACAGTCTTGTTTGATGGAGATGGATTTGCCTATGGATTTGGTGGAGCTAATCATGGTGTGTGTTCGTACTTCCTCTTTTTCTATTCTTTGGAATGGATCGCCTCTAGACAAAATTCAGTCTGGACGAGGTTTGAGGCAGGGGGACCCTCTCTCCCCATATTTGTTTGTTATCGTCATGGAGAAGTTGTCTAAGCTCATTCTTGGAGAGGTTGAGGCGGGGAGATGGGTTCCGATTAGAAGCAGACAGAATGGCGTGGCAATTTCGCATGTGATGTATGCGGATGATTTAATTCTGTGTTCGGAATTGTCGGAGGATGGCATACTTTGCATGGGAAATGTCATGCAGAGGTTTGGCAATGTCTCTGGCTTAAAAATGAACTGTGACAAATCCATTGCGCTGGTGTCTACTCATGCAACAGAGGTTGAACGGGGGTGGATTGGCGCTCACATGGGGGTTGGCATTCAGCCCTCGCTTGGCAAATATTTGGGATTCCAAGTTGTCCATGGTAGGTTGAAACTCTCTCACTTTGATGAGCTGTTGCGCCGTGTCGAGGCTCGGCTGTCTGGGTGGGCGGCTTCGCTCCTTAACCGGGCTGCGAGGGTGACGCTGGCGCGGGCCATCCTTTCGGCCATTCCAGTTTATTGCATGCAAGTGCATCGGCTTCCCATAGCCGTTTGCCATAAGCTAGATCAAAAGATTCGGAGGTGGATATGGAAGGGTACGGCGGGGCGAGGGCTCCATCTTGTGGCGTGGGAAAAGCTCACTCGGCCGCGACATGAAGGGGGGTTGGGCTTGCGACAGGCTAGGCATATGAATTTGGCCCTCCTAGGCAAGCAGTTAGGAGATTTTATGTTGTCAAAAAATAAGCTATGGGTACAATGGATGAAAGACAGGTATGGTCACACGGATGGTACGTTCCCGGCTGCACACTATAATTCTACTAGGATGTGGCGGAATTTAGTGTCCCTGGCCGAGGAGTTTCGAGGGGGGTTTGGTGTTCGGATTGGAAGTGGGAATTGCTCGTTATGGTTTTCTCCTTGGTGGGATGGCAAGCAGTTAGGACCACTTATGCCGTTCGTGCATACAAATGATTTGGAGCTCCGGGTGAAGGATGTGATTGAGCACGGGAGATGAAATCTGGGGCGACTTTACACTTGGGTTCCTATGGAGATCAAAGATGCCATAGAGAGGGCTCCTTGCCCGCTGTTAGTTGATCGTGGCACAGACTTACTCCACTGGCGGATGGAGGCGTCTGGGGAGTATAGGGTTCGTTCCGGGTATGAGTGGATTAGAGGCGGGCGTACGGAGACGGCTGCTGGTTGGAGCTGGATGTGGAGTCAAGACATCCCGGAGAAGATTGGACATGTGTTTTGGTTAATGGCTCATGGTTCCTTGGCTACAAATGTTGTAAGATTTCGGAGAGGAGTGGCGAGTTCTCCCTTATGCTCGATCTGTGGGGAGGTTGAGGAGGACTGGAAGCATGCTCTATTTCTTTGTCGGTGGGCTCGCAACTTGTGGACGCGGTTGGGGGTTCGACAGGTGCTGACAATCCCAGACATGGTAACAGATGAGGTGCGCCATTGGTTGCAATATATGGTCAAGATTGGGAGTCACAAATTTGTGGCTGCTGTGTGGATTTCTTGGCTCGAGAGGAACTGCCGGATTTTTAAGGGGAAGGAGTCTCCCATGCCGAGGTTGATGTGGCGGGTTCATCACTTGTCCGCCACCCTTCATCGCTCGGCAGGGAGGGTTACGGAGGACAAGGCGCCAAGGGTGGTTAAATGGATGCATGATGTTCGGGATGGCATCGTCGTTCATTCAGATGGCAGTGTGCTCCAGGGAGAGGGGAGAAGTGGCTTTGCCGCAGTGTGTAGGACGCCGGATGGGGCTTGGCAACGGGCGGTTGGAGGCCAACTAGGAACTCGGGGGATTCTCGAGGTGGAGGTTTACGGCATCTTGCAAGGCATGCAGCTGGCAGCGGCTCTTGGCGCGGTGAAGGTGGCTTGCTGGACTGACTCGTTGGAGGCTTGCAGGTTGATTGCTGAGTTGAAGCAACCGCTTCATAAGCTCTGGCCGCTGGTGCGATCGATCCGGGAGTGGAAAGAGTCATTTGCCGATTGTTCTATCCGGCACACCTACAGGGAAGCCAACAGGGTGGCGGACGCGTTGGCCAAGATGGCGTGTGATGAGGAGCAATTCTTTACGACTTGGGCGTTCCCTCCGGACCAAGTCATTCAGATTCTTCATGAAGATAGTACCGGCGATGGCGTTCTCCGGAGTTAGATGATCTCTTAGAGTGTCTGCTCGAGCTAGTTTTGGTTTTCGTTGTGCTTTGTTCTCTTTTGCTTTTTTATTCTTTTTCTCTTTCTTTTAGCCGCCGTCATGGCATTGTTCACCAAAAAAAAAATAATATTTACTCTTCTTAGACTAATTGAGCTACTTTTCTATTAACAAAACATTAACACCCATGCACGAACTGCAATGGAAAAATCTGATATATATAATTATTTAAATATAGTCATTTTTTTACTGTTATTTAACAATAATTGTGGCTACGGGATGATGACTGGGCCTACTAGTAACTCCCATGATTTCTAATTTTCGGTTTGGGGGTTTGATTCCCCCATCTGGCCTTCTATCCGTCCCATTCGTCTCTTTGTAATTTGTGTAGATTATTCAGCAAAAGACAATAAGTGTGTCCATACCATAAATAATAGAATGGGCCGCATTGGACCTAGGGGTGATATCGAGTCGAGTCGAGCTCGAGTAGTGGGATACTCGAGCTTGACTTGACAACATTTTTGAGCTACTCGAGCTCGAGCTCGAGTCGAGTAGCATCACTCGAGCTCGAACTCGAGTATCATCGAGTTCGAGTTCGAGCTCAAGTAGTTCGAACTCTTTTCTTTTTTTTTTATACATTTTTGAGCTACTCGAGCTCGAGCTCGAGTCGAGTAGCATCACTCGAGCTCGAACTCGAGTATCATCGAGTTCGAGTTCGAGCTCAAGTAGTTCGAACTCTTTTCTTTATTTTATTTATTTCTTTTTTTACACTTGTGTATGTTGATTTTAAATTTTTGAACTATGACATAAAAACTTGATTCAGTTTGATATATAAATACTTGACTTAATATTGTAAAATTTACACTACAAGAAAATTTCAGTATATCGACCGGAATTTGCGACCAAAACTGTTCATTTGCTAGTTAGCGACCGAATTTGCCACCAAAATTATTCAGTAGCTAATTAGCGACCGAATTGGTTTGGTCGCTAATCTCGCGACCGAATTAGCAACCAAAATTTTGGTTGCAAAACATCTTTCATTTTTTAATTTTTTTTTCATTTGGCACTCAGTACGATACATTTCTTAAATATTACAGTACACATAAATACATGTTCATCATATTTAAAAGTAACTTCAATACTTTTGTAAGGCATTTTATTACAGTCAAGTATTAAAGCGTGTCTTAGGGTTGCCGCTGCTCTGGGTTCATCCCACAATATCACTACTACATTAAGAGTGGGTATGTATTTTCCAAATAAGATTTATTAGTACCTAAATGTATAAAATAAGTGAATTTGTTGAATTAGTTAGTGAATTGGGTATGAATAATATTCGGGTACCACTTATCACCTCACAATACCAACATTTGATTTAGGTTTTGTGTAACGTACCACATGTCTATTATGTTGGGGTAATGATTTGATCCATCGGTGTACTTTTTCCGATGTTTTCCGGTTAACATTGTACCCTCAGTTAAATTTAAATCTCGCAAACTTAAATACGTATAAGGCTCGGAAGTCGGATGCATTGACCTCAATTACAGTATATGCCAATACGTATTCATCATATATTCAGTGCATTAATTTGATTCTATAGTGCAGATTTTGATATATTTGTCAAATGTAATAGTAAATGTTAGTAGAAATGTATCACATTTATAAGTAACTCCAATATTTGTGTAAGACATTTAATTACATTAAAATATTAAAGCATGTGCGGTATTATCGTGGGGTTGTCGTTCCTCCAGGCTCATCCCACAATATCACTACTCCACCTAGAGTGTGTATTCTTAGCTGAATATGATCTATTAGTTCTCAAATGTACAATATGAGGGGATTTTGTGAATTTGTTAATGAATTGTGTAATTCAAAAGTCACAACATAAGATACAATGTTATTTATTTATTGAAATTTATAATATGTTGTTTAATTGATATTTTTATTTTATTCTTATATTTAATATATGTTATTTTTTTACATATACCGGGTATCAATTTATGTTATAGTACCATGTTTTAACATCATTTATATTATTTATTTTTATCTAATTATTGAATTTCTTTATTTAATTAATTTTAATTTTATTTTTCATTTCATTGAATTTTATATAGTTTTTTCTTCTATTTTATTTCCTTATTTTAATTGTACAATTTTATTAGTTCGTAAAGTTAATTTTCTTTTCCTTTTTTATTTATTTTCAATTCTCCTATTATTTAATTAATGAATTTACTTTATTTTTTATAAAATATTTCAATATTTAAATTTAAATTTTAAGTTTTTAAATAAATTTATTATATTAAGAACTTATTTTGTTTTAAATTTATTTTGTAAGTTTATAACTATAATGATATTATTAATCTATTGTAATTTAATTCATTTTATTTTTCTGTTATTTTTACATTTAGATAATTATTTTAATTAATTAAATTTTATTTTTAAATTTAAACATGAATTTATTGATGGATCAAAATGAAAGTGGACAATAAATAAAAGTAGGAGTATTAAAAATATAAAATATAAAATATATGAAAAATTTAAAATTTAAAAAAAAACGAGTCAAGTACTCGACTCGACTCGGTACTCGACTCGATACTCGACGAGTATCATAACCTTGTACTCGAGCTCGAGCTCGATACTCGATTAAATACTCGACTTCTCGACTCGACTCGAATTTTTCGAGTACGAGTCGAGTTTTTTCCGAGTCGAGTCCCGATTCGAGTTCGAGTAGCTCTACTCGTTAATCATCCTTAATTGGACCATCAGGGTTTTCTCTTTTCAAGTCAGCTGAAACTTTTGACAATTTCCCACTATATGAGTATTTTCTGAAAAGTAATAATCCCGGTAAAATTTTATTCAATGAAACCACTTATGAAGATGGAGTTGGTATTAGGGATATATTTATAGGTTATCACGTTTTTATATACTCATGTAGGAAACTGTGGCCCGAAAGCGCACGGTGTCAAAAATTGCAGTATTTATAGTAAGACCGGATCGTTCAGTGGAGGATGTGCGATAGAAGCAGGGCCCACGTCGTTTACTAAGATTTTCCACTCGGTTACTCGTTTCAAGTTTGTGTTTGGTTTTAAAACTACTTGACAATAATTTAAACTAGATTATGTAAGCAATTAAAATTATACTACAAAGCACGGTAAACTTGCTCTGAGAAAGCAGTAAAATTTGTTCTAAGGAAGCAATAAAAATTATGCTAAGAAAGCGGATAAAATTATTCTACGAAAGCAGATTTAAAATGTGACAGAAGGGACAGGGAGAAAATAATAAAGATTGGACAAGATTCAGATGAAACATAATTAAACTTCCATTTTAATTACACAGATCTGAGTTTAGGATAATTCGTCAGTTAGCTAACTCTCATGCTTTCTACACTATGTTCCCTTTAACAGACAGGTACTTACAGTGAGAATTTACATGCTCTTAAGACAACAAAATCTAAGATACCATAAATTCATAACTCCCCTTGCAATGCCTTGCAAGAATATGTTATTAGTCATATGTGGTGGACAAGCAACACCTAACATATCATTAGTTGATATGCCAAGTACTCCTATCATTCCCCCGGTCACACCCAAAGTTTCAAATCAAGCCCCGAACCATTCCATAACTCTTAAACCTTACAACAGATGGCCAACCTCTAATTCTTCCAAGTGACCTCTATGAAAGCATTTAAAAGAAAGCAGTAAAGAAAGCATTTAAAATCCTATCACTCGGAAGTCTTAAGGGTTATCTCTTTCCGTTAGTATAAAAGAGCCCCTGGTCTTGATGACCAGATGCAGATCAGGAACTTCCCAGATATCAATGAACCACAGGACTCACAACATGAAGAAGAATATCAATGAGCCCCTGGTCTTCCGGATGCACTCACTCGAAACTCAATTCTAGACTTTGGCAGAAGAAGATCGTAGTCGAAGGAATACTCAACCCTACCTTAGAAAATAACCCAGGCCTACATATTGTTCCTCTAATATTATTTATCACATCTCATCTGAATCCAAGTAGAAACTGATTTAATGCAATACCTAATATAAGATTTCCAACACACAACAATTTTGAGAAAACAATGGATATCTGAAAATCATTCCCTACACAGGTACTAGACTCTCAATTAAAACACAGATCCTTTTAGTCTAGGTGAGACGCTGACTCTGCTTCTAATTTCTCAAAATCAACCCCCGGTAGAATGTGAATTAATCATAACTGTGGAATTTATCCCTTGCTCAGATCCGGATTTTATAAAGGAATTTTTGTTGGAAATATATTATGTAGCATCTGACTTAGATCAGGGCTTCTATGTCCAAGGAGAAGGATTTCCAAAATAATTATGACCTCAACATTTACATAATAATATCATGCATACATGTATAAGAGAAGTAAAATAAAATACCCCAAAATATATGGTGGGGTTAGACAGAATTTGATACACAAAGATGGATTAGTCTGAGATAAGAAGAATTTGGCTAAAAAGAGTGCCAGAAATAACTGGGGTGATCTGGACTGCAAACATCTGCTATCAAGTTCCCAATTATTCCAGATGAAATGATTTTTAGACTGAAAGGAATTGCAAGTGACGGTGACCGCCGTCAGTCAGCTCATTTTTGTCTATGAAAGGAAGAAAAACCCACATATTTTCTTACTATAATATTTCTCAAATAATGTTGGTCGACATCATTTAATAATACTACAACTTGAATTCAGGTTTTGAAATTAAGATAAGGAAAAGAAAACTGTATCTAATTAGGAATTGGCTGAGTGGCTAATCGTTATCCTTGTGAATGGACCTTTTTGCCGTAGCTTCCACCAACCACTAATCAGACCATGCAAAATAACGAGTAATAATTAATACACAAAAGACGAGCTAATCGTTATCCCGGTGAAGGGACCTTTTTGCCAACATTGATCTGTGATATTCCTTATTACCCATTCATACACAATAAAAAGAAAAGATGAAATTAACAAAATATTTTTGGTATTGTGTGAGTGTTAATCACACAATAAATAGACACTAATGGGCTGAGATGTGTAATGGGTAAAAAGTAGATATGATGGGCCTAAGCCCAATACACCCATGCAACTTACACAAATCAAGAATTAAAATATTTTTGGAGTTTTAAAATAGAAGGAAGAGATCAATTCGGTCTAAGGTGTAACATAGACCGAACTGAATAATGCATGAGGAAAGGAGTATTTTCCTCACCCAATTAATCCTTGCAAGGAGATGAAACATCATCTAATTCGAATTGTCAAGCAATTCGGTCTAAACCGAATTGGACAATTCGAATTGATGAAGTCATTCCCTTGCTCAAATTTGGTTAAGGCATTTACTCCCAAAATGAGGGTGATTCGAATTGCCATGTCAATTCGGTTTAAACCGAATTGGACAATTCGAATTGGTAAGACAGAAAAACAAACTAAGGCATGAAGGGATGGAATGCATACAATGTGGGTTCCAAGGCCGATTCGGTCTATTTGTGGAATTCGGTCTAGACCGAATTGCACAGACCGAATTGTGAGGAAGCCACATGAAGAGCTTTTTTTGTTATGTAATTCGGTCTTCATGGGCAATTCGGTCCTGTTTAGACCGAATTGCCTAGACGAATTGCATACAATTTTTCATAAGGAAATAAACAACATTTTTACCATGCAATTCCATCTTCATGGGCAATTCGGTTTCGGTTTAGACCGAATTGCCTTAGATCGAATTGCATGCCATTTTTCACATAAGTGTATTTATATGCTCACAAGCATTAGTTCGGTTTCCACTGTGCGGTTTATGAGGGATGAGATTTACCAAATCCTTCATTTCACATCAGTGTCACCTCACAGCCACACTAGTGAGCATTTTAAGGAATTAACAAGTACAAGTTAGGTGGGTAATGGCATGAATTAAACCCTAAAACTACAAACATGAAATTAAAAGACAAATCTACCGAAAATAATGAAAAATCTAAGAACTACTAACATAATAAGGAAGAATACCAACATCATCTAAGGAAGCAATAATAAAAATAAAATTTAGATCTAGGCCAAAAATAAAATAAAATTAAAATAAAACCTAGAAAAAGGCACTATCTCTAAAATTATCTAGCTATCCAAGAACAATAAAAATAAAAGTAGATCTAAGGCCACAAACATGCTCAAACCCACATTCATACATTTATTACAACTTAGAAAGCAAAATAAATAAAAGAGCAAAAGAACTCATACCAAATTTGTGAAGCATTTTCTTGTATTTCATCCACTAGAAAGCATTAAAAGTTCAAGAACAACCCATTATTTGGGTGTTCTCAAATTTATTTCTACACTAGAAAACTGTAAAATATGGAAAATGGCTACACTAATAAAATAAAAACAGCTATTTACAAACTACATTACAACTACAACTAAGAAATATTAAACTACATTGCAACAAAGAAAAAAAAAATCTACTCTAAACTAAGCAAAAACCCACTGTTCTCTCCAAGAACATGGAAGAAATATTTTGAGACTGTGTGCTGCTTTTCTGAGGAGAAATGGAGGGGTATTTATAGGTGAAAAATCCTAGACACATGGGTCCAATTCGGTTTATCCATAAAGAAATAAGGGTAAGTTCGGTTTAGGCACAAGAGATGAGGGACCTTTATGCAAAAAAAATGGGCAGAGAAAAATGGAGGGGGTGATGTAGGAAGGGACGGGACTTGAAGTCCACAGAGAAAAGACAAAAATTGTTTTGTTCTTCGGGACCTTAAGTCCCAGGACTTCCAAATTGCTGCAGCGCGGGCCCCACTTCCAACTTTATTTCAAAATCAATTCGGTCTCTCTCAATTCGGTATAGACCGAATTGTTCCATTTAGACTGAATTGCTTCCCATTCTCTTCTTATTTCTGCTCTCTCTTTCAATTCGGTCTAGACCGAATTCACTTCAATAGACCGAATTACTCCTCTTTCTTTTCTTCCCTATTTTCTTTCTCTTTTCTCTCTCTTCCTCTATTCTTCTTTCCATTTTTTCTTTTCTCTTCTTTCATTTCTTTCTTCTCAGATTCTTCTGGGTTTTGTTTTCTGAAAATATGGAGAAATAAAATGAGGGCTTGATTTGAAGATGGGCGGTCGGTTGGTGGTCGGATGTAGGTGACGGAGGCGGAAGCGGTGGCGGAGCTGAGGCAGCGGGCCTTGGGGCTGCTGGACCCGACGAAGGAGATGGTGGTGGAAGCTGCGGCGGCCGTGGTTGTGGGTGGGAGATCTGGCCAGATCTGGACTGTTGGAGGGAGAGCTCTTCGGTTGAGATGGTGGCGGCGATGGGAGGTGTTGGAGGCAGGGGGCTGTTGGATTTAGGGTTGGTGGTGGTGAGTGGAGATGGGGACGGCAGGAGGAATAGAGGAGTTGGTGGTGGCCGGAGTGGGCTCGCCGGACAGGGGAAGCGGCGGCGGCTGCGGCTTCTTGGAGACTGGATCTGGAATGGTCGCTGTTGGTGATGGTGGAGATGGGAGGTGGCTGTGCTGCTGGTGCGAGAGCAGCGGTGAGATGGGAAAGGTGGTGGCCGGAGTTTGTGAAGAGGTGATACCTTGCACAGAGTGCGGTATTTTCTTGTGATTAAGTGATAAGTTAAAGGCTTAATTTATGGATAATGGGGAATTAATTGCTAAAAACAATGATTTTGGGTAAAAATAATTAATTGTGATCTCATTCATGACTTTATGCATTTTTAATGTATTTTGTTGTGAGATTGCATGATTTTAGGTGTTTTTAGCAAGCTTAAGGAAAAAGGACCAAAAAGAAGTCAATTGGAGCTCAAAAACTCGGAAAACAGAAGACGGAAGAAGGATCGCACGGCGAATCGACCGCGCAACCGAGCGCACGACGGAGGACCGCCGCGCGCTAGGCGCGCGGTCTGGGAAGCACCGCGCCAGGACCGCGCGGGTTGCGGAGTTGGCCCAAATCTTGGGCTGATTTCGGGTGATTTCGTGTATCTCCTGACTGATTCATATCTTCTGCTATCCAGTCTATAAATAAAACGTCTCCAAGCCAGTTGAGGGTTCCGCGAATCAGAAATTGAATCTCAGAAAAATTCCATATCTTTTCATCATTCATCTGGGAAACAAGAAGAAAAAGTGCAAGGCAATCCAGTGGAGATCTACACCGGACTTTCTTCACCATTATTGTCACAGACTATGTTTTCTTTTATTATTATTTTGCGTTTTTGTGACATTATGCTAGGCTAATCCCATCGTTTGGGGAAACCTAGATTTTGACATTGTTGATGTTTGCTTTTGATTTATGAATTTCGTTAATTATATGTTAATTTGTTCAATTCTTATAGGTGTTTGGTGAGACCGAGAGGAGATCTGAACTAGGGCTTTCTATTGTTTAAGTGGTTGAAAAATACTTAAACAAAAATAATTGAACAAATTAATTCTAATAATTGGTAACTTGAAAAGGAGCCAAAAATTGTTAGAACCAACTTAGGATAATCACTAGCCGGAGGAATTGCATGTCATTAAAACCGAGAGGTTTCTAAATTGTGATAATTCTAAGTAGGCATAATAATTAATTAAAAATTGGATTTTTATAAACAATAGCAGAATTTATCAACAATTGAAAGATCTAGGGATCCCCATTCACCATCTAGTGCATAAATCATTTATCTTCTTCTTGTGTTCATTAATTGGAACTTTTAGTTATTTTATTTTAATTGCAATTTTAGGAATTTAGATAAACCAACTTAATTGCATTTTAATTTTCATCGCTACTTGAATTTAGTAAATTATAGCAGTTCATTGTTCCCTGTGGATTCGACCCGGTTTCACCGGTTATTACTTGGACCGTACACTGCGGGTTGTGTTGGAAAATATTCCACACACCAAGTTTTTGGCGCCGTTGCCGGGGAACGGTGGTTTTTGTTATAGTTTATTGAATTTTTGTGGTTTCTTCCTTATTTCTTCTTTATTTTTATTTTTATTATTTTTATTTATTTTTATTTACTCCCTGATTTTTTTGTTGTTTCAGGCTCTAGTTTATGCCCAGAAGAGTTCCGCCAGAATTCGAGTTTGATCCAGAAATTGCTAGGACTGAACGTAGAATTAGGGCGAGGAGAAAATTAGTGTTCACCATGAACGGGGGTGATAATGAGCGTGAGCGACAGGAACCGAGGGGAGCGGATATACCCAATCTGCAGGAAGGTGTTGGTGAGAATGCTCCCCGACCAGCACCTTTGACTCTCAGGCAGCAGATGCAACCAGCTGGGCAAGTTATAAATGATCCAATGGTGAGACCTAGGCCAAACATACCTTTCGCCATAAACCCTTCCTTCATTACCATGGTTCGACAGGAGCAGTTTGGGGGTAGTGCAAGTGAAAACCCCAATATCCACCTTTACCATTTTAGGAACCTTTGTAGTACTGTGCACATTGCAGGAATGACACAAGAGGAACTCATGATGCAGCTGTTTCCCTTTTCATTAAGAGATAGGGCTGAAGCATGGTTCCAGTCAATTCCTGCAGGGTCCATTCGTACTTGGGATGAGATGCTGCAGAGATTTATGACTAAGTTCTTCCCACCCTCGATGATCATTAAGCTTAGGGATCAAATTAAGACATTCAAGCAGAAAGGACATGAGACAGTGATAGATGCATGGGAGCGGATGAGGGCGAACATTAGGGCGTGTCCCCAACATGGTTTGTCTGAGGCAGAGATTCTTTATGCATTTTATCAGGGTCTGACTCCTGGAGATAGGCAGTGGCTTAATGGGACATCAGGGGGAACCTTTATGGATAGGACTGCAGAGGATTGTAGGAGGATTTTGGATGCCTTAGCTGAAGATGAGGAGTTGTGGGGGAATGGTGAGAGGAATGTCCCTACAAAGTTAGGAGAGATTGGAGCATTGAAGGAGGTTAAGGACGAGCTAGCTATGGTAGTAGACCGACTAGGATGCATGGAGATAGCCCTGAATAAGGTAGTTGTTCCAGTCCCTGGGAAGCCTGTACAACCAGTTCAAGCGGTTCAGACTGTTACATGTCAGTATTGTGGTGGACCTCATCAGTCCTACACATGCCCGACTGCAACAGCTTCTGAAAATCAAGGATATGAAGAAGTGCAGGATGTTCAGTATGTGCAGAACCAAAGGAGACCCATAAACCCACATACAAACAACCCACCATTTCAGCAGGGACCTCCAGGATTCTTTCAGCAGAATAGGCCTTTCTACCCACAGCAGCAGCAGCCTAAGCCAGTCCCCAATCCAGCTTCTGATCCGACTTTGGGACTTCTTCAACAAATTTTGGATAGCCAAACTCAGACATCCAAGGAGATCAAGACTTTTGTAGCCCGCACTGAGGACTACATGGCTAGGAATGATGCTGAGTTGGCCAATATTAAAGCTGGGCAAAGGAATTTGGAGCAGCAAGTAGGAAACTTGGCTGCACAGTTAGCACAGAGAGCTCAGGGTACATTGCCTAGCAATACTGAATTGAATCCAAGAGAGAGGTGCCAGGCCATCACGACTAGATCTGGACTTACAATTAAGGACCCAGTGCCTAGACATCTGCAGATTGTTGAGGAGGAGCCTGAGGAGACACAGAAAGACCATGCAGACAAGGAGCCTGAGAAGAAGAAAGCGGTGGTGGAAACTCAACTTCCCAAGTTGCCTTTTCCACGACGTGCACAATCGTCTGCTGATGATAAAAGTTTCAGGAAGTTTTGCGAAATTTTTAGCAAATTAGAAATTAATATTCCTTTTATTGATGCTTTAATGAATATGCCTAAGTATGCAAAATTTCTTAAGGATATTGTGTCCCGAAAGCGTAAACTTGATAGTGGGTTGGTTTCTATTTCAGGGGAGTGCAATGCTTTATTGGAGAAGCCATTACCAAGGAAGATGAAAGATCCAGGGAGGTTCACCATCCCTTGCACCATTGGAGGAGAAGAGTGCAAGGATGCCCTGTGTGATTCGGGAGCTAGCATCAATTTGATGCCCATGTCATTGTACAAGAAGTTGGGACTTGGAGAAGTGAAACCAACAAGGATGATTTTGCAACTGGCAGACCTTTCTCAAAAAGCACCGTTGGGTATTTTGGAGGATGTGTTGGTAAAGGTTGATAAATTTATTTTGCCTGTTGATTTTGTAGTACTTGACATGGATGAGAAAAGAGAGGTACCACTGATTTTAGGAAGTCCATTTTTAGCTACTTGTCATGCCTTAATTGATTATAAAAATGGAGTGGTAACCCTTAGAATATGAGAAGAAACAGTGACATTTAATGTGAACAATATGGTTAAACAATCTTCTCATGCATCTGAAATTAATTTAATTGATTGTATTTATCATGATTGTGATAGTGAATTTGATAACGATTTTTGGGAGGAATGTGAGAATTGGTTGCAGGAACAGGAAGAGGAAGTGAAAACAGCTGAATTGGTGCATAGGGTGTCAAAATTGCACCCCAAGGGGCAAATTCGAGTACAAAACAGCTCAAAACAGCTTTCTGCACGCGAAACGGAGCCAGAACGCGAGGTCAGCGCGCGAAATGACGAAGCCGCGCGCACGTGGCGCGAGGCGAAACTCGACCGCGGAGCCACCGCGGCCGTTTCCGAAACGGCGCGGTACCCGCGCGGTCTGGGCGCAGACCGCGCGCCGAGCGCGCGGACAGAGCAGAGACTCTGTTCTGAGTCCGCGTGCTCGGTTTCTGACAGGGAGTCTTCTTCTCCTCTTTTGGCTCCTTCCTTACCTGTCCTTACACCTTTATTGCCATCAATTCAATCTCCGCCTGAGCTTAAATTGAAGGAACTACCAACTCATCTTAAATACTTATTTTTGGGATTGAATGACACACTTCCTGTTATTATTTCTGCAGGACTTTCAAGTGAACAGGAATGTGCATTGACTGAGGTGCTGAAGAGACATATCCGGGCTATTGGATGGACCATTGCAGACATTAAGGGAATTAGTCCTAGTGTTTGCATGCACAAGATTAGACTCGAGACGGACATGCAACCAGTCAGACAACCGCAGAGACGGTTGAATCCACACATGCAGGAGGTAGTCAGAGCTGAGATAGTAAAACTATTGGATGCAGGAATGATTTATGCTATCTCAGACAGTGAGTGGGTGAGCCCTATCCATGTAGTACCTAAGAAAGGGGGTATCACAGTGACAGAGACTGAGGATGGGGAGTTAGTAGCATCTAGGCCAGTTACGGGGTGGAGAGTGTGTATTGACTATAGGAGATTAAATTCTGCTACTAGGAAGGACCACTTCCCATTACCTTTCGTGGACCAGATGTTGGAGAGGATAGCCGGCCATGATTTCTACTGCTTTCTGGACGGGTATTCGGGGTATAACCAAATACCCATCGCTCCGGAGGACCAGGATAAGACGACATTCAATTGTCCATATGGCACTTATGCATATCGCAGAATGCCATTTGGCTTGTGCAATGCCCCGGCCACCTTTCAGAGATGTGTGATGGCCATCTTCTCAGATTTATTGGAGCAGGCGATTGAGATTTTTATGGACGATTTTTCAGTATTTGGGAAGTCATTTGAAGAATGTCTGCATAATTTAGAGATGGTCTTGGCTAGGTGTGAGGAGTCTAGTTTAGTCCTAAACTGGGAGAAGTGTCACTTTATGGTCCGTGAGGGGATAGTTTTGGGACATAGGATCTCAGGGGAAGGGATTGAAGTAGACCGGGCTAAGATTAGTTTGATTGAGAAGTTACCACCTCCAGTTGATGTTAGAGGAGTGAGAGCCTTCTTGGGACATGCAGGGTTTTACAGGAGGTTTGTAGAAAAGTTTGCAGATGTTGCCAGGCCTCTTTCTGATTTGACTTGTAAGGATGTCCCATTTATCTTTGATGATAAATGTATGGCAGCCTTTGAGACATTGAAGAAGAGACTGACAACAGCCCCTATCATTCAGGCTCCTGATTGGACTTTGCCATTTGATATGATGTGTGATGCCAGTGACTATGCAGTTGGAGCTGTTCTGGGCCAGAGGAAGGATAGGAAGATGCATGTGATTTATTATGCATCAAAGGCACTTAATGGAGCGCAAAGGAATTATTCTACTACTGAGAAGGAATTTTTAGCTGTGGTATTTGGATTTGAGAAATTTAGATCTTACTTGGTAGGGTCTAAGACATTTGTCCACACTGATCATTCTGCTATCAAGTGTCTGACTGCAAAGAAGGAGAATGCAAAGGCTAGATTTATTAGATGGACTTGTCTTCTGCAAGAGTTTGATTATGAGATTATTGACAGAAAAGGGACTGAGAATCTAGTAGCTGACCATTTATCCAGAATCAAGCCTGAGAAGGAGGAACATGATTGGGAGATTCCTGATTCTTTCCCTGATGAGCATCTTTTTTCTATTCATACTCCTGACCCTTGGTATGCTGATGTTGTTAATTATTTGGTTGCAGGGTATGTTCCTACTCATCTCCCACCACATCAAGTGAAGAAATTCATGAGGGATGTCCACATGTATCACTATGATGATGGAGAGTTATTTAGGTTGTGTTCGGACCAAGTGCTTAGGAAGTGTGTTCATGAAAATGAAATTTTAGACATCCTAGCACAGTGCCATTCTTCACCAGTTGGAGGACACCATGGAGCTAATCGCACTGCATTTAAGGTATTACAATCTGGTTTCTATTGGCCTAACATATACAAAGATGCTCGTATTTTTGTGCAGGCATGTGACAAATGTCAAAGGCTCGGTGGAATTGGACCTAGGGATGAGATGCCCCTAACGAATATTCAAGAAGTTGAAATTTTTGATGTTTGGGGTATCGATTTCATGGGTCCCTTTCCATCGTCCTATGGAAATCAATACATTCTAGTTGCAGTGGACTATGTGTCCAAGTGGGTGGAAGCTTTAGCCATGCCAACCAATGATTCCAAGAGGGTGATTGCTTTTCTCAAGAAGCATATTTTCACTAGATTTGGAGTGCCTCGTGCTATTATCAGTGATGGTGGTACACACTTCAAGAATAAGTGGTTGGAGGCGGTCCTAGTCAAGTATGGGGTGAAACACAAAATTGCTACGCCATATCATCCCCAAACTTGTGGACAAGTGGAAGTGAGCAACCGAGAGCTTAAACATGTGCTGGAGACTACTGTCAAACATACAAGAAAAGATTGGGCAAACAAGTTGGATGATGCACTTTGGGCATATCGCACTGCCTACAAAACTCCATTGGGTATGTCTCCTTTTCAATTAATTTTTGGTAAAAGTTGTCACTTACCTGTGGAGGTCGAGCACAAAGCCTTTTGGGCTACTCGGCTAGTCAATTTTGATTTAGCAGCTGCAGGAGAAAAGAGAAGAGAACAATTGCTAGAGTTGGAGTATTGGAGAGCTGTGGCCTATGAGACCTCAAATTCTTACAAGGATAAAACCAAGATGGTTCATGATAGGCGATTGAGGGCTAAGCAATTTCGTGAAGGAGAAAAAGTTCTTTTATTTAATTCTCGACTGCGATTGTTCCCAGGGAAGTTGCGTTCTAAATGGTCTGGCCCTTTTATTATTTCTAAAATTTTTCCTTCTGGTGCAGTTGAGCTGGATGATGGAAGCACAAAGTTCACTGTGAATGGACATCGTTTAAAGCCATATATGGAATTAGCATGTCGGTCCATTGAGTCATGGAGACTTGAATAAAGAGCTACATAGGGTGTCTGGCTGTCGACGTTAAATGCAGCGCTTTCGGGAGGCAACCCGAGTGTTTTTCAATTTTTATCTAGTTTTAGTTTTTAGTACTTTAGTTTTAAATTTTTTTTTTTTTGGATTTAATTGGTGAATTTTCTTGGCAGGAAGTGGTGTAGAACTGAATTGAAAAGCAAGGATGGAACACAAAATTTCGCACACATAATATTTCAAGGGGCATTTTGAAGTGTTGGGCGTGGCCACGCCTAAGGGATTAAATTACACTGAAGTTGACATGAAAGGAAGAGGACGGACAGGACAATTTGAAGCCTTGTGCGTGCGCACGCCCAAGGAGTCAATTTACACTGGAGTTGAAGTGGAAGGAAGGAAGTCCACCAGGCTAAATAAGAGCCTTGGGCGTGGGCACACCCAAGAAAGAGGAATGGCCTGCAAATTCAAGAGAATTATAAAAAAAAAAAAGAAAAAAAAAAAAAAAAAAAAAAAAAAAAAAAAAAAACGTCAAAAAGACGCCGCGCGGTACCCGCGCGGTCTGGGACCGACCGCGCCACGACCGCGCGGGTCGGCCAGGGGCCTTAATCAGACCGCGAGCGGGGGAGCAGTCACGGGTGCCCTCATTTTTTCTTCCCCCTCTACGCGAGACAGCCCTTCCTCTCCCCACATTCGGTAATCTCTTGCCAATTTCTCTTCAAATCTTCACTTATTTCATCAACCAAGGTATGTTTCTACTTCTATCTTCATTTAATTTCAAGTTTTATGCTTTGGATTTGTTGATTTTGTGAAGAACATGTGAAATTAGGGTTTATGTTAGAATTTGGGGATTTTGCTTCTTATGCCTAATTGTGTGCAATTAATGCTTTAATTGTGGTATTAGAATACTTGTTGATGATTTTAAACATGTTGGTGCATCTTGTTTGCATACTCTTCGAGATTAAATGTTGGATTTTTGAAAAATTGTGAAGAACATGACTATTTCGAATTTAATTAACAATGTAGGCTTTGATTTGAGTAGAATATTGTTTGGTGATGCTACATTGTGATTATTCATTGATGATTGGGTGATTGTTTCAATTTTTGGGCAATTATTCATGAGTTTACAATTAAATTTGAAATTAGGCCTAAAAGTGCACACAACATGTTGGATGAAATGCCACAATGAGTTCCATAATTGTTTTCATGAGATTTTTGCTTTGGATTGCCTTGATTTTGTCTTGATGAATGATTAGGCTTGAGTTTATTAGATTATATGTCTTAGAAGCCTAGGAATTGGTGACTTTCTGTTTATTTTACCTTGCTTTATACCTAGTGTGAGGATTGTCGTTCTTTATTTGATATTGGGTATTTTGCAGGATGATTCTATCCATGATACTCGTCTTAGCATCTCTCATGTGCCCGCCTGGGCGCAAGAGGCGAGCCACGCATGATCACGAGGCCGGTCCTAGTGCCCCAGCGGCAGTGATACCTCCGGAGGTGGAGTCTGACTCTGAGGAGGAGGCACCTCCTGTCTCTAGGCTTCCCAATCTTCCCGAGGAGGACAGGCCAGACGAGTGGGTTAGACGGAGATTTGCTTCTGCATCGTCCCAGGATTTCTATTATGATTAGTTGAGAGTCAACAGGGCGTATATTCCAGAGAGAGGCTTCCTTCAGGCACACCTTAATGACGATAGAGCGAGGCTTTTGCTAGACCACTTGGGATGGACTCGGTTTGCCGTTAGTCCTTCGGGTCGGGCTTCAGGATATCTCGCCATGGAGGTCATAGCTAACATCGGAGGTGTGGGCGAGGACACGGACTTATCCCGAGTTCGAGTGCGCGGTCGCAGGGTTGATTTTAGTGCTAGGGCAATTAATGCCCATTATGGCATGCCTAATGAGGGGGTGACCGAGTTTCCATATGAGCAGAGAGGACCAGTCCCTGATTATGGAGCTCTATGTACTGACCGAGCACCGGAGTTGGAGAACCAGCATGAGTTGCGCCTGCGGACCATGGATTCGGTATGGCGAGTTCTAGCACATTTGTGGCTAGGACGCGTCCATCCTATTACTAGGTCGCACGTACTGGTGCCTTGGATTTATGACATCATTCACTTTATCGCCCGAGGCGGTAGAGTGAATTTGGGGGCCTTTGTGGAGGCCAACTTGCGAGAGCTCTCTCGGGGTCGACAGTCCCGCCAGATCACCCATGTGCATCTCATACGGGACATCTGTTTAGCCAGTGGGATTAATGCTTCTGGGGATCCTTATTTATTGGAGGCCGGCTCTCACTATCAGATAGAGGGATACGCTCCGAGGCGGACTGCATTGCGACGTGGCGCACCTCCGGCGATACTTCGGCCGGAGCCAGAGGATGGTGGACTGATCATTGAGATTCCACGACCACCACCACCCCCTCCTGCAGTTGATCCACCGATTCCTCCACCGATGCCTCCGCCGGGACCGGATATGGCCGCCATGATGGAGATGATGCAGGGGATGCGAGTTGACATGGACGCTCGCTTCACTCGATTGGACACCCGCATGGATGAGATGCATGCCTACATGCGCGGTATGGACGAGTACATGCGTGGCCATTTTCCACCGCATTTTCCACCACCGGATCAGTGATACTACGGTTTTTCTTTCTTTCTTTTTATTTTTTTTAGTTTATTTTTATTTTTATTTTTATTTTTATTTGGAGTCTATGTTTAGGATGTGGAATTTATTTGTAGGAGGAATTTTTAGGCGTAGTTCTTGAGTATGCTTTTAATTTGGGGTTGTATTATGTTCTATTCTGGATCTCTTATCTTATGACCCTATGCATGTTATGTTGATTTTTATTAGTGTCATGTAGTATCACTATGAGGGATTCTGTGATTGATATGTGGGCCTTGGTTATTTGCTTAGTCATTGAGGACAATGCCAATCTTTAGTGTGAGGATGGGGGAATACCCCAAGTTCATGATACATTGCTCACTGCACGTCACCACTAGTAATTGTATTTTTGTCTAGGAGTTGAACTTGACTGAAAACTTATGAGAGTAGATGGATTAGTTGAGTTTAAATGAGTCCCCTCATGCTACATAACCATTAGAGGTTCAACCAAAAAGCCCTTGGGTGAGAATTTTGGCCTTACTTTTTCTTGATTGTGTGATCCGGGCATGCTTGTGGAATTATTTATTTGTGATTATAATGCATGTGATTACTACTGGGATTTTGATGAGGAATATGATATAGGCACCTAGAAGCTCATGGCCTAAACACTTCCTACCTTTCACATATTTATCTCTAGGGAAGCCCCTCTGAGCCTATTAGCTTGTTTCTTTGATAACCCACTATATTTTCCTCACTAGCCACGCATTTTTATAAGCCTTCAGAATTTAAACCCGTGGAACAAGTGAATTTTTTTAGTGGTACATTGGGCATGTGGTAATTTTTTTCGGGAAGCCTTAGAAGAAAAATTCTTTGAAAAGAGATGGAAGAATAGGAAGGAATTTTTTGAGAAGAGTATAGTGCCTACATTTTGCTATTGTTGAAAAAAAAAAAAAAAGAGAAGAAAAAAAAAAAAAAAAAGAGAAAAGAAGAAAAGTGGATTTATATAGCTTACACAGTTGTTCCGCTGACAAAGAGTTTACACTCTAAGTCAAGAACAACAAGAGTTGAAGTTCCGTCTGCACTATTTGGATATTGGGATTCCTCTAAATAAAACTGTAGAGTTATGTAAATCTACCAAAAAAAAAATGAAAAAAAAATTAAGAAAAAAAAAAGAAAAAAAAATATAAAAAAATACAATAGCAATTTATGTTGGGCACATACTACTACATTTTATGCATTGAGTTGAGCTCTTGATGCGATGTTATGGGGCATCATATTTGTCATATTTGGGTATTTGGGATCATTTTTGGAGGAGTATTGGCAGTTGAAGAACTTGTTCCACTTTTGTTAGCCTACTTTATCCATATTTTCCTACCTCATGACCCTAGCCCCGTTACAACCATTTTAAAGACCTATTGATTCCTTATGAGAAATCCTAAGTTGGTGATTATGTGATTGTGTTACAAATTTATACTGATACTTGCATTGCCGTGGTATTGAGTGATTTTTTTTCCTGATCATATATGAGAGCACTTCATACACTTATATATATTTTCTTGTGCGATCTTGGTGAGGGTTGAGCTAAGTGGAAGTGTTGGTATTGAGGGGACGAATGAGAATTTGGTTTTGACATCTGCTTGAGTTTGTGATTGGTTGGAGTTCGATTTTTAGACATTTTGGTGGCTATTATGTGTGTTAGACATTGCTAGGTCTTAGTTTTACCTTGTTCGGGGACGAACAAGACTTAGTGTGAGGATGTTGATACCTTGCACAGAGTGCGGTATTTTCTTGTGATTAAGTGATAAGTTAAAGGCTTAATTTATGGAAAATGGGGAATTAATTGCTAAAAACAATGATTTTGGGTAAAAGTAATTAATTGTGATCTCATTCATGACTTTATGCATTTTTAATGTATTTTGTTGTGAGATTGCATGATTTTAGGTGTTTTTAGCAAGCTTAAGGAAAAAGGACCAAAAAGAAGTCAATTGGAGCTCAAAAACTCGGAAAACAGAAGACGGAAGAAGGATCGCACGGCGAATCGACCGCGCAACCGAGCGCACGACGGAGGACTGCCGCGCGCTAGGCGCGCGGTCTGGGAAGCACCGCGCCAGGACCGCGCGGGTTGCGGAGTTGGCCCAAATCTTGGGCTGATTTCGGGTGATTTCGTGTATCTCCTGACTGATTCATATCTTCTGCTATCCAGTCTATAAATAAAACGTCTCCAAGCCAGTTGAGGGTTCCGCGAATCAGAAATTGAATCTCAGAAAAATTCCATATCTTTTCATCATTCATCTGGGAAACAAGAAGAAAAAGTGCAAGGCAATCGAGTGGAGATCTACACCGGACTTTCTTCACCATTATTGTCACAGACTATGTTTTCTTTTATTATTATTTTGCGTTTTTGTGACATTATGCTAGGCTAATCCCATCGTTTGGGGAAACCTAGATTTTGACATTGTTGATGTTTGCTTTTGATTTATGAATTTCGTTAATTATATGTTAATTTGTTCAATTCTTATAGGTGTTTGGTGAGACCGAGAGGAGATCTGAACTAGGGCTTTCTATTGTTTAAGTGGTTGAAAAATACTTAAACAAAAATAATTGAACGAATTAATTCTAATAATTGGTAACTTGAAAAAGAGCCAAAAATTGTTAGAACCAACTTAGGATAATCACTAGCCGGAGGAATTGCATGTCATTAAAACCGAGAGGTTTCTAAATTGTGATAATTCTAAGTAGGCATAATAATTAATTAAAAATTGGATTTTTATAAACAATAGCAGAATTTATCAACAATTGAAAGATCTAGGGATCCCCATTCACCATCTAGTGCATAAATCATTTATCTTCTTCTTGTGTTCATTAATTGGAACTTTTAGTTATTTTATTTTAATTGCAATTTTAGGAATTTAGATAAACCAACTTAATTGCATTTTAATTTTCATCGCTACTTGAATTTAGTAAATTATAGCAGTTCATTGTTCCCTGTGGATTCGACCCGGTTTCACCGGTTATTACTTGGACCGTACACTGCGGGTTGTGTTGGAAAATATTCCACACACCAAGAGGACAGCCATGGTTGGGGGTGACGATGGCAGTGGGATGGTGATGAAGGTGGAAGCGGCGGCGGCCGTGGCTATCGGAAATGGAGTGGTGGTGGTGAGGAGGAGCTGCCGGCGACTGATTTTGGTGGTGGTGGCGGAGATTGAGGCGGCGAGAGGTCTGAGGAGGAGAGTGGCCACGGTGGCTGAGGACGCCGGCGATGGTGCGGCTGGTTGGGGGGGGGGGGTGGAGATGGTATGGTGGTGGTGTGGCTCGGATCTTGTGGAAAAATGGATGATGGTGGTGCGCCGGCGACGAGGGCAGTGTTGGAGACGGAAGGGGGAGGAGATGGAAAAGGTGGTGGCCGGAGGGATGATCGGAGGTGGTGGCCGGCGGCGGCGGCAGCGCCGGCGGCAATAGGGGGATTAGGGTTGGGGTTAGGTTTAGGGTTGGGTATTGGGCTCTGGGTGGTATTGGGCCAATGGTGGTGTAATGGGCTAAATTGGGTGTTGGGTTGGAACAAATGTTGGAGTGGGCTTAGGGGATTGTTAGGCCTGTGGCAGCTTTGGACTTAATAAATCTCTTGGACCAATTTATCAAATCACCTGCAATTAATTAAAATTAAAAGTGATTAGTGGACCAATTAATTTTTTAAATATAGCAAAAAATAGAGATAAAACTAAACATAGAAAAATAAATATATACATCAAAATATAAAGTAATATAAATATGTATATTTATTCCACTTGATTATTTGGTTTGTATTCCATTTAATGAATTCGTGTTCCACCGAATAGACAACACCGAACCAAAATTATCAAATGTGGGATATTTAATATTTTATCATGTTTTTGGATTTTTATAATACAAATTTAATAAAAATAATAATATTTTTGTGTTTTTCAATACCCGCTTATTATTTATACAAACTTGCAAATATCTGTCAAATTCAACTGCTTTCTTATTTAAATAAGACCGGAATGCGATCAAATGCCCATGTTTAGACACGGAAATAGATTGAAAATAATGGTGAATTTTGGCCATTATCATCAGCACCAAATCATTCACAAAATGATTTTATAAAAGAAATGATGAGGCTTCCCTTTCGAAATTCGAACTAGGAATGAGAATGGGATGGTTTACCACAATGACTGAGGAAGTATGGGCATGTCCGAACTCCCACCCCCACCTCAATCCTCATCCAGTTGCTTATCAAAATATCTTATCCGGACAAAATTATATCACATTTTAATCTACCCTAATTTGTAAATCAAACACTTAGTACTGAAGCATAAAAATACATTAATTAAACATAAAAATAAAAAATAAATCACGCAAAACATTCATTAATCAAAATTGTTCATTATATTCTTTTTTTTTTTTGTGAACAGGACGCTCAAGCGTCAGCAAAGATGAAGAAACTAAAAAATCTACAGCAAGGTGAAGGACCAAGGAAAAACAAGAATCAATCAAAACCTAAGAAAGGAAACTCCCGTCAAATCTGCCGCATACGCTTCTCGAGATGTTCATTATATTATTTGATACCCAGTAATTCACCAAGAAAATTCAAGTGTACGTCAACATTAATTAATCAAAAGACTCAATAATATCAACCAAACCTCAAAACAAAAAATAAGCCATATAAAAAAAACAGTCATCAATCAAACTCAGATAATTTCAACTATATATCAGCAAAAACCATCAAACTAAACAAAATATTCATCCCAAATTCCTAAACCGAAATGTAGGAAAAAAAAAATACAGAGGGAAATGGATTAGAGTAACAAATTCATTATATATTTTATTAGTACGTATTTGGGGTGAGGTGAGGTCACCCTTCCCATCCCGCCCTGACCGCCTCGCCCCCAACAGAAATTTTCGGGTTCGAATTTTTCCATCTGAGTTTGGGTATTTTCCCATCATTACTTCCACTTCAATGACATTTCAACCGAAACATGGAAAGAAATCTCATAGTCCTTATTCGATTTCCATAAGCCTTCTAGAAGAATCTTCTTCACAAGGCAACTTGATCCTGCCTTGTTCATCCTATATATCAATCTTCCTAAACCATGACGGAAAAAAAAAACTTCTTCAAAATATGTAGTAATTTTTTTTGCGTTAAAATTATGTAGTAATTCTTTTCAAACAACCATTATTGAAATAATCTTCTCTTAATTCCAAAAATCTTGCAATAATATTTAGCCGAAGTCCATTCTCAATATACCATGAAACACGTCTTTTCATAAATTACACCTCCTTCTAAGTTTATCGACTGTTCACTGATCTACGTAGAAAACACATATGCATTGTGAGCTAGAGGGTATAGATTGTATACTGAAACGGCATGTCCTGGAGGTAATACATTAACTTTGGAAATGTGGTTATATATTATAGTTATTTAAAATAAGTAGGAACGTTTATTACTGAGATTATTATCATTTGTGCATTCAATTAATCCCATTTTCAGTGGATGAGGACTTAGGGCCTGTTTGTTTTGGCTTGTGAAAAAAGGTGAAGTCAGTAGAAGAAAGAGAAGGAGGGAGAAGGAGAATTCAAAAGCAAAAGCAGATCAAATAATTGTTTGGATGGATATTATTAAAGTTGCTTTTCAACGGAAACATGTTTGGATGAATTGTACGTAGAAGGACTTTTAATATATTAAAATTACTAAAATGGACATAATTAAATATTATAATGATATTTATAATTAATTTTATTTCCTTTTTAAATAGGGTTATTTTTGTATTTTTATTACTAAATGACTTCTCCTTTTTAAAAAAGTAACCCTCTACCTACTTTGAAAAAAAGTAGAATTTTAACTTTTGCTTCTCCTTTTATTTTAAAAAAAAGTCAAAACAAACAGCTAAAAAAATTCAAAAGGACTTTTGAGAGAAGCAAAAGTCAAAAGGAGAAAAATTAAGGCAAAACAAACAGGCTCTTAGTCTAATTGGCCAAGTCTCTTGACTTCCAACTGAAGGTTGGAGGCCCCTATCCCTCCTCTTTATTCCCTTTTTATTTGTGTGGCATGGGCTTCCACCATCTATTTCCTAACCTGTATAGACTGTTCAGAAAGAAAAATAAAATTAATCCCATTTTCATGCAAATGTTGTACATTTATATGGTATAGTATCAAATTTTTGTAGGGGTGAAAACGGGACGGATACGGGCGGATAGTACTCATCCCGTATCCTATCCCATATTTTTTTGTCGAATATGGAATCGGATACGAATAGGCCGGATACAAATACGAATTCGAATATTTCGGGAAACGGATACGAGACCGATTCGGATTTTAACTCGGATAATCTTATAATTACTAAAATTAATTTTTTTATAATCTTTTAAGCGAAATCGGAATATACTACTATGTAAGCTAAACTAAATTTTTAAATTTTTCAAGATTATTAGTTATTTCGTTCAAAACATCTAAATAACATCACTACAACATGTTACATACTACAGTTTTGATGCAAAGAACCTAATGTTGTAGTCGAGTTGATTGATATGATTTGATTTAATATATAACATATGGCTTTCAAGCTTTTGATTATATTTATACATATAGTATTACTTATTTATTTTATAGTTAATATAAAATATTATATTATACATAAATAAATATATATAAATTTTCGGATATTCGGATAGAAAATACGGATAATATCCGCATTATATTCGGATTTTTCGGATACGGGCGGATATTTACAATCCCATATCCTGTCCCGTATCCGCCGGATATAAAAATTCGAATTCGGATTCGAATATAATCGAATACGGCGTCGCATCGGACGGATATTATCCGCCCCACTTTCACCCCTAAATTTTTGTATAAATTCTTTTCCATAGCCTGTTAAGCCAAAAAAGAAGAAAAAGAAAAAAATTGGTATAAATGTATATCACATGTCTGATTTGTACAGTCATTCCATTAATTAAGATTTACTAATAATTTAATTAATCCTATCATTCAAACTATGTAAACATTATTTTGAGAGATGCACCCTTAATTGCCCAGGCAGATTCTCAAGGAATTAGTCTTGTATTCAATTTGGCCTGGGGATACCCGGTTATTCACTAAAAAATTATGTAAACTTCGTACATTGGACAAAGTACACGGATTCGGTTTAATTTGGATGTAGAATTAGCAGGAGTTGAATTGCTAAAGTAGTGTTTTGTATGTGATGAGTGTTTTTATACAGCGACACCTGATCGGGTAGGCATGCTACCACATGTTGAATATCAGTGGTGGCCTGGTGGGAGCTCATGCCACACTAATTACGAAGATATAAAGAGGAGGGATAGAATGTCGGGTGGGGAATCGAGTCAAATGTTAGAAGTCAGTAGATTTAACTACTGGGTCAAGTCCTCATCTCCTTAATAGTACTTATTATTGAATAACTATTTTATTTTACTTATCAAATCTAGTTACATATAATTAAAAATATTACATATTATGCTATTATCTCTATCATATTGACTTACTAGTAATAATATTATATTGGGCATAACGTAATAATATTATATTGGGTATAATGTTATTATCTCTATCAGATTGACTTTATTTGTATTGTTATCCATTTAGTGTTGTTACATGATAATAAGATAATTCATCCACATTATTCCTAATGTATTTTTAAATTTGAAGCTCATTTTTGAATGATTTTTTTTTAACTTAAGGAATTAATGTTGATTACTATCATCTATATCTATATCTATATTCTATATAAAAATAATATAGTCAAGTTTCCCCCCACTTCCCCACCCCCTTTTTCCAACAATCACATCTAATTCATCCAACAATGTTTAATCCTAAAATTTTAATATTCTATATTCAAATATCCATAAATTTTATTAATATCCAATATTAATTCATATAAGATTTGAAAATATAAAATTCATTCGGATAAAGACCACATATATATAAATATTATATTATATATTCATATCTATAAATTCTTTAATATATCTATTATCTATTATTAATCTATATCTATATATCTATATTCTATATAGTATATATATATATCTATTATACTATATAAATGGGAGAACCAAATCTTCCCAAACTTCTCCAATTTCAATCTACACCGTACATTTTATTCTTCAATTCAAATCTCAACCGTTCATCTGATTGCAGCTGAATTGAAATTCACTCCATTATTTTCTCATCGTGGATTTTTCTTGGCTATTGTGTCGGTTTAGTGGAGTTGATTTTTTCCAGAATTCTCCTTCATCGTTCATCGTTCTCTCTGCTTCTCCTCCGTTGCTGTGGGAGCCTCAAGTCGCCGCCAGCCCCCTTCCGCCCAGCGACGCCGCCGCCCTTGCCTCCACAACCGCCGAGGCCTCTCCTTTCCTCCTCCGCTGCTCCAATCGCGCGCGCCATCCCTTCCCGCCCCGCGAAAACGACGGCACACACGGCCCCCCGCTCCCGCACGAGGCTTCGTGCACACCGACGCATAGGGGATTCGTCCCGTCGCCCGCGCGCCCTCGCCTTGCCCGCATCTTGCCCACTGCGCACATTCGTCGTACCTCTGTCTTCACCGCCGTTTCCCATACCCTCGCACTGTAAGGTCCTTGTTCTTGTTCTGTGCTTCGATTAATTTCCCTGGTTCCATTCATGCTGCAATTTGTATTTACCAGAAATGCAACCACTTCGTGATCTTGAGGGGCAGATTCAATATAGGGCTTTCAATTCTTTAATCAACCTAACAGGCCCCAAGAGTTGGGATTCTTTACTTAACGGTTTCACCTTTTCCATTATGTTCGGTTTGGAATTCGAAGCTTGCCCTTATTTATTGATTTAACCTTGCATGCAACTCTGCATTATGTACGAGCTTAATGAAAAGAATGTTTTCCCTATTCCATTTTTGAATGGCTGCTAAGATAAAACATAATTTTTTTTCATTATAACCAGTAACTTGTAAGAATATATACTTGTTTTACATTTCCCTCTACATTAATAATTTATTTTAACATTAGTATTCTTTGGAATAATTGGAAAATTCTTTTCAACATTTTTTAAATCTGGGACTCTATCGACTAATTACAAAATCCCAATTTGACTCACATGGTTTTGGAAGGTTAGAAATGCCAATGCTGCTTTCATATGCTTCACTATTGCTAACTTTGTATTTTTGAAGCATCTTGAATGAACAAATTCTGTTGACAGATTGCCTAGGAAGGACTCAGGCACCATGTGTTTGAGGATTCATTGGCTGACCTTCAAGCTGATGACGACCACGCCTTCAGAAAGATTCGTTTGAGCCCTCATGATGTTCAGGGGAAAACTGTTCTCACAAACTTTTGGGTAGGAATTGAGGCATTTTTACCAACTTCCTGCATTTGGTGTTATTATTTTCTCTGATATACTTACCCCACTTCCTGCATTTGGTGTTCCTTTTGACATAGAAGAGGTGAGGGGTCCTATAATACATTCTCCCATTCGTTCTGAAGCGGGATTGAAAGCATTGCACCCGATTGATTTGGGGAGGTTGGAGTTTGTCGGGAAGTCTCTTAGTATATTGCGGAAACAGGTTTGTCGTGCTTCACAAATAATGACCCTTGCCCCTGGATTGATTACGGAATTGATGAAGTTGCTGTTTATTTTCTGATATTTTAGGTAGGGGGACAAGCTGCCATATTGGGTTTTGTGGGAGCTCCCTGGACCATTGCTACCTACATTGTTGAAGGTGGGACAACTCGCACATATACAACAATAAAGAGTATGTGCCATACGGCACCCCATTTGCTGAGGAGTCTTTTGTCTCATCTGACAAAGGCAATATCTGAATATGTCATCTATCAAGTGCAGTCCGGAGCTGATTGCATACAAATATTTGATTCATGGGGCGGTCAACTACCACCTCATATGTGGGAGCAATGGGGGAAGCCTTACATAAGTGAGGTACTTCAAGCTTTACTATCTGTCCTTGCCTTTTCTTTGTAATGAAATGATCAAAGTTGTATGTATACACTTATGAAATGCAGATAGTAAGAGTCGTGAAGGAGAGGTGCCCTCAAACTCCACTTGTGCTCTATATTAATGGAAATGGCGGGCTTTTGGAGCGGATGAAAAGGACTGGAGTTGATGTGATTGGGCTTGACTGGACGGTGGATATGGCAGATGGAAGGAAGCGCCTCGGAAATGATATTGGTATTCTAGGAAATGTAGATCCTGCCTGCCTATTTTCCACGCTTCCTGCATTGACCGACGAAATTAACAGGTTTGAGCAATCAACTTAAGATTTATGATCTAATGTTAGAGCAATTGAATTTTATGGCAAAAAAGTTTCATTCATTGATCCCATGTCTGTCCATTTGTGTGCTTTTGCATGCCACAAATTCTAGCTCGAACTAAAAAATCGGATTCCAATATTGTCACCAACGTGCATTCATTCAATGATGCCATTAATGGCATCTTCACACTTCACTCTCACTCGCAACTGTCACTGTGCTGTCTGCCACTGCTCCAGTGCTACTGCCCGCCCTGTCCCGATTTCCCTTCCCTGAATTTCCTATTTTATTATTCCCGTTGCTGGAGACCTGTTGGCCGTGGCTATTAGCTATGTCTTCTCCAGCTTCAGCAACCAAGACTGCTGCTCCTTGCGGCTCTTGGATCTCTCCGATCACTGCAGACGTCGTTTCCGCCTTAGATAACCGCCTCGGCGACTTCGCGCCTGACTCTTTGGGCTCCATTTTCTGGCTAGAATCCCGTCCCAACGAATCTGGGTATTTCTTTTACTGCTCTACTTGTCTCATACCACCATAACTTCGGATACAATTGAGTCCTTACTTCTTAAGTATTGATATTTTCGTGTTTAACAAATTGAAGTATATATTTTTTGATCGTCGGTTTATTGTGGTTTGAGTTACTTTGGAGTTTGGATGATTTGAGTTTGTATGTAAATTTGCATGGGTATGCGTTCGATGTATTCTGTGTTAGTTTGGTTGATAAAAAATGAAAGATGTGATAAGTATTCAGTTCTTCTGTTCCCATATGTGTTTCTTTTGTTTTGGGTTTCGGGAATTTTGTTTTTGCCCCTTGATGAGGCAGCTGTTAGTTGAAGTTTAGATGTGTAAGACCTGTGATATTTTATTATTATTTGATTACTCCTACTGTGACAAGTGATTTAAATACTTTCTGGATCCTTGAAATTGCTCTATGATGTGTCTTATTTAAAACGATTAAGGACCAGCTATCTATGTTCTATGGAAGAGTAATGAATTCAAATGATATTCTTGATCGTGATGTTATATGTGGTGTGCATGTGTATATTTAGAACTTGGTGCAGAAATTTGATTATACTTATTAAGTAAAGCAAGGATTCTTTCATTAATCATTTCTGGTAGTTTTCTGATAAAAAAACCTCATTGATGTTTATGGGTGTACGGTGTACCTTCTGTTTGCCAAGTTGTCAGGATACCAATAACATGTAGTGTATGTTCTGAACTCATTGAAACTACTGGCGCTTTATAACTCAGAAGAGTTGTGTCCTGCTTTATTGAAATTATTTAATCTTGGAGTAGTATATGCTCACCTTATATCAAATTGCGTTGTGTTTGTTTTCTACTCATTGAAGCTTCTGGTGTGTTTCAGAAGAGCTGTGCTGGTTCGACTAGCAGAGGGCGAAGGGTCCAAGCCCACTGATGTTACACCCAAAGATTTCTGAGTGAGGATTGTGGCACAAGATTATGGAGGTGGAGCTTTCACGATTTATGGAGACTTCGTTGTCTTCTCAAATGACAAGGATCTAAGACTTTATAGGCAGTCAATTTCATCAAATGGTAAAACATTTTTTGCTATTTTTTCTACAATTTTGGCATGTGAGAATTTAAGCAGCACACTTTGGGCTTTCGGATGAAATTTTTTCCATTAGATGAGTTTCTTTGCATAGCATTTTGAGATCCACATTGGGTGAATTGTGGGATTACACCTGATGGGATAGGGCCAATCCACTCATTACCAATTGGTTTTTAGTTGGCAGCTCCTATTCCACCTTTAACATGTTATCTAAGCCATGAGTACTTGTATTCTGATCTGGGTGGTGGGATTCAGTTTCGAGCATGGTTGTTATGGCGTCGACTTGGCGTCGCCACGGCGACGACATGGCGATGTGGCGGTGGTAGAAGACCGCCAGAGAAGGTCGACTCGCCATACAGTTACAACAGCCCCTAAACCCAAAAATTGCCCTAACCTTAAACCCAATTTCGAAACCCTAGCCCTAGACTTACCAAAAAAACTTATACCGCCCTTCTCCTCCAGGCGTCCGTCGTCACCTCTCCGGTCACTGCCTCCCTCCCGTGACCACTACCGGCCTTCTGCATCGGGTTGCCTTTGGTGTATTGTACGCTGGCTCCCAAATTCCATAGGGATTAGTATCTTTTTTTATCAATAAATGTAGTGACCTTCACTCTTCTCTAGAGTTCATTTATTGTAATTTGGTCTTTCCTCTTCTTTGTTCTTAAAGAGTGCATTATTTATTTTCAGCTTTTATTAACAATAATAATAATAATTATGTCATATATATAAGCAATTAAAAATACTTTTCTCATTATATAATATTATTATTAAAAATTATAATTATAATGTAATACTATAATACTACTATTATTTTATTTTATATAAAGAAAATATATATTACACGATATGCCATACTCGCCATATTGTCGCCACGGCGGGCGCCATAACGCCATGGCGTATGGCGGTCCGCCAACGCCGCGCCATAATTGGGCGCCGTGACAACCTTGGTTTCGAGATGAAATATCATCGTCTTTAACATAACAAAAATGTTTTATAGAAAATATACTTGATCAGTTATGTTTTAAGAATGAATATTATATGTTAGAAGCCTAATAACAATATCCTCCTTGACAGAGTATTGATTTTTGGAGTCAATTTTAGTTTCTGAAGTGAAAATCATATTATTGTTTTGCAGATTCATTTCCTGTGCCACTCACACCAGACTATGGTGCACCAGTTGTCTGCTATGCAGATGGAGTTTGATTCTCGATTTAATCGATACCTTACAATAAGAGAAGGTGGAATCTCAATTAGTCTCTCATTCTCTTACAAACCATCTTAGTGAAATCTTCATCCTTTTAAGTTTCCAATTGTGCTATATTTATCTTCTAACAGATCACCGTGAAAATATTACAAGTCCTGCCAAAGCAATTGTTTCAATTGATTTCAGCAACCCCCCAAAAGGTGAAATTTTTCATCTGTGTTTGTGTCTGCGTGATTGTTTCTTGAAATTGGTAGAAGCTGTAATAGTCTTTTTTATCTTCTTACCTATTGAGTTAAATTTCATCATTTGTAATTCAGAACCTGAAGTATTAGTGAGTGGCAGTGACTTCTATGCTTGTCCTCGAATTGATGCCCGAGGTGAATGGATGGCATGGATTGAATGGCATCCGAATATGCATTGGCCTTGGGACAGATGTGAACTTTGGGTTGGCTATTTGTCTGAGAATGGGTTGGTAGAGAATTCTTCATTATTATGTTTTTCTTTTGAAATACTGTTCTTTGATTCACTGTTTTGGAAGTTTTATCTGAGTTATTAGAGAGACCTATTATTGGTTGTAATATTGTGTTTCCTGAACTTCAGATTTTTATAATTAACTTTGTGAATAGCCTAACCTTGTTAAACCTTGCTGTGTCGTCAACTACTAGGTTTAAGTATACATATGATGATATGAAGCAACAAACATTTATCAGTGTATATACATGTTGCTTTCTGGTAAACATGATATATGTGATCATCTGTACAGTGAATCTATTGAATTCTCTTTGGTGTATTTAAATTATGTGCAGCCCATATATTCATTTATAACCAAACCACTGAGTGATGTTTAAGGCACACACAATATATATCCTTACTGTTCTCTTCCCTTGGTTTAACAATCCACCTTCCAGAGACATCAAGAAAAAAATTTGTATTGCTGGTGGTGATCAATCAATAGTTGAATCGCCAAGTGAACCTAAGTGGTCACCTGAAGGTACTATCATTAACCTTGTGATTGATGTTTGAAACAGTTTTTCGTGCTTTTGTACTGGAAGCTTTGTATTGTTTTCCTGTGGGATTTTACCATGGTTCACTAAGAACTCTGAGCAATAATTCTGATGGTTAATACTTCTAACGCCTTGTGAAACGTATTTAAGTACGATCATAGTTGAACTATGGGATATGGGATATAACCAGGTACATTCTTGGAATGGCAAAAGATAGTGCTCCAAAATTGTTCATCTGTTGAGGATTTATGCGTTCAATTTTTACCATACTTAAAATTTTTTATTTCCTAACAGGATCTGTGTGGACCTTGAACAATGATGTATGGTTTATTGCGTTCATTTGCGAAGCATCTTACTCTGACAACAACCTATAATAATTGTATTGGTGCCATGAAGTCTACAGAATTAGTTGCAGTGGGTCAAAGTTTTCATTGACATTATATTATTGTCTTCAATATTTCAGGAGAGCTTTTCTTTGTCACAGATAGGAAAAGCGGGTTTTGGAATATCTACAGATGGGTAATTTCCTTGTCAGTTGTAAATTGCAAGTTAATTTTGTATTCCGTACTTTTATTGTCAGTTGTGGACAACCATGATTCTCGACAAGGATTTGTGATATTTGGCCATTTGACTGAATTCAGTAGTAATACCATGGAAACATATCAGCTGAATATATATGATCAGAATGTGGCATCTGAAAATTGATAAACTGATATGCCATCTGAAAATTGATAGAACAGATTACTTCATGGATTCGTATGTGATTCGATAGGAGGAGAAAATGGTTTCCAAAACTGTATAATAGCAATTTGCTTTGATAATTCTCTATGCTTGAGTTGTTTACCATACATTTCACTTTGATCTCCTAGACAAATGTAACGATCTTATTTCTATTAGTTTTTCCTGCAAAATATTGTCTCTCTGTAGTAACTTGCCTTTTTGTAGTAGGATTGTCTTCATAAAATTTCAACACAAACTCATCATATATCATTATAGTCTTAAGTCTTAACTGTGTTCAACATTGTGTGTTGTCATGGTCATCATTTTGCTTACACACGCACACCTTTTAAGAGTTACCATACCTTTTCAATTCCATGCTTCTCTTCTCCGTTATTCTCAGGTGGAGTCCACGAACGAAGTGTTTCCTGCTTACTCCTTAAATGCTGAGTTCACACGGCCTTTTTAGAATTTTGGCTTGAATTCATACGACTTTATTCAGAGTCCCACTCAGAAGAACCTAATCGCTTGCAACTATAGGTGATTTAATGCTTGGGAATGATAACTTTGGTTTTCAAGGAAACAATTGATAAACCGAGCAAGGCTAAACAAAGCATTGCCTGGATTTTGCTTTATGTGTGACTATTTCTTGACTTGGTGAAAAATATCTGCAGGATGTATGGGAAATCTTATCTCGGAATTCTTGATGTTGTGGAGAGCAAAATATCACTTCTTTACATTCCTTTCACAGATCTATATAATATTGTGAATAACTGCGACACTTTCTACATTATCAAAGAGTTTTCTTATGATATATATTCAAGACATGAGTCTAAGTATTATGTATGGACATGCCAAATTTATACAGAAATCCGGGCCCAACTGCCTGTATGTCCACGGAGCATCTACCATTCGTCCTTTGTCATTAGCTAATATTTTCATCCCAGGAGCTTGCCTCTAATAATTCAAAGTTTTAGTATACTCTTTGTCTGAATATGCAAATTTTATTTTGTAAGATTGAGCCAGGTAGTCAAACTGAGCAAGCTCCTCCATCTGCTTTGTTTTGGTTGGGTCCTGTGGATATGCATGGTTATAGGTTCCTGACGATCTCTGTGGCACCTCGCCCCGTATTTAATCTTGTAACATTTTCACTTTCCGTTCTACAATTTGTCTTTAGTAGCACGTGAAGCAACTTCACATTTGAATTTCTATTAGAATAATTGGGAAATTGCCAATATATTACCTTCTGGGACTTACATTTTGAATGACTGGTAATTGTAATGCTGGATGGCGCTTCTCCAGTTTACTTGGACAGAAGAAATCAAGTATAGAGTTTGGCTGGTTCATTTTGGTGTGGATTTGGGGGAAAATTCCTTGCACTAAGATATCAAGTAGAACTGCTCGACTGGTTCTCAGGATAACCAACTGCCATATTAAATGTTGTTCGAGAATTTTATGTAAAATTAAGTAGCTACTAAGAAACTTTATATCCTCAGACTATATCAGGTAGACCTCCACCAGCAGTTTCTATGGGAGTTGGGCAATTGTTCAACCCAAAAGATGGAGAACAAGTCTTCTCAAGCTATCAGTTGATCAATTCTTTAATTTCAGACAAGGTTTGAATTTTTGAGACAGAATTATTCCAGAAGTGATGTAATGAAACCATTGTGGATAGAAATGATTCATTGTGTACTTAAAATTGATTGTTTAACAGGAACTGAATGTGAAGGAGGATCATCCTCTTACTCTGAATTTTACATTCTCAGTTAGCTTAGGACTTCTTCCTGTTTCATTATCTCTGTCAACAACAGGCTGTGGAATCAAAAAGTCAGAATTTGAAGCACAAGAAGATGCAGAAATTAGTAGTAAGCTCTCTCTCTCTCTCTCTCTCTCTCTCTCTCTCTCTCTCTCTAAACCAGTGATTGAATTTAGTTCATGAATTCTTCATTCGATCAGCATATTTTTTAAGACCTTAATTTTTTTCTCACTTTCTGTACTGATTCTATCCACGCCGAAAAAGAGAACTTTTATGGCTTGATGGTCTTTTAGGGTTGTATGGACCAAGCATGAAACTCAAATTCAACTGAAATACTAACTCTATTCTGTACGTTTTTATTGAGATTGTAGCTGAGGATTGTTTTCTTTGTACATTAATATTTGGAAATATAAATAGGACTTTCGAGGCATCTCCACATAGAACTCTGAATCTTGTTGATGCATCAACTTTTTTACGTATAGATTGGTTTTCTAAAAAATCAGGGCTTTGTAAGCTTCGCTGTTTCCCTCCTGTTGCACTTTCTTGGGATGTGTCATCTGGTCTCCATGTATTTCAAAATCTCAATTCAGAAACTGTTGTGGATTCCTCCCCTGCACTCTGGACTTCTTTACCAGAATCTGACAAAACAACTGTTTTTTTACTGGTATGGTCACACAACTAAAAAAAAGTTGTTTCCATAGAAGTCCAAACTTCTTTGTATGTTTCTTATTTTTATTTGTAAATGACATTAATTTTTTCATCTCTGCAAATATTTTCAGGTAGATCCACATTGCTCGTATAGAAGCACTGTCCATGTTTCTCTGACAAGTGCTGCTGCTAGATTCTTGCTTCTCTATATGTCTCAGGTAAATTCTTTGTCATGGATTTTTTTCCCCCCCCCTCAAAAAATAGTGATGATTTTGGGTGGAGTGTATATGTTTATAAAATTTTTATGATATGTTCTTGCAAATGAGGAGTTAATCCTCATGCTTCATTGTCTATACTATATATTCTTTTTATTTTTGAACTAATCTTTATGTTTGACTTCTGATGAACCAACTCCATGCAGATCAATGGTCTTTGCTTTGCTGTTTTGTTTTTTGCTTTGATGCGGCAAGCACATGCATGGGAATTTGATCAGCCCATACCATCATTGATATCTGCCATTGAATCAAATTTGCGAATGCCAAAGCCTTTTTTCTTCCACGTTGCATTGCCGATAATTTTTTCCATGCTCATTTCTTGCCTCAACTATCAATCCCTTCCTCCAACCATGAGAGTGAAGCTTGCAGGCGAATTAAAACAGAACTGCTGGTTCAGATGCAGGTAACCATACAATATTACAATGGTTTGGATGATTGAGGGATTTTTTTAAATTGCTCGGAATGCATTTTGCTTGTGGGGTGGGAAATTTTTATAGGATGATAGAGAGAGTGCCCATGTTAGTTATCTTTGGAATATGTCATCTTTGTAAAAGGAAATTTTACAAGGTTGTTCTACCCTGTGATAAGTTTGTTTTTAGTCATATTTTTTTACTCTACTATAACTCTTTTGTATTTCTATTACTGATAATAATATTCTTTTCTCGCTTGGCGATGGATGAACTGAAAAAAATATGATTTGGCGAGGACATTGCTCATATTGCTCAAATCTATTTATGAGATATGTTAGTGCCACCCCTGAAAAATAAGATTTTTGGCGATGACATTTCTCATATATTGCTCAAATCCTATCTTAATTTATATTGGCTATGATGACTCTGCCGGTGACCTTGAAGAATGTCCTATTTGCATTTGGGTTTTCGGCTTACATTATATTTCTTTTATAATGGTGTTATAATGAAGTGGAGCTTCTTCCCACCATCTTAATAATATAATACACCGACCTTTGCACTCAGTGCACCATAAATGAGTGTTTAGATGCATTTTCTATTATCAGTATAAACTTTAATGCACAACTATTTCAGGATTTCTTAAAATATCAGGTTCCCCATGTGCTTAAGCTACCAGGACTGTAGAAATTTATCGCATTCATTCTTAAAGTATTGGGGTTTCTTCATATTTTCCTGCAATTTTTATTTTTATTTTTTCCCTCTTTATGCATAAGCAGTGATGGAGTAACAAGAATTGGATACGAAATTTTTTCTGTTTTTTCTCTATGGAAGGGTTTAGTAGTGTATCTTTTTATTTGGTATTTCTTCCCTTCATTTTTCATTGATCAAGTCCTTTGTTCATAAAGTTGGCAACTGCCAACTGCTGTTGTCTTTCAGCGTTTCGTCATCAGACTTGGTTTCAAAATGGATGGTGAAAGTGAAAAGCTGGTCTATAATCTCTTCCAAATGGCGCGTGAAAGTTCTCCCTCCATCACTTTTATTGATGAGATAGATTCCTTGTGTGGACAGCGTGGTGAGGGAAATGAGTGTGAAGCTTCCAGGTGAATTAAAACAGAACTGCTGGTTCAGATGCAGGTAACCATACAATATTACAATGGTTTGGATGATTGAGGGATTTTTTTAAATTGCTCGGGATGCATTTTGCTTGTGGGGTGGGAAATTTTTATGGGATAATAGAGAGAGTGCCCATGTTAGTTATCTTTGGAATATATCTCATAAATATTTATTCTTTTCTATCCTCTTGTAATTTTTATTATCATGAGTAAATTTCAACTGGCAATTTTTGTTTATTCACTAACATATTCTTTTCAGTCACAATTTTTCAGGAATATATGAGAAATGTCCTCGCAATGGATTTCTTATCAAGCGCAAAAGAATAAATCTGGATGTATCAAGTGCCAACTTGGATTTCTCATATTGCTCAAATCTATTCCAATCTGTATAAGATTTGCTTGCTTGGAAAGTTCATGTATGGATGATTCATTTCTTTTCAGCCTTCGATCCTCTGATCTTAGTTGCTGTGGGCAAAAGTGAATTTTTGACCATTTTCTACAGGTGTCTTGGCATTTTGCTGCAGAAAGTACATGACAGAACATACGTCCGGGAAAAGATTGACTTGATGTACTTACAAGCTAACATTGCTTTGCCAGTTAATAGGCTTGGTTTGGCAAAAGCCATGGGATTGGTAATCTTTCCCTGTGTAGAGTACAGTTCATTTAAGCTCAGTAACCTATTTTGTTCTGTTGGTTTTAATCAGCCTATTCTATTAAGCTTTTACCCTCATGGCTTGTCTGTATCAATACCTATAGGTTGCAGCTTCCCACCTTCGCGCTGTTCTTGATAAGCTGAAAGTAATTCTTGGTTTCTTGCCAATGTTGGGGATAACATCTTCCAAAGGTTAGCTTGGGCTTTATACGTGCTTCATGGTTACTGCAATCCTCTACATTTTATTCGAAATTATGAAGACATTAACATCTCAGGTTGCCATGAAGGGTATATATTAATTATCGATTTAGGATTTCATGATTATGGCTGGAAATTTGTTAGGATAGTCTCTGCAATAGTTTTTTTTTTATCATTGACTTTTAGGACATGTGGGGAATGGTCATTTTCCATTTTCTGTTTTATTATTTGAGTCAGTAGAGGATTTGTTTCTTTTGGGTGGGTGGGGGGATATGTTGCCATTTATTAACTGGTATAGTTTTTGTTTGATGCTCCTCAAGCATTAACTATTAATTTTGTATCAAATTTTGTGTGGCATGTCTTGCAATTGTTGTCTGCAATTAATTCTGCATTTTGTATTACTGTATAGTATAGCATCTATTGAGCTACTATATCCTTGGCAGTATACCATACCATTGGGCCCGGAGTGCATTACCATGTATGGAGATCTGATTGTAGACTGTCGCTATGTGCAGGATTTTGTATATTGTATACTGATTACCTTTTCAAAGAATTGGTGGCCATTGCTCACTTATTTTGTGGTGGACAGTAGAATTCTTCTCGTACCTTTATTTCATTCATTTTTCTCCTTTGTGTGTGTCTTTTGTGGATTTACATCCCAGAACCTCATAAGGCATATTGCTATTTCATTTATTTTATATTTTGCAAAAGATCCCGCTAATACATATACTATGAAATATGCTCCTGATTTTGTATTTTGCCCTTACTATTCATTATGTTCCTCTATTTCAAGTTAATCATGTTTTATATCCTTTTTTATGCCTCTTACCAGATTTCGCTAGCTCCTTGTACCCCATTTACATATCAACGCTGTTTCATTTGCTATTCACTGTTTCCTCGAGCAAAGGTAAATTGCCCATTCTTTAATATAACTTTTGTGGAGCAAATTGTTGGTAAACTTATCATTACAAATTCTTCCATAACAAATTGTATTACCTTTGTAAAATTCCAGCTTTGTTTCTTAACCAATGCTTTTCCCCTTCTTATCAATAGGAACTCACATACACTTACCTATAATTATTTTTTCTTTCTCCATAGGCAGTTGTACATCCCTTTACGCTGTGCATCGCACAGGTCTTTAACTAGTATATATATATATAAACAATATAGTCAAGTTTTCCCCCACTTCCCCACCCACTTTTTTTCAACAATCACATCTAATTCATCCAACAATGTTTAATCCTAAAATTCTAATATTCTATATTGAAATATCCATAAATTTTATTAATATCCAATATTAATTCATATAAGATTTGAAAATATAAAATTCATTCGGATAAAGACCACATATATATATATACTAGTGCCCGCCTATACGCGCGCGATGCTGCGCAGGATTTGTTGTATGCAATATTATGACAGTTCAGCTGGAGACGCCATCAACTGCACCCTGGAGATGAAACAAAAAAAAAAGCAATGAGAGATCAAATAGGCAAAATCGTGCAAATATGGACAAAAAAATATACAAACATCCATAAAGATGGCTTTTGATGAAATTCAATGATTTCGTCTAGCTCAATCCACCCACACCCAATCAAAAACTGTTCACCTGCTGCTTCACAATCAAAAACAATAATGATTGGGCTTGAGAGCCAAAGAAAGCCATTTTCTTGGAAAATTTTGTGTTGTATGAAATAAATACTCATTACAAACAACTCAAATAATAGAGCATGCAAATATACATAATATAAATCAGGAATACATCTCATAGAAGGAGGTACCATCGCGAAATTTAACTCAGTTAAGTAATGCAGGCAGATACGTCAACTATGTGGATCCGAAAAACAAATACAACTGTAAACTTACGACATAATCCTATGAAGGAAGGAAACATGTTAAATACAATAAGGTAGAGCACGGAATTGTAGGTTTGCTTTGAAAATAATACACAATGACAACAGAAAAAATCAATAAGGCAAGAAGAGAAGTACTTAAAAGGAGCTTGAAAATGAAGAAGAGCACCAGAATGGAGACATGCACTAAATCACAGACAGCTCCCACATTTAGCTAATAACAATCCCTAATATCTCACAAACAATGCCACAAAATAGCCAAAGAAAAAGAATCATTGGGCAGAAGAATTTAGAATAGAAGCAGCACATGCAGGAACGAAAAAGGAACTACTCCCTCTATCTTTTTTAAATTGCAACATTGCACTATTTATCACTCTTCACAGTTTAACTTTGATTCAAGTTTTTATCATAATTATGCAAATAAAAATATAGTCAAACACTCAAAAGAGATCTTGTCAGGTTCGTCTAAACCTGTAGTTTTATATTATCAACTTTTTATAATTTTGACTCGTATAAAACTTAAGTTATTAATCGTTAAAAATATGTATCATCATCCGTGCCACTTCCAAGTGGTGCAATTTTAAAATACAGAGGGAGTATCATTTTAGCTTGTAAATCCTCCCCAGTAATATCAGCAGAGAAATATTATTATCCTCTAGTACATCCCAAGACACAAAGATTAAGCTTGCCATTTCAGCAAACATATATAAGGCAAAATCGCAAAGCATACCCATGTTAGACGGAGACCTAACTTAGTTAGATATAACTGTTGTGCGAAACAGTAAGGTAGCAAAACATTACACTATAGTTGTATCAAAAATTCCAAGCAATCTGCAATCTATGTAGAGACTTACTATTAAAGCATCATGAATGCTCTTTACTTCCAACGAAGCCCCAGATACTGCCTATAACCCCAGCAGCAATCTCACACTTCGAAGGTGGATCAAATTCAGTGTAAATCCCTACATCAACAATGATTTATAGCAAAATAGTATCTAAAATTTAGTTCATGAAAAAATCCAACAAAGCATTGAACTTTGGACCGTCACAATAACCAAAAAATGGTACCCGCAAGCAATATAAATAGTGGCGTCAAAAAATCAACTTGTAAAGGGGAAGGTAAATATAAGCGCTGAAGTACGTTGGGAGGGAAGCTGGTTCAGGATCCATTCCTAGAAGGTCTCCTGCAAACCAAACTCCAGGAGAGACAATGACAAAAAAAAACAAGGATAAATTAGGGATTTGTGGTTGAATATATATACTAAGAATAAGCAAGAAAATGTGAATAAACATATGCAAAGATCCGTGTTTCGAAAAATAAAAATAGACAAGAAAAAAACACAAGATAACCAAAATTTAAAACCCATACAGTGGAAGTTCAATTTATCTAATGTAAAATCTTATCAAATTCCTAAACGAAGTTGGCGGCTTCAAAGTTGTTTACCATAAACCTTATCAAGCATTGAAACCATAATTTATAAATATTCTGTCATAAACCTAATCAAGTAATGAAGCCCAACAATTTTTCAAAAATTCCCGTCACATTCCTCGAGCAAGTTAACATTAAAAAAAATCAAAACAAAGAAGAAAAAATAATGAATGACTCTGAAAAACATACGGACACCAAACGGAAATATTACGATTGTAGATATAAGGGGAAAATTGTTCATACATTCGTAACTTTTAAAAGGAAAACAGGGAGACCTTATTCCTAAGCATTCACCTTTCTTGACCTGTCTAATCATCTTTAATATCCAAAAGGTTTTGCAAAGAGACCTCATCGTATGAGAGTGCCACCAAAAATTATAGGTAATTATATTAGATATCTATCTATATTGAAAGCAAATAATGTCAATGCAAAAAGAATCAGCAAAACATAACTATATAAAGTAATAAATCTAAAAATCACTTTTCCATATATGTGTGTAACTATGTATCCCTTGTATACGTCCTCAGAAGTGACCATCAGCAGGTCTCATCTCCAAGTAAAAATACCTAACTACTTGGCCATTTAGTTCGGGATTCTAAAACTCTAAAGTGAGAAATAAAGAAAAAGAAGTCAAGAAACCCAGTAAAATACTCCCTCCGTCCCACTCCAAGTGTCTTGTTACTGTTGGGCACGGGAATTAAGGTAGAGTTGGTTTGTGAGTATATGATGGGGTCCACATAGTTGTTGGAGGGGAAAATTATTTCTATTTATAGAAAGAAGACATTTGTAATGGGACATCCAAAAATAGTAAGTAGGACATTTGGAATGGGACGGAGGGAGTATAATGTAATCAAGAAACTTGACTCTAGAGAAAAGGTGTCAAAATAGTCAGGGTTGCCCCATGTTTGGTTCTAACCGTGTTGGAAAATTTTGGATCTCACCAAGAACAAACCGCATAAAAAAAACTGACATGCTTATACATGTGTTCTGGTGACGCTAAAGTAACATGGTGTAAGAACAGTTAGATTAGCACCCGGTCGAGTTAGACTTGCGGCCATGAAGAACCATACTTTAAAAAGGAAATACAAAAGCATTGAATAAATTAATCCCAACTTATTGGGAGAGTAGAATCATATTTCCATCCTGATGATTTTCTCATTTCCATTATCTGGGGAAACAAAATTGCACCCTCATAGGGTGCATCGGCCACTATAGAGCAGAAAACAAATAAACAAAGAAACTCACAGAACTGCACGTAATCCATTTTTTTCTCAATGTTTGTAAAACTTATGAGAAGATCGAAAATAATATCCATTACAGTTTGTGCCATTCCAAACTTTGAATGAATTTAGCTACTTCATACAATCTTACTTCATAATACTGACACCATTCAATGAATGGATTTTCGAAACAACTTTTGATCTAAGCTCAGACATGCAATTTTCTTCCCCAACTTAAAACAAGCTAGAATGAATTCATATATAAATCAACTTTTAATTAATAATTTTTTTAACCGAAGCGCTGAATAAATCTCATCAAATTCAATCCAATTAACAAACTATCGGGCCCCAAGTAACAAATTTAAATTGTAAACCATCAATTCCTGGAACTCTCTAAATTACATCAAAATTGAACTTATGCAAAATTAATAGTCTCACCTGACATTGGTACGCTGGCTATGGAGCTCCGTGGGGGAATAAAAAACAGTTCTTCCCTAAAAAAATCCTATACAAACATCATCGAGTGCATATTGATAAATCAAAGGACACGAATTACAGTTCAAATAAATTACAAGTGCTTTTATTTTGATCTAAGCACACCATAAACCAAGGTGAGGACATAAACAGCAAAACAAGAGCGAGAGATGCGCAGAGACCTACGCAGTCCGAAACGATGAAAAGCTGTTCGCGGGGCTAGATTTCAGGATCTAATCGCTCTGGCGGCGACGCTTGGGTGCGGAAACTCTGCGTCAGTGCGGCAGCGGCGACGCTAGACGGACAACAGTGGTGGGCTTTCGGGGACGACTCTAAGGAGGCGGCGGAGCTAGGGTTAGCAACAAAGGAATGAGAAGAAACTCTAACGGGAATGAGCAGGAATCCTGGACGAAGAAATGAATACCACTTTTGAGGTTAATAAGCCCATTGTAGAGGCTAGTTGTAATAAAGTAAAGCCCAAATAAAATAGCACATGGTCCAGTGGCAATAATGCAATAAAATAAAGCTGAAGAGGATAGCTTGGTAATTTCATGTTACCATGAACAGTGTATAGACATATATATATTTAGATATATATATATATTACTCCCTCCGTCTCATTTAACTTGTCCTGTTTCACTTTTGCACACAATCCAATGCACTTTTTTATCTGTTAATATCTCAAAATATACACAATGAAAAATTATACAAAATATATATTATAAAACTACGTGATCATACGATTCTATCAAGACCCATCTCGACTATTTTTTACTAAATATATACTTGCAATTAAATTGAGTCAAAGCTGAACAATGAACAGTGTAAAAAAAGTCAAACAGGACAAGTGTAGTGGGACGGAGGGAGTATATTATATGTTCATATCTATAAATTCTTTAATATATCTATTATCTATTATCAATCTATATCTATATCTATATATCTCTCTATAGATAAAAGTAATAACAATCCTCACACACACAGTTTCCCTCCCAAATTTTCACCCCTCACATTCCAATATTTTATTACTTTCTCTCACACTCACTGCACAACCCTTAATTTATTAAAATAAATGAAAATGACGTGGAAACTGACCGGACCATCCCATTTAGCTGGCTTTAATTCTCTGAAAGTCCACTACCCCATATCTTCTTACCTACTCTATTTAAAAACCTAATTTGTACCGCCCCTCTTCTGCCATTCTCCTCCCGAAAGAATCCAGTTCTTCCCCTCCGTCTTCTCTCCGCCCTATTCCACCACCGCGTTTGCTGTGAGCGCCACCACCGTCTCACCATCCTCTTCTACACAATTTCTGTTGCCGACGCCGCCTCCGACAACCCCGTCTTTCACCTGGTAATTGTGTTCAAAATCATTTGTCACCAAGAACATAATCGCCTCCTTGATTTACATGGTTGTTGATTTATCCTCTCATGTATTCTTCTGGAACAATGTCTATAATTTATTTGTGTTTATATAATTTTTGTATTTTCCCTATCTTCCGGATTCCATCTTCCTCCATCTCATTCTGTTATTTTTAATTGTTTTTATTTTGCAGGTTCCTCCATTATTTCTTCTTGCTTCGTACTAAGGTAATGAACTTACCCCTCCTTTGCACATACTTTATTCCTCCATCTTAGCTTTTCTCTACAGATCCGGTTTTTGTGATTCAATTGTAGCATTTCTCTGCGTGTTGCTGCAATATTATTGATTTTTCTATTGTTTGTATTTTTGTGTTCCAACACAATTACTGTTCTTAATGTCTATTCTCGGGTTCGACAGGTATGCAACTGTGGTGTATGAATGGACAGGTAGACCTATGGAATTTCTTCACTCTTATGTTCTATTATGTATTGTCTTAATGTTGGAAGTAATTGTAGGCCCAAGAATTCTTCTTCTCCCCAACATGCTATCATAATATATTGTATCTATATCTGAGTATAAAATTTGAATTTAATAATTTTCCCAAATCATACCAGATCCGTCTCCCGGCTCCGCAAAGATATTGAAATTCGTCACGATTCTTGCAGATAGAAGCTGCCATTCGTAGGGTTGGGATGATGAGGGAGATGCTTTGGAGTATTTGCAAGGACCTATATGTTCAAGTTTCATCTTTGTAATTTGTTTAAGCTTAGTCATTGGTTGATCCATTAGATGGTGTAAAATGGTGGGTTTGGTTTGACCTTTTCGCATGGTAGGTATGTCAATGAAGGAAGCATATTGTAATGTCTAAAAGCCTATACAAATATTTAATGTATTTTGATGTTAAGAATGATCATGTTTTACTGTCTAGCATTTATCTAATTGTTTATGGTATTTTGATGTTAAAATGATTATGCTTTACTATGTATTGTCCCTTCCCTTTTGTCCGTAAGTGTATAGATGATTCATTAAACTAATTCGATTCTCTGTTGTGCTCAATGAGTATTCATTATATTGGGAATCTTTTTTAGTTGAATTTCTATAGCATAAAGGGTTTTACTTGGTTGAAAACCTCTGCCATGATTGATGGTGAAGACTGTGATGGTTTCAAGGCATACAAAGGTATTGAACGTTATCGGGCAAAATTTGCTATTGTTTGAACAGATTGTTGTAAGATTCACTATTGTTATCGTTGTGGTCAAATGAACTTTCAAGCTCAAATTTTCGTTAGCATATAGTAGCTTTTGAGTTGGTTTTGATTGATTAGTTTTATAAAAATTGTGCAATTGATACTATAAATTAATGTTCAGCTCTCTAAATTCTTTTTTTTTTTTGGAAGATTAGCTCTCTTTCTATATTGATACTATACTAAATAACTTATATTTAAATTACACATAATTATCCTAATCAAATAAAAAATATATTTCCCTTAAATAATGATTATCCTTGAACGGAAGAGATTTAAATTGCCTTTGGGAACATATCTCAAATATATCTATCCAAACATGATAATAATTGACTTTGAGTTCCCAAAAATTTAAAATTGTCTTGAAAATTTATCCGGCATTTAAAATTAAATAATTCTAATATTATATAGTATTATATATGTTTATGGTTTTTAGGTATCCAAAAAGGCTTAAATAAGTAATTATCATTTTATAGTTCCCATAAAAAAGTGGTAGTTTAAATTTTTTACACAATCCATCACTGTATTTATTACTTTATATATAAGTAATTATTGGTTCATATGTAACACCCCGGTTTTCAAAACTCCAAAAGGACCGAGATGCTACCGCCACATTTCCCAATTAAGCTCGCCCCAGGCTAACTTAACTAGGAAATATTAAGGCTAACTCATATAAAACTTTAAAATCCATTGTAGAATACTTTACAATGGAAAAATAAATGCATTAATTTAAAATAAGGCCAACATGGCCAAAATAGAGTTCTAAGTGCTTAAATTAAAATGCGGAAGCTAAATACAATGAATTCTAAAAAAAAAAAATCCCATGATCCCAATGAATCTGTAAGAAAAAGGAAAAACAACGCATATCAGTAAATAAATTACTGAGTAAGCCAACCCATCCCATATCAAGTATGGGGTTTTAAAATGGATTGACTTAAATCAAAGTATTATTTTGTTTCGAAAAAACATTACTTTAACACTCAAGTCAAAAATTAAACATTATTTAACTAATTAAGCTAACAAGAGAATCACATTTTCACCATTGTGCCTAGAACGTGGGGACACCAAAAGAGCTCCAATAATAATGGGAATCCATCCCTCAACAATGCCAACGGCAGCCTATATCGACACGCACCCGGGACCCATAAATAACACTCGCAAGTATTATTTAGGGATATAGACAAAATCATAATAATCAACATAAGGAGAGGGGCGGCCACGCATGGCTCCACCCTAGTGCACTCGCTCTCCGGAGCCTAAACGTGGGCATACCTACCCAAATTCTACACACAATGGTTTCCACATTTAACACACAAGTAACATGTATAAATTTCTTTCTCAAAATCGATTTCTGCCATCATAGGCTCATCAAGATATCATCTTTATCTAAATCATAGATAAGATAATTCATTTACATCACCAAAGAGTTCATATCATGTATGAAACACAAACAGTATAGTGGAAATTAGTAAATCCTCCGCATTCAAAGCAAAATATGTCTAGCAGTGCATCAGTCGCAAAGATCATTAGCCTGGGAATGAACCGCTAAGCGAAAAATTATGAAATTTTTACAGAGCGTAGGAAACACAAAAATAAACATTTTTTTTTTGAAATACACTTTTGTCAAATTTGAATCCTAACTGGGTGAAATCGGCAGTTCAACAGAAGGCATATTTTTTTTCACGAATTCAGAAAACACATTTTAAAGGTAATTTTTCTGGTAATGCATGTTTAATCCAAAAATAACGAAATTTTACAGTAAGGTTCTAGACACATAGATCTACAATATTCGTGAAGAAACTTTTAGCAAAACAGGACTCGAGGTTAAAGATTTTGGACGGTGTTCACAAAGAGTATGATTGACAGATTTCGAAAGTTCTGGAGCAGTTTTAGAAAATCAAGTACCAATGTCGCCCAAGTGCTTCAAAAATTATGAAATTTTTACAGGAAGTCAAGAACACCTAGATCTACAACTTTCATGTTGAAGCCTTTTCAAAATTTCAAAGCTAAATTAATGAAACAATTAGACTTTTAGAGAATATAAAAACTGTCAGAAATTTTAAAATCCCAATTTTCGATTTCTACGACTCAAACGAAGAAAATTTCGACCCGAAACATGGTAAGGGGTGTGTTGGCTTACCTTACACCAAGTAAGGGTTGGAAAAACATGAACTTGATGATTTGATTTGAGGGAAAAATCGTCTGCGGCCTCCTCTCTACGAAGAACACTCTAGGGTTTTCTTCTTCTTTTTTTTTTTTTTTACGTATGAATGGTTTGATTAACAAAATATGATGATGAAGAAGATTTCATTTTAAAAGGGGGTAAGGGGCGGCATCTTTAGAGATTTAGGGTCCAAGATTTGTTTCCAAATATTTGCTATCATAAAAGGTTACACAATATCTAAAGATAGATTGAATCATATCTAAATGATATTTTAAATATTATGCATAAATCTATATATTGTTTTATGATACTAGTTGTTGTTGTTGTTGTTGTTATTATTATTATTATTATTATTATTATTATTATTATTATTATTATTATTATTATTATTATTATTATTATTATTATTATTATTCTTGTTGTTGTTGTTGTTGTTGTTGTTATTATATGCATACTATTTCCTACCTATTATTAGTGTATAAAAATAAGAAACCCTGAATACTAATTAGTTTCCAACAAGTACACATTATAGCAATTCAAAAATTAACTCTTCCTCCGTCACTTAAACACAACATATAAAAATTATAGCATAATTGAAGACTATGTATATCAATCCAGTTTAGATAAAATTGTTAATCAATAAATCCATAAGTAATGAATAATAATCTCGGGTATTACATCATAGTTCCCATAAAAATTGTGGTAGTTATTACTTTATACTTCCCCCGTTTCAAAAAAATTGTAATATTCATGTTTTCACGCAATTTAATGCACATTTTTAACACTTAATATTTCAAATTGTGTAAAAATAAAAATTATAAAAATTTTATATTTTAAAACTACGCGATTAGACGAATCCAATGAGATCCCACTTAACTATGTTTTATCTTATATAACTGTGTTAAAAATTGAATCAAAATTATACTGTGAATAGTAATGACTATTCACATGTTTCAATCTTATAAAAACGGAGAGAGTATATCCATCCTCTCTCTACTTTTTTTCATTTTTTTTTCTTTTTTTAACTGCATTTAATTCTAAGTTCTAAGAAATACAGATTGTATTTATCATCGTTGACAGGCCCAACCAGAATATGTAAACCCTGTAAGAGTTGTTTGAGCGATGTCTCAACAACCAGTAAAATACAACCAGAGGCAAATACAAGAAACAGAGTGCGGAATGAACAAAATAGGAACACAAGAGATTTGATCACCCAGTTCGATCCACTGATCTACATCTGGGGGCACCAAGCCAGGGATTCCACTAGATCACCACCAAACTGATTGAACGAGAGTCAATCACACTTTACATACCCTTGCATTCCAATGAACTCTCCTATCTACCCAAATAGACTAGGAAGAACACAAGGGAGCATCAAACATCTACCCTAATGCAAACAATTCATCGGCAGGTACTAAAGTGGTGTTTGATGAACCTAGCTAATCAATCAAATTGAGCTCAAGGGTGCTAAGACACCTACACTACGCACCGATTGTGTTTACAAACCAATGATCTAAGAAATGTCTAAACACAATCTGAAATACCCCAAAAGGAATTGTAGAAGACACAACAGGTAAAGATATACCAGCAGCAGGATGGTTGTTGGTGCCTTCTTCAAACAACGTAAACCAGGGGTCTCTCTTCAGCAGCTTTCAGAACACCATAATCACAGCTCTTGAAGCTGTTAATCCTCTGTAAAACAGACTGTGATTGCGGCTCTCTACTCTCTTGCACCCTCAAGGACGAAGACAGGTATTTATATGGGTTTAAGGCCCATCTAAAACCCTCTAAGGCCTGCTAGGGGAATTGCCACGTCACTGTACTATCCTGTGCTTTTCCAGAGAAGATAATAAACCGTTGTTGACAGGATGTTGCAACAACAGCCAAAATGACGAACATCTTCACAATACTAAAAATATCCCTAACAATCTCCCCCTTTGTGGAGATGATCGGGCCAAGTAGTCAAAACAGTGGAGAAAGCACAGACAGACATAATAAAGATCAGAGAGCAGAGGGAACTCAACAAGCAATCATGCCACAAACAATATGAGCTGAAGAATAGGCATAGACAAAACATCCATTCATAAAAGATACCAATATCCAGAAGAGTATCCAATAACATCCCAGAGAAATATCCAAGAAATCCAGCAATTACAGAATCCCAAAATAAAAACCAGAAAGATCCATAGTCTGAAAAACCAGAAAATACAAAAGATGTTCCAACATCAGTGAAACAATCAGCAATCCTGCAATCCTATCCACTGTCACTCCCCCTTACTTGGCAGATCAGGGAGTACCCTCAGAATCATCCTCCCCCTCAGCTGGAGCATCAAAAGAGTGAGGAAGTAGGGCAACCAGCTTTCGAACCTTCCGCTTCAGGCCCATCTGCTTGTCATTCAAGAGGCCTAACTCCTTCTCCACCTGTTGCAGCTCAGTTCTGATATGATCAACTAGAGCTGACCCAAGCTTTTGAGGACCAAGCTTGAAGTCATTATGGAGACCTTTGAGCTTATCAGAAGGTAGGTGTTTCTTGACTTTAATGAATGTCTCATTAGAGGCAAGCAGGTGGCAGGAATGAGCAAATAGAGTTATGAGAGCAGGATAAGGCAAATGGGTATTCTTCTCAATTTTGTCATGAGAAAACTTCAACATATGCTTAATGATCAGGTAACCATAGTTAAGAATCTCAGGACACTCATCAATGGAATACAAGAATTTTCCCATATGAGAACTAAGCTGGCTAGCATTTGAAGTAGGTAAGAAATTGGAAGCTCCAAGCCTAAACAGACAATTGAATTTCATAGAAAGGTCTGAAGGACTCATAGCACGTCTACCAAAAGCAGATTTCTTAGAAGCAGAAATAGTAGAGGCTATAGTAGCTAGCTCAGCATTAAGCAGATCAAAGGGGTTGTTCATATCAGTGTTGGTAGGAAGTTCCAACAACTCATTCAACACAGAGGGAGTAAAGTCAAGCAACTCTCCACGAAGGTAAATCTTACAGTACCAAGGGGAAACAGGATCAAGGATATCAGGATGCAAATTGGCATAAAATTCACGAACCACAGTAGGGGAATAACGCTTAAGAGAAGTAGCCCAAACAGACAGATGTAAACCCTGTAAGAGTTGTTTGAGCGATGTCTCAACAACCAGTAAAATACAACCAGAGGCAAATACAAGAAACAGAGTGCGGAATGAACAAAATAGGAACACAAGAGATTTGATCACCCAGTTCGATCCACTGATCTACATCTGGGGGCACCAAGCCAGGGATTCCACTAGATCACCACCAAACTGATTGAACGAGAGTCAATCACACTTTACATACCCTTGCATTCCAATGAACTCTCCTATCTACCCAAATAGACTAGGAAGAACACAAGGGAGCATCAAACATCTACCCTAATGCAAACAATTCATCGGCAGGTACTAAAGTGGTGTTTGATGAACCTAGCTAATCAATCAAATTGAGCTCAAGGGTGCTAAGACACCTACACTACGCACCGATTGTGTTTACAAACCAATGATCTAAGAAATGTCTAAACACAATCTGAAATACCCCAAAAGGAATTGTAGAAGACACAACAGGTAAAGATATACCAGCAGCAGGATGGTTGTTGGTGCCTTCTTCAAACAACGTAAACCAGGGGTCTCTCTTCAGCAGCTTTCAGAACACCATAATCACAGCTCTTGAAGCTGTTAATCCTCTGTAAAACAGACTGTGATTGCGGCTCTCTACTCTCTTGCACCCTCAAGGACGAAGACAGGTATTTATATGGGTTTAAGGCCCATCTAAAACCCTCTAAGGCCTGCTAGGGGAATTGCCACGTCACTGTACTATCCTGTGCTTTTCCAGAGAAGATAATAAACCGTTGTTGACAGGATGTTGCAACAACAGCCAAAATGACGAACATCTTCACAATACTAAAAATATCCCTAACAATCGTATTTTAAATTAATGATATATATATATTGATTTAAGTAATAAAATTTGAACTTGTAGGCTGTCAAGCGAAAAAAAAAGTAATAAAATTTGAAGTTTGTTGATTGTCTTTGGGAACCCCAAATATTTGAATAGTCTCGGTAAGCTATTCAAATTATATACTCCACATATCTTGATTTAATAATAAAAATAGAATCTGATTGATTGTTTTGGGGAATCTCAAATATTTGAATTGTCTTGGTAAACAAGCCATAGTATATATACATGTCTGATATAAATAATCCATTCAGTAATAAAATATTAATAACTCAATTGGATCAAACTAAAATAATTGGAATCTAAATAGTTATTCTTCTTATATATGTATGTATTTATTAAAAAAAAAAAGGTCTGGCAACATTCATAGAAGAAAGTCAGTCGTATAGGTATTATACAAAGTTTAAATTGATTAAAAAATTAATTAATATTACTTAGATAAAAATATATATGAAATTTAATATAGAAATAGTGTAAAAACTTAACTATTTACGAAATATTCTTTCAACTTTTGGGTTCTCCAAGAATAATGATTATCTCTAGAGACCACAAAAATTTAAACTAGGTTGGGTTCTTTCAATTACTCTGCAGATTCCAAAACAGAGTTACTCAATAAATAATAAAAACTATTCAAATTTTGCAATTAAAACAAAACATAGTAGTATATATTATAGTTTGGCTGAGTAATTGAAATATCTTATTAGAGGTATTCAAAAAGATATTGAGGTAATAAATAATTAGTATTTTTTTAGTTCATATAACAGTGGTGGCTGAGTAATGATGATTCAATTCTTGATAGTTGTGCAATGGTTGTCCAATCTTCTACAAAAATATCCCAGGAGCAATCATCGTTTTTTGGATATAGATATGTTTTACTACCAAGTCCCAATGCAATTCAAATTAAGAAGGAATAAAATAAATTCATATAATTTAGTTTAAGATAGTGGCATTACTCCGTATAATTTAGTTAGATTGCCATTGCAATTCAAATTTGGAAGAGTTCCCAGAGGCCTCGGGAATCAAGTATCATAAACCATGATGATGGCCTTGGGAGTATTTTATTATGTCAGCTCCGTATAATGCTTTTTTACTCTTGAAAAATCCTGCATGCCTATTTGAGAGTATTTTATTATGTCAGCTCAAGGTTGAGTAAATGTTATGCATTTTGTATTCCCAATAAAGTGAGAGTGCATTAAAACTAATATTAACAAATACATAGAAAATAAGCATTAAAAATATCTTAATTTCAAATTAAAAGTTTGGGAACCATGAAAATTATATTTACCATTACACTAAATAAATTAAAAAATATCTATGTTAAAAAATTTAAATTTATTTGGAATCGTTAAAATTTAAATTGTTTGGATTCTCATCATTATTAGGCTGATATGATAATTAATCACAGTTCTTTATTGGTCTCTATTTGCTGTTTAAAATATTTTTTCACTCAATCATCTCGATGCCTATACTTTTATTTTTCATGAGTGTGCTTTGGCAATGGTCTCATATCTCATTTGGTCGACCATGCATGGCCTTGAGAATTCAAATATATGTATATTGGCCCGTTGATTATTCAAACTATTATATAATGACATTACATTATACTAATATTTAGATTAAAATTATCATGGAAGAAAGTGAGGTGGATATTATACAAAATTTAAATTGGTAATAAATGATAAAGTGACATTAAATTATATTGCAGATTTATATAGGATATATAACTAATATAAGCATTTTAAACATCGGGTCCACGTTAATTTACATTATTTTGCAATAAATTTTGGTGGAAGTTTTGGGGCATGAACAAATGCCATGATTATTTTGCAATAACTTTTGGTGGAAGTTTTGGAGCATGAACAAATGCCATGGAGGTGCATACAAATATAATATGGTTTATTTTATTTATTTAACTCTTACACTTTATTTTTCCTTCTTCCTTTTTCATAAAGAAAACAAAAACAAGTACTGTATAATAAATATAATATTCAACACTTTATTTTCATCACGTTCAATTAATTACGTCACATCATTTGGAACTAATTTTTCGTCACAAAATTACACAAGTTTTAAAATACATTTATAAGTAGTGTAAATATACTATATAATATATATATTTAGGAGTAAACAATAAAAACTAAAAGATAAATATTGTATATTGAAATTTAAAATTTAAAAGAATCAATTATTTGTAATCAAACATCATTTATGATAAAATTACGGATATCTATTCACAAATTTTGTGGGTCTCGATACCAATTTAATGATTAAGTCTATCTTTACACATCATAGTTGTATTCCCCACCTTTATAGCTTTGTATTCTCTCGATATACATACAATAATTATCAAGTGTTAATAATCAATAATTATCAAGAGTTAATATTCATAAACTGTTCACATTCATAATCAATTACAATTTGAAGTAGAGAATAAGAAACCATAATAAAAAGAGGATAATGTGCGTATTAGTGGAGGAGTCAACCATCAATCATTCTATCTGAGATTTTCCAGTTAATTTGCAATTAAAGATAATAATTTAAATGCTCGGTGACTGTTGTGCAATATATTTAATTTGTGAAATAAATATTAACCAATATTCAATCGAGAGTGTCCTAAATGGGTTAGCCCGCGGGTAGCGCCTCTAATAATAAAAGTTATAAATTAAATGTTGCATACATGAAAATTTTACACCATTTATAATTTTCTTTCCTTTCCCAATATTTATAAAATTTTATAAAGTAATATTTTTCCGTTATAAATAAAATATAAATTATTTTTCATACTATTTTTATTTTAGTTCTTTATGTTCTTTTTGTATTACAAATTTTTTGTATGTTTTTTTTTGTTACAATCGACGCGTCCATCCCTATATAATAATTAATTGTTTTGACTGCGTCCATCCCTATATAATAATATTCAACTTATTTTTGTATAGAGATTTTAGTAATTATCTTATATTATAAGATAAAATAAAGTACCTTCTGTGATTGACATTATCTCAATGTCGTTGAGATTAAATTTAATTATATTCATGTTAAATACTTTATAAAATAAATATTTCATTGGGCGATTAATATATTAATTTATAAGATGTTTGTTTTATTTAAGAAATATTAATTTGTTTGATTTTTTTGTTCAATGAATTTTTTGGGTGATTAATATTTGTCGGCCACTTATATAATTCATAAAATAATCGATTTAATTTTTTGGATAAGCAATTGGTTTTGTTAGAAACACGAATATTTAACAAATGTACATTTGTAATGCTGCAGAGACTCATTTACAATATTTTATATTCTATATAGTTATTTTTATGTATATTATAATAAATGATATTTTCTTTAATAAAAGCCGCGGATACCGCGGGTGCATATCCAGGGTGAAACTTTATTATAATTATGTTTATGATTTTCTATTTTTGCTCGAACATTGATGAAACAATCTGTATTTATTTTGTTGTTTGGATTTTTCTTTTGTTAGATAATTCTATTAATTACTTATAGACTTTTTTAACTTTATTATCATTATTTAATTAATATATACTCTCTTTTTGGATTGATAAATATATTTTTATACTTAATAAATTTTTCAATTTATTGAAAACCAAATTATATATTATTATTATTATCTATATCAATTATTAAATTCTATAGGCCATAAATTTGTTAATTTGCATATTGCAATGGACCTAAATTGGTCAGTCCGCGGGCGGTCAGCCCGCGGACTGACCTATTTAGGTCCACTTCTAATTATCAAGTTTTTTATTTTGGAAAATGCATATACATTTACAATACTTCATTTGTTTTGTGTTAGAAAATGCATATACATTTACCATACACACATAACTAGAGTTTGTGTTTAACAATTTATACAATTTGAATTTTTTTTTTCCGGAGGTAAGTGTCTAACAATTTATAAATTTCATAACCATATACTTCACAATATTCCCATTTATTTGTGTTTGTATTTTATTTTAATTATCTATGTAATGATAACGTGGAGTCAGATAGAAAGACCACCATCAATGTTATCTGCAAGGAAGTTCTCCAAAATGTATGAATTCGGAAAGTTTGTGAAAGGGTGTTGATTTTAGATGTTTAAGGACCTTTTATGCAATTTTACATTCGTGTGTTTCATTGGTACAATAATTTTTTTCCTTTGGAATCCGCGCATCGCGCGGGTGGAGTACTAGTATATATATAAACAATATAGTCAAGTTTCCCCCCACTTCCCCACCCTCTTTTCTCAACAATCACATCTAATTCATCCAACAATGTTAAATCCTTTTAATATTCTATATTGAAATATCCATAAATTTTATTAATATCCAATATTAATTCATATAAGATTTGAAAATATAAAATTCATTCGGATAAAGACCACATATATATATTATTTTATATACTCATATCTATAAATTCTTTAATATATCTATTATCTATTATCAATCTATATATATAAACAATATAGTCCAATCATATCCGTACCTATTTCTCTATAAATATTCACATATATATCTCCACAAAACCTCCTCATATTTCTCTATAAATATTCCATTTATTTATCTAATATCATGGTTGTCTTGAAATTCTCATCACCTCACATTTTATTTCTTCATTCTTTGTTTTATCTTCTCAACATTGATTTTATATTTAAACAATGTTTTTTTGTTTCTTCTTCTCATGTATTACAATGTTTCCCACGCCAATGTTCTCCTAATATTTCTTTTGTTTCAGGTTAATTTTTCTCAGATTGCAATATATTCTTCGTCTTGCTATTCATGTAAGATATTTTTTTTACGCGAACGTGAATATTAGTGGGTTTTTTTTTCTCTTACGTACTGTTAAATACTTCCTCCGTCTCACTATTTTTGTTACGGACCCACCCAGCACGTTTGCCGATACACATTTTTAACGGTTAATAACTTAAATTGTGTACAACGAAAAGTTATAAAAAGTTAATTGTCTAAAACTACAAGATTAGACGAATCTAACAAGATCTCACTTGACTATGTTTTTTCTTACATAGCTATGATAAAAATCAAAATCAAAGTTGAACAATGAATAGTGCCAAAAAACCATCCGTAACAAATATATTGAGACGGAGGAAGTATATGTTTCTAATGGTTTTCCAATGACTTTTACAGGATTACATGTTGTAATTCAAGATTGCAATGAAGTCATACTCTACAAATTATTTTTATGATTCTCCTTTGTATACTACTCAAAATTTTTGTATATCATGAATCTATTTTATTTTGATTTTGTTATTGTTTGTTTTTTTTTTGTCTTTATTCGAAATTTGAAAAAAAAAAAGTGAAGAGAATAAATTTGGAGATGTTTCCACTTTACTTTTTAATTTATGTATTTTTTCTCTTTTGTTAATAGTTTATTCCCTTTTTGACATCTTTCCTTTTGGATACATTTTTTAAATTTATTTAAGTTCACTATAAAGTAGAAAACAATCATTATTTAATTGAATTCAAGAAAATTGGGAATAATCTAATAAATTGGATAGGGTGTAACACCCCCATTTTTCCTAAAGGTACAGCGGAAGCAAAAAGCGGGAAAAATGAGCCGATGTCACCGCCACGTATTCCGGGCCGTCCGAACTAAGGCTAGCAGGCATACTTGCATAAAATCGGAGTTTAATGTATATGCTAACCACTTTCCGGACAAGTTAATATATAATGTTCACATAAGCTTATAATACTGTAACAAGTATAAAATAAGCTTAATAAAATTTGTGCGGTTTACACAACCAACACGGAGGAATATATTCCTCAAATGCGCGCAACGGTAATAATGGAATAAATCCATGGAAATTTTAAAAAATTATTACCACGTATTTAAAAATAATAATCATGAAGCGCGTTGTTTAGACTGGTAGGTCACAATAATTGCACAAGTGGGAATTAATCCCAAATAACTTCTCCATGCTAAAAATAAAATCTATGCCAAGTAATAATTATTTATCCCATTGGGGATTTTAAAATATACATTTTTAAAATAATAATAATATCCCAAACCGTGCCCGTGTAAAAGATGCTCTACCGAACCTTGCAGATCTCATATCCTGAAAGGAAATTGTGAAAAAATGTAGAGTCAGCGAAAACAATCGCTGAGTAAGTAAACCCTTACTCCCGGGGAGGTCGAGTTGCAGAAATAATTAAAAATGACATTTATGGAATAAGGCATGCTTAAACGAGGATAATTTATACATATACGAAATATTATACTATATCCCGGGAACAGATAATATAACAATATGCGTTACAGAGAAATAATTATCTCAGCCGCCGTGATGTGCAGGTTCCCCGCCGTAGGGCCCAATTCGCACATACACTCAAGGGTGTGGGGGAGGTAAGAAATTTTCTCAACCCACTGTGGGATAAGATAATGGCATCGGGCTGAATAACCCCAGTGGTCCCCGCGTGGCTAAAATATGCACAACAAACGAGGGAGTTGGGCAGCAGCGACCCACACACAGTCCCACCCCCTAACAATGCGCGCTCAAAAATCCGTAGGATTTTGAGAATAGTTGCAACAAATATTAGGCACAGTAAAAAAAATAGCATACCAATATTCTAAAAACGGTAGGGAGCAATAAGCATAAATTTAAAATATAATAAAGCGGTATTTAAAAATTTATGCTTAAGCTAAAATAATTTGGGCTTACTCCAAAAAGTAAAAATCTACTTACCGTTACCGTAGGCTTGGGGTTAACAACACAATGCAGGCGACGAGCAGATAAATTTTCTTGTTTAACTATATTCCACAAGAAGCCTCCAATTGCAACTCTACTTCACCATCTCTCTCCCTAACTCACAATTATCCAAATAATATTCTCTTTAAAAGATTTTTCGACAATCTCAAGGGAGTAATTTCATATAAGGGCATTCAACAATGCCAAATATCATTTCAACTACAAACCCCCATATCAACTTATCATAAATCTGAAAATATCATTTCACGGATCTCAAAATCCAACAATTTCATAATAGGTGCAACATCACCATTTCTTATGTCGCAATTTACGCCAAACAGCTTTAAAAATTCATACGAAAGGCGTTTGCTCTGAAATTTGAACTGTAGATACTCAACACATAGTTGAATAAGTTTCATGTTTTGCACTTTTCAAAATAAGGTACGGAAACAGGTCAAAAGTCATGATCTTTGTAAAACTACCTTGTTGTCAGAATTTCAACAACAGCGGCTTACATTTCAACGAGTGTTAAAAATATCAAAACTCATTCAAAAATTATGAAATTTTTCAGAAATATTCTATACTAGAATGAAATATTTCTCATAAAGAACCTAAAGAAGATTCCAAAGGGAAATACAAAAATTAACTCGATCAAGTTAGGGTTTCAGAAAATCGCGCTCACAGCCGCGCGGTCGGAGTTAAAAATATTCTGGGAAAAATCCACTCAACTAAAAATTCTGAAATTTTGCAATTGTGTTAAAAAGTCATAGATCTAAATTTTGTATGAAGAAAGATTTGGAAAATTCGGAATCAAAGATCATGATATAGAAAGATTTTCATAAAAGATCCAAATCGCAGAATTTGAAATCTAATGCGCAATCTCTGTATTTTAAAAACCGACGATGACTCTATGGACCAAAAATTACGAAATTTTAACCCTAAGTCCTACACACATATATCTATAACTTTCATTTAGAATGTTTTGCAAAATTCAGATTTGAAAATATCGAAACAAGAGAATCTTTAGAGATCACAGAAACTGTCAGATTTGCGAACAACAATGATTTCGAATTTTGGAACATTATGGACGAGTTCTAGTGCACCAAAACTGAATATGGATGAATTAACTTACAATGTTGGATGCTCCTTCAATTGCTAGGAGTGCCGAGAGCTTCGGTAAACCCACGAAAACTTTAGGAAGGAGAAAAACTACTCACTAAGAAAAGCCTGCACTAGACTTGGTGTTTCTTGCTCTCTTTAGGATTATGATGAAATGATTTAGTTTGGTATGAATTGAAATGAAAAATTTTGCCTTTATTTATAGACATTTCTAGCCGCAGTATGCATAGTAGTCAACGCCGCATTTTGAATAGTACTAGACGCAATATGCATAGTAGTCAATAGCCGCATTTCGAATAGTATTAGCCGCAATATGCATAGTAGTCAAAGCCGCATTTCGAATAGTACTAGCCGCAATATGTATAGTAGTCCAAGCCGCATTTCGAATAGTACTAAGCATGTGAAAATATGAACACCAACACATTTTCTAGTAAATAATTAAATCTTACACAATTAATTCATATGCAACTTTTGGGCATAAAAATTTACCCTTCTATGTCATGTATGCATATGACCCCATTTCATTTCCTCTAATGATCGATAGAAATTAAATTTATGAAACGGTTTTAAAAATATTAAATTCTAAAAAAAATTATTTATTTATTTATTTATTTATTTTAAATTTTACGGAGTGTTACATAGGGAATGATTTAAATTAGATGTTTATTTTTTTCCCAACTTTTTATTTAGCATAGTGATTTGTTATTATTTTAGAAGATCTCAATCTAATTTTGAATGGTTGATATATATATAAGGTAGATATCGATCCTATATTTTTAAAAAGATTTACTAATTAATATAAAAGGTATAATAATACTACATAAATTAAAAAGATTTACTATGATATACAACATCTTTTAACTTCGTCTAATTGAATAAATATAGTACTATATAGTTGTATAATATATATACTTATAATTAGGGGTGAAAGGAGTACGGTAAATATTAGACCGATCCGATGCCGTATCCGATTATATTCGAATCTGAATCTGTATCCGACTATCCAGCCAGATATTTCAATATTCGCATCCGAATTTGAATCTCTAATTTAATATATGCATTCGTATTCGTATCCGAAAATATCTGACCGTATCCGAAAATTGATATGATATTATCCAGATTTTAAATATGGATATACGAATATATTAACATATTATTATTTATCAATTTAAAGTTATCAATAATTATAACAAAATATAAATTATTCGATAATTTTTATATCAAATTTTCAAAAAAGATTAAAAATTATCCGATAATCTGTATCCAATTGAATCTGTATCCGACATTTATTTGTATCCGGCATATCTATATTCAATCCGAATCCGAGAAAAAAATGTGGGATAATATATATTCGTATACGATACTATCCGATCATATCCGTACCGTTTTCATCCTACATATAATATAATACTCACTTCATTTCAAAATAAGTGTAACATAAGAAAATGTCACGGGATTCAACGCAAGGAACAAAAAAACTTTATTGGAAGTTTTATTTCTTTAAAAGCATTCTATATATGGTAATGTAACATTTATTATGAAATACCCAAAAAAGGAAAGTGTAACACTTAAAATAAAACGGAGGAAGTATAGTATAATATAATATGATAATTATATATTCATGATTAGATTTGCATTAGTCACTCCATATTTATGTGAACAATGTTCTAAGATTATTACTATTTTCTGGGAAGCTGACGCCAAGTAACAAATTGAAAAGAAAATAAAGGGAAAAAAGAGCAACAGAAAGAGGTGTCCAAAAAGTAGAAAGAAAAAATGAGCTAACACTTAGGCTCTTGGGAACCATACGCCAGAAGAATCCGCCGCTAACACCCTGTGCGTGAAATCTGGGGGAATGTCCAAGTAGTGTAGAATTCTTCTTCTAAAGATGCACCACATTTTGCTAGACAATCAACGACCATTTTACCCTCGCAAAGTACATGATGAATTGAATATCGGTTAAAGACGTCTCTCGCCAGGTGCGGGAGGCAGGCCATTGGTCAAGTAGTCCAGTAGCATTATTAGTGTAATATATAATAATAAATTAAAATATAAAATATAAAATGGAGTTAAAATTATATATAGGAAATTATAAATTTAAAAATATAAATCAAATATATTACATAATTCGTATCAAATGTATTACTTTAAATTAAATAATGTAAAATCAAATTGATTATGGGCTAAGATGATTTTATTTTTTTGAGAATAATATATTTATTGAAAGCTTCCGCCAATACAATACATAGTCCAGTCCTTACATCAACATTTCAGCCATATGCTTTGAATTCGACATCAAACTGCATACCCGAGCAAAAAACAATTCAATACAAATGGTTCTCTAAGGGACATCATGTTTTTTATGAGGGCAGACTTGGTGAGGAATTTGGGTAATATGAGCAATTCGGAGCTTCACAAATGGAGACTTTATGTGCCAAAGCTGATAAAGGAGTACATAGATGAGGTCACAACCCAACTAAGAATGGTGTGCAACTCTGAATCAGAGGATCTTCTATTGGAAGAGAAGCTTGCTTTTATGCACGAAACGAGGCATGCCTTTGGCTAAGAGGATGTTTGGATGTGCGTTTTAGAAAGTGCTGCAGCGTTTAGAAAATGGATAATCAGATAATTGCTGTAACAAAATGTGTCATAGAAAATTAAGTGTTTGGATGAGCTTATGTTGTTTCAAATCGCAATAATCAGATATTCATTAAAAATTATTTGGATTTGCATTTTTCATTACCTCAAAAGGCAATAATATGGTAAAATCTACTTTTGGCTAAATGCAATTTTCTTGCAGTACCTAAATGGAGCTGCAAGAAAATAGCATTTTCATTTCCTCAAAATGCTAAACGCAATTTTCTTGCAGCACCAAAATGGAGCTGCAAGAAAAACTAGCATTTTCATTTCATCAAAATGCAAATAATAGATTATTGAAAGTTAGTACACAAACAAAATTAACTGATTATTTGCATCTTGCAAACGCAATAATCAGATAATCAGGCCCAAAACACACAAACAGACACCCACTAAATCTATAAAACAACAATATTAGGAAAATAACAAAATTGACAAAGTTGCTAAACCACTTTGTCACATTTTTTCTCAATAATGTGGTCAGAAAATTAACATGAACCAATTTTTTTTAAGAAACCATTGAAGGCCTGGAAAGGGTGGTGGGAGCTCATGCCACATAATTACAAAGGGAACAAAGGGAAGAGATAGTGAGTTGGATGGGGATTCGAACATCCAACCTATAGGTTGGGAGTTGGGGGAGTTACCACTTGATTAAGTCTCCAACCCCGCATGAACCAAATTATATGTAATACGTACAATATTTGAACTTTTAAAATCTTATCTTATTTTAAAAAATATATATAAATTTTACTTACCGCGCAATGCGCGGGCGGGTATGCTAGTTTATAACATTAAAACTAATAACATTCTACACTTCCCGCCCATTTTTTCACCCCTCACAAATCATTATTTTATTATTTTTTCTCTCACCCACTGCATGGCCATTAATTCATTAAAAAAAATGAGAATGACATGGAAACTTGCCCACCATTCTAAACTCCGTATCGGTTTAAAATCCCTAATTTCCACCGCACCTCCTCTGCATCCGTCTTCTCAAACTCCTATTCCCGAAGAATCGAAATCTTCCAGTCCGTCTTCTCCTGTTCTTCCACCACCGCGTTTGCGCCACCACCGTCTCACTATCGTATTCTCTTCAATTTTCTCCTGTTGATGCCGCCTCCGACAACCCCGTCTATTTATGAACTGATCTCTCCCTGTCACTCCTTCACTTCTTTTATCGGACGACTGTGTCGGAAAGAGATTGAAATCCCTCACGATTCTTCAGAAAGAAGTCATCGTTCTCCTTCGACCAAGAGAGCGCCATCTTCTCCCCTCCCCTTCCATCGATTTTCCCCGTAAGATATTGCCCCTCCGCCGCCGCTGTCTCCTCTAGCCGCAGGTCTCTCCTTTTCCACCTCCTTGTTAACGATTTTGTAGTCTTTTAGGCTATTTCTGAGAAGAGATTGGAAGAGGTAATTTATTTCTCATTTTATTTGTAGACGGTTCAATGCGCTCGATATGTTTCTTTCTTTAATTTTTTAGGTATTGTCTCTGCTTTGATCCCTTTTGCCTGAGTTTTTGTTATTATTTTTGTGGTTCTAGGGTTTGAAGCAGAAGAGTGTTTTTGTTATAAATCTCTTGACCAACTGGACCGACACCCTGTACAACGGCCAGTTCAAGGTAAACCAGATGGGTTCTCTCTCTCTCTCTCTGGAATAGAATTCTTCTTCTTTCTTTGCTGCATTTGATTTCTTATTTTCCCTAACAATTCTGGCATGACGTTCATTTAAACAAAGAAGCTAGCACAATGAAAGACACTAATAATTGGAAGTCGCAGAATCCTGGTATGATGAAATAGATCATTATTCTTGCAACTATATATTGTCCTATGAAGGAGTCAATACATGTTTCTTTCTCCCTATGCGTGATTGCAAGTGAAGATTTTGGGCAGATCCAAAAAAATTCCTGCAGGCAAGTAGAGTTTGTTAATGATGTTATACATTTCCAATTAAGATAGTATTGTGCCTAATATTTTGGATTCGTTTTTGTTTCCCCTTAATGTCCACTGGATGATTTGGTTGTTAGATTTTAAGTATTTAACTATAATTTTTCATTAGTAGAGTTAGGTTGGAAGTGTTGAATAATTTCAGTTGCGTATGAACTTTATTCCCACTCCATGATTATATTGAGTTATGTTTACTGCATCGATGTGCGCATTTGATCATTCACTTGTGTGTGGCCTGGATCTTATGTGCAGATTTGGGCAGAACCTTTTCGGAATTGGGTCTCTAGAGTAGGCAAGCTTTGATTGTGGTTTCACATAATCCAAACACATCGGATCATAGAGGAGGATAATCAGACTATCAAACTAATCCATCAGTTGAGACCAGATCTTCTAATACATATGAAGGATATTGGTCATTTGTGAGAAGAATTTTTCCATATCGATATCCTTTCGCATTTGTTGGTAATGATCTCACCTTTCTGCACTAACCTTCCCACTTTCTTCTCAGTTATGTGCTGAAGTATTTCGACCTGTCAACCCCATCGTGGTATTGTTATTTGTTCTTTGATCTAAGTGTTAATCCATTATTGTAGACATTTTGAAGTAGAAGTTTTATGGTTTTTTGTTGTTTAGTGTTCAATTGGTTTTACAGTCCTTTTTACATATATTTTTCTTTTTTATAATTGGTGTATGAGGATCCTGCTCTCAAGAATGCAGTGATTCTCTTATTACACTCATCAATTTGCTGAGAATGAACGCAATGATCCAGAAAATATTCATACAGGGATCATGTTTTCACCATGGGAATGAATAGTTTGATGTTTGAACAAAAGTGGGATGTGGTTGTATAGTCACCTAGAAAGTGCAATATTGTTGTTTTTTCAGAATCAACTTGCATGTCTGTTTAGAATAGGGGGGACGTGCCTTTGATGCCTGTAAAATTGGAAAAGCTGGCTGCTTATCTCTTTTAATGTTTGAAGCATCGAACTGGTTCCAACTTTTTTATTCATCTAGGAATTTTTGATTGGGGGTGAGCTGCTATATATTGAAATAAATTAAATGAATTGGCCCTTTTCATGGATTATTTATTTGATTGTTTGTCGAATGATTAATGAGAGAAGCTGTGTGTGCAGGAGAAAAGCTGTGTGCATCTATGCAGGAGGAAAGCCGTGTGCAATTCGGAATCAAGGATGCTTACTTGAACAAGAAGATTTTTTTTAGCTGTTGGGAACATGCGCTTTCTGCTGTGTCTAAATCATTGAGCTGTCTGTTGTTATTATCGTAGTGGAGGATGTTATGCTTTGGTCCTCCATATCTATGCATTGATGTAATGAGTTTGGCAGTGCAATAAAGTCCTCCTTTCTCAAAAAAATGAGAGAGATTTCTTACATTTTATGGCTTTATTAACACTGTTCACTTTCGGATATACTAATCTTGTTTGTTAAAAGAATTATCCATTTGATATGTTTGATTCTAGAAAAGGAAACCTACATTCAATTTCTGAGAATCCAGAAATGATGATTGTCTTTAGAATCCCTACAATGATATAATTTACTTTGTAGGTTATGTGAAGTTGCAACAGAGATTCGATTCACACCGGCCCCCTGTCCCTCCCCTTTGTCCCTTTGCAATTGTGTGATATGGGTTCCCACCATTTTTCTAGCCTCTATAGACTGTTCAGCAAAAAAATAAAGTTGCACTGAGCAGTGATAGTGATTGATACCATTATGAATAATTGTATAATATATACAATAAAATATTTGATTTCTTAATATAATATTATTGAGTGAACTTATTGTCAGCTCCCCTTTTGATAAAGTCACAGTCACAGGTTGATTTGAAGTAAATGTACATTACATTGGAAATCCCAAATATTTGAATTGTTGATTTAAAGTATATGTAGGATTACATTGGGAATCCCAAATATTTGAATTGTTGATTTGAAGTAAATGTAGGATTACATTGGGAATCCTAAATATTTGAATTGTTGATTTGAAGTTTGTTGCCAGTTGTGGATCGAATCTTAGCCAGTTGCTTTTCTGTTCAACTTCCTTCAAAATCTATTCAAATGATATCTACCATTATTTTAACTAATGAAAAAATATGTTTACCAAAAAAAACTAATGAAAAAATATATGCATACCTAACATTTAATACCCGGTACACGCCAAAAAAATATTTAATATATTTATTAAAGCCTGCTACTCTATTTACACTATCCAAGACTATTTAAAGCTGTCATAATTAATTACAGTAATCATTTCATCCTCAAGGCTAAACTAAAATTAAAATATTATTATGATTTAAATTTTCACATTTTTCAATAAACTATTTATATTTTTAAGTAATATAAAAACAAATAAACTTCCAAAAGAAAAGAGATACCGTATTTTTGATATAATACAATTCCTAATAAATCTTTGAAGCTGTTAGAAGTATTGGACTCAATATATGCATAAATCTATTTAAAATAAGGATATCTATGTGAATATATATATATAAAATGGGGACCTGTAACACCCCAGATTTGATAACCCAGGCCGGGATGTCACCGCCACACCTTCCCAAGCAAGACGCGAACCATTTCGAGCTCACTTGAGAAGATGCTACGGCTAAGTTGTATCAATACTTTAAAATAATTTAAAACCATTCAATAATGCCCGAAGTTAAATCAGAGTAAAGTCTAGCATGCATAATTTAAAACAGTGCGGAAGCTAAAATAGGGCCAAAACATGCGGCCAAAACAAGACCAGAGTCACAGTGCAGAATTTAAATAAATTAAAAATGCGACAATCTTCATAAGAGTAACCCATCCCATCGTGCAAATGCTCACCCTGCGAAATCTGAGGAAAAATAGAAACAACAACTTATCAGTACAAAAGGTACTGCGTAAGTTAATATGTAACACCCCGGTTTTTGGTCACCCAGGTCGGGATGTCACCGCCACACCTCCCTAGCAAGACACGGTTTCTCCGAGCTTGCTAAAGAGATGCAAGGCTATGGTTTTTCAGAATTTAAAACATTCAAACAACCCATATATATATAATTTAAAAATAATACATCAAAGTTGCAGCGGAAAATAATATTTACATATATGTATCGCAGCGGAATTTAAATATAGGGCCAACATGGCCTAATCACGGGTTAAACAGGCCCGTTCATGCAAGATCTAGTCTAATACAAAAATTCAAAATAATATATCATCCCAAACTTCCCGTGTATGCATATGACGATGCATAATTCTCAACTCTGAAAGAACAAGAAAAAGAAAATATGGTTTTGGTCAGCACTACGTGCTGAGTAAGTTAACACATACATAACTATGGGGTTTCAAAGCCATTATTTAATATTTAAAGAAAACATGTGCACAACACCACATAATTTAACTCATCTATCTAACAATAATTAAATGGCATAATTTAAAGGATAGAGACATCATAAGATCATAATATAATTTGCAAAGCAATATAATTATAGGACATAAATTAAAAGCATAATCCAAAAGGAACAATTTTTCGAGACTCCTAGTTTCATATCTCATGTCTCATGTTTCAAGTTTATGTTTCAGTTTCCATTCGGCAAGCTTTATATTTCAATTGCCTTCCGGCAAGCAATATATTTCAATTGCCTTTCGGCAAGCCAGATATTTCAATTGCCTTTCGGCAAGCAGGATATTTCAATTGCCTTTCGGCAAGCAAGATTTTTCAATTGCCTTTCGGCAAGCAGGATATTTCATGTGTATTTTATTTCAAAGGAATTCCCAATCCTTTAAACCTTAAAGGCTAATTTCACCGTTTTCACAAGATATCAAGATTTGACTCGGTTATATCTCAACTCATCTCAACCCTAAAGGTTAATTCCATGTTTCAACAAGATTTTAAAATTTCGTTTCGGTAAATCACAGTTTACTCTAAAATTCGTCTAAAATCAGATTTAATTCCAAAAATTCCAAAATTTCATATCTGACTCGGAAACATCAAGATCTACAACTTTCGTGTTTTAACTTTTTCAATCCGAGATACCTAAGTAGGTCAAAATCGCCAATTTTCGCATAAGAACAAATCTGTCCGAGTTCAATGCACCACAGTTTAAAGATTTCGAATTCTACCATAGCAATTCAACTCCAAATTTAATGAAATTTGACAGAGATCATCCTAAGACATTTATCTACAACTTTCATGTTCGGCCAAAGATCTAAAACAGCCTAGATCCTATGTCAAAAACGAGATCAAGATCAATCCTAAATTCTGTCCAAGATTTCAAGATCTAAATCAAACAGTTCGGTTTCAACGGGTTTTCACCTATCAAATCAACTTCAAAAATTCTCAAATTTTTACAGTAGCTAGGTCTAAGTCTTAGAAACGTTTTTCGTGTTTTAAGTTTTTCCGTTTGAGTTCGTTTTAAAGGTCGGAAAAATTCAACAATTCTGTTGCGTCGGTAGAAAACGAAAGTAGACAGATTTATGATTCTTGTCAAATCTTTTAGGTTTCGATTGTTTTAAAATCTCCCAAAACCATGTAAGGTTAACTTACAGTGTCTATGAACGTCGGGAATGTCCAATTCGGAGGCGTGGCTTCCAGATCACCGTTTCTCCTCTCCGTTCGTCGGGTTCTACGATCTAGATTCGATACGGGGGTGTAGAAAGAAAAAAGGTGATGATTAGGATTCGTTTTCGAATCGTTTATTGAATAAAGATTGGACCGAGACTTACCACGACTATGGAGATCTGTAGAGAACTCGTCCAACAGCGTTCGTCTTGGTTTCGTGCCTCCGACGACTCCGGATTTAGGGTTTTGAACGTATAGAGTGCTTTAGGGTTTCGTAAACTTGTTCGGGGCTCCCAAGGGCTTATTTATAGAATTCTAAGTCCCTAGGGCGTCCACGGCCGACCTAGAACTCTGGAGTCGAGAGGTGTTCAACCGAAAGTCGAAAAATCCGCGTTCGGGTGAGAGATTCACGCAACAAACGAATCTGTGTGGTGGCGCGGTCGTGGCGCGCTGAAGCCCTTCCACCGCGCGGCCACCGCGCCGACTTCGCCTGGACTTCGGTCCGGGCGGGTCGTGCGATCCGTCGTGCTTTTCCGCCTCTCGTTCGGGTTTCTATCCCTCTATGCTCCCGAATTCCGATTTCCGGGGTATCCTCGGGTTCATACTTTCTCTCTAATTTTATTCTCAGTCTAATTGGATGTTTGGACTCGAATCCTCGAGTTCATTAGTGTCGAGTTTCGGTGTATAATTTATTTACCTTTAATCCATCCTTTTATTTAATTAAATTCCTTTAATTCCTTTTTAAGTAAAAATCTCATTTCCTCATTTCCTTATCTTTATTTATTTCTTTATTTGCTGGATTCATTTATTTATTTAATTATTTTTTTATGTTATGTTGGAAAATTCTCGGGTATTACAGTCTACCCTCCTTAAGAATCAACTTCGTCCTCGAAGTTGTGTTTCGGCTTTTCTCGTCTCGTGCTAAGGTCTTGTGTTTGTTTTATTATGTTGTGACTGAACTTAGAATTAAAACTTCTAAGCTGCCTACGTACCCGGTGAAGGGATCAAGCCATAACGTAGTTCAAAAGTTTACAAAAATGCACGAAAAATTAGGGGGTATGACATCCTCTCCCCCTTAAGACTCCAGTTATGTCCCCATAACTGCCTATTCAGCACTCTCGAGAGGTTTCGAGTTTTGGTCTTTATTCTAATGGTACTGGTGCCGTTGGTTGTTGCCACCTTGACCGTCTGGGTTTCGTGGTTGCTTAGGTCGAGTAGTCACATCTTCTCTCTTGTCGATGTTCTCTTTCCGTGTCCGGCAATCACGCAGCTGATGACCATGTCGACCACATCGAAGGCATGCTCCAGGCTGAGGGCATCCTCTCGCATAATGCGGTTTACCACACTTTGGACACGGTGACGCATAGTCACAATGGTTGAAGACTATCCCCTTTTTCTCCCCATTGTCATTTTGATGTTGTCCTTTCGAGTTTCCATCGAAATGATCCTTATCCACCTTGTATTCTCCTTGTGGTCCTTGGTTAGCCTCATCTACCGATTTCCGTTTCAGTCCTTGGACTCGTGCAACCGCTACCGCACGATCATAAACCGTCTGCAGGTTCGTGAATTGTCCTACTGCGAGTATCTCCCGGATACTAAGGTTCAGACCCATCTCGAATTTCTGAGCCTTGTCATAGTCGGTTGGTACTATCCTCGTAGCAAATCGTACCAACTCCTTAAACCGGGTGTAATACTCCTGCACCGTCCGTCCCTCTTGCTTCAGTGATAAAAACTCTTCGTACATTGCCGCCTTGGTGCTCATGGGGTAGAATCGGTCCCTTAGATCCTCCTTAAGTTTAATCCACGAATAAGCTTCTTCAGCTCCCTCTAAATTCCTCTGGAGGTCTTGCCACCACTCATCGGCTTCGCCTCCTAAGTAGTAGGTTGCTACTCGTGTCTTTGCCTCATCAGGACATTTGATAGCGTCCAAGAGCTTATCAAATGTACGGATCCACCCCTCTAGTTTGGCGGGATCCTCCTGCCCATCATAACGTGGTGGTTGATAGGGATTCACCAACGCTAGATAGTTGGTTTGAGCTACGGGCGGAGTTACTGCTGCAGGTGTCCTATGCACCTCCGCATTTCCTAATGCTACTAGGAATCCCTCTATCGTTTTTAAACGTGCTTCCATATTATTGGGCGCTTGAGGCAATTGCTCTCCTAGGTTCTGAGGACTTTCACTGTTGTTGGGCGTGTTGGAAAGGTTAGCTTCAGTGCCGTTTGGACTCACCTTCCTTGGTTTCCTCCTAGGCGCCATTTTCTGTTATAACGTGTAGAGTTTAGATAGATCGCTCGAACAAGACGTTTCGTAAATTTCAAATTTCAAATTTTCGGATTTGTGGTTTGGAACTCCAAACAAGATTTTTGGAATCAAAAGTGTTTTAATAAAACTTGATTTTCTTATTGTTCCACATGAGGAAGTTTTCTAGTTCGTACCATGATAGGAATGGCTAGAGCCGAGATTTGTTATGCTTAGGCGTGCGCTTAGATGAATGCGATCTAGAACTAAGGCAGGATAAGTCCCTAGTGAGCGTCTCTAATTTGATGTCAAGCGTCTAAGTCATCTAGTGCAGGCAAAAGATCTAAGTTAATATTCGCCAAGATTCTAAGTTCAATTTCGCCAAGATTCTAAGTTCAAATTCGCAAAGATTCTAAGTTCTTTACATAAAAGAGATGCTATATGCAAATGCGAGTGATGATTTCCCCCCAAAAAAATAATTTATGCACTATATATATATATTTTTCCCATGGGGTTTAAAATAAAAATTTCTCCATGGAAATAATACTTTAAAATTTAAAATAATAGTCAAGATATTAATAATAGTTTAAAAATAATAATGGTTTGAAAATAGTAGTTTAAAAATACTAGCTTAAAAATATCCGGGCTCTGATACCAACTTGTAACACCCCGGTTTTTGGTCACCCAGGTCGGGATGTCACCGCCACACCTCCCTAGCAAGACACGGTTTCTCCGAGCTTGCTAAAGAGATGCAAGGCTATGGTTTTTCAGAATTTAAAACATTCAAACAACCCATATATATATAATTTAAAAATAATACATCAAAGTTGCAGCGGAAAATAATATTTACATATATGTATCGCAGCGGAATTTAAATATAGGGCCAACATGGCCTAATCACGGGTTAAACAGGCCCGTTCATGCAAGATCTAGTCTAATACAAAAATTCAAAATAATATATCATCCCAAACTTCCCGTGTATGCATATGACGATGCATAATTCTCAACTCTGAAAGAACAAGAAAAAGAAAATATGGTTTTGGTCAGCACTACGTGCTGAGTAAGTTAACACATACATAACTATGGGGTTTCAAAGCCATTATTTAATATTTAAAGAAAACATGTGCACAACACCACATAATTTAACTCATCTATCTAACAATAATTAAATGGCATAATTTAAAGGATAGAGACATCATAAGATCATAATATAATTTGCAAAGCAATATAATTATAGGACATAAATTAAAAGCATAATCCAAAAGGAACAATTTTTCGAGACTCCTAGTTTCATATCTCATGTCTCATGTTTCAAGTTTATGTTTCAGTTTCCATTCGGCAAGCTTTATATTTCAATTGCCTTCCGGCAAGCAATATATTTCAATTGCCTTTCGGCAAGCCAGATATTTCAATTGCCTTTCGGCAAGCAGGATATTTCAATTGCCTTTCGGCAAGCAAGATTTTTCAATTGCCTTTCGGCAAGCAGGATATTTCATGTGTATTTTATTTCAAAGGAATTCCCAATCCTTTAAACCTTAAAGGCTAATTTCACCGTTTTCACAAGATATCAAGATTTGACTCGGTTATATCTCAACTCATCTCAACCCTAAAGGTTAATTCCATGTTTCAACAAGATTTTAAAATTTCGTTTCGGTAAATCACAGTTTACTCTAAAATTCGTCTAAAATCAGATTTAATTCCAAAAATTCCAAAATTTCATATCTGACTCGGAAACATCAAGATCTACAACTTTCGTGTTTTAACTTTTTCAATCCGAGATACCTAAGTAGGTCAAAATCGCCAATTTTCGCATAAGAACAAATCTGTCCGAGTTCAATGCACCACAGTTTAAAGATTTCGAATTCTACCATAGCAATTCAACTCCAAATTTAATGAAATTTGACAGAGATCATCCTAAGACATTTATCTACAACTTTCATGTTCGGCCAAAGATCTAAAACAGCCTAGATCCTATGTCAAAAACGAGATCAAGATCAATCCTAAATTCTGTCCAAGATTTCAAGATCTAAATCAAACAGTTCGGTTTCAACGGGTTTTCACCTATTAAATCAACTTCAAAAATTCTCAAATTTTTACAGTAGCTAGGTCTAAGTCTTAGGAACGTTTTTCGTGTTTTAAGTTTTTCCGTTTGAGTTCGTTTTAAAGGTCGGAAAAATTCAACAATTCTGTTGCGTCGGTAGAAAACGAAAGTAGACAGATTTATGATTCTTGTCAAATCTTTTAGGTTTCGATTGTTTTAAAATCTCCCAAAACCATGTAAGGTTAACTTACAGTGTCTATGAACGTCGGGAATGTCCAATTCGGAGGCGTGGCTTCCAGATCACCGTTTCTCCTCTCCGTTCGTCGGGTTCTACGATCTAGATTCGATACGGGGGTGTAGAAAGAAAAAAGGTGATGATTAGGATTCGTTTTCGAATCGTTTATTGAATAAAGATTGGACCGAGACTTACCACGACTATGGAGATCTGTAGAGAACTCGTCCAACAGCGTTCGTCTTGGTTTCGTGCCTCCGACGACTCCGGATTTAGGGTTTTGAACGTATAGAGTGCTTTAGGGTTTCGTAAACTTGTTCGGGGCTCCCAAGGGCTTATTTATAGAATTCTAAGTCCCTAGGGCGTCCACGGCCGACCTAGAACTCTGGAGTCGAGAGGTGTTCAACCGAAAGTCGAAAAATCCGCGTTCGGGTGAGAGATTCACGCAACAAACGAATCTGTGTGGTGGCGCGGTCGTGGCGCGCTGAAGCCCTTCCACCGCGCGGCCACCGCGCCGACTTCGCCTGGACTTCGGTCCGGGCGGGTCGTGCGATCCGTCGTGCTTTTCCGCCTCTCGTTCGGGTTTCTATCCCTCTATGCTCCCGAATTCCGATTTCCGGGGTATCCTCGGGTTCATACTTTCTCTCTAATTTTATTCTCAGTCTAATTGGATGTTTGGACTCGAATCCTCGAGTTCATTAGTGTCGAGTTTCGGTGTATAATTTATTTACCTTTAATCCATCCTTTTATTTAATTAAATTCCTTTAATTCCTTTTTAAGTAAAAATCTCATTTCCTCATTTCCTTATCTTTATTTATTTCTTTATTTGCTGGATTCATTTATTTATTTAATTATTTTTTTATGTTATGTTGGAAAATTCTCGGGTATTACATAATATATAGCACAACGAATTTTAAATATTTTAGGAGAGTATATAAAAATGGGATTTTTAATTAAAAAGGAAGGACAATTAAAATAATTTTTCCGAAGTCTCTTACGCTTTGCCACATAAATATTTTACCATCGCTCATTTTGATCGAGGACACCACATATGCCCTTTGGGACTAATACCCACAAGGACTCAAAATAACGATTCTAGGGACGTACCCTTGGAATCAACCCACCTCTGGGACTCGTACCCACGAGGGATGTGAAAGCAGTGACCCTATACAGACCACTCCGGAGCCCTAGCCCATACGGATACATCTAGCAGTATAGACTCTTACAATCACGAAACCATAATATCATATGCGCCGTTTTGGCCACAAAAGAGGGGGCGGCCCAACGAGCTCACGCCAAGTGCACTTACCCTCTAACACATTGGGCATCCCACTCGATCAAAACTTACAAAGTTTCAAAACCACATTTTTATCATTTCATAATATCACCACATTTCCAGAATTCATACATTTCAAAAATGAGTAACACTCGACTCATAGTTCACCAAAATACGCATGATAGAATTTACCGACAAAAGTGGCACTGAGGCAGTTTTCAAAATTGTATTTGAAAATGTAGCAAACTATTTTTAAAAATTCTGGAAAAATTACAGTAGCTAGGGAACATCGGAATAAGCATTTTTCATAGAAATAGCCATCTCAAAATTCGGACTCTAAACAGGCCGTTTTAATCAATTTCAGGAAGCCACTGATTTAGGATATTACATGCTTCAGAATGTTCGACCACAGTGTGTTCAAAAATTCGTAACAATTTCAAACATGCTCCAAAAATCATAAACTCTTACGGGGATAATCTAGACACAAGGAACAAGTCTCATGAAGGAATTGATCACCAATAACAACTATAGGATGATGTAAAATACATAACAAAACCGAACTTCATGAAGAACACATGCTGTCAGAAATTCATAATAGAATACCAGACGCGATTTCGAGTATTAAATTAACTCCAAAAATTATGAAAATTTACAGAACTCTTATTTAGAATGTTAGGAACAATTTTCATTTTCGAAGGATCTTCTAAAAATGATCGGAGATAGGTCGAAAATGCAGGACAACAAAAGCTAGTCATGGAAAACCCTATTTGACAGATTTACCGACGGAGGGAATTTGGACTAGAACTCGACGGAAACTCAACCAAAACCTCTAAAAATTGAAGTGCACAATACTAACTTACCTAGGAACAAGGTAGAGTCGAAAATCCTCCTTGGTGGTATCCCTAAGATCTTCCGAAACAGCCCCACGAATCAAGACCTCCCTCCGATTGAATCTATTTTGGAGTTGTCGGAGGAAATTCTCAATTCTAGGACAAAAGACTCGAATCTAAGACCAAGGGAAAGAAGTAGAACTCTTACCTACCCGTAGGAGAATGGATTGGATCACTTGAACTCGTCCACAACCTCAGCACAACTCACAAACTTACCAACACTCACTATGAAACTCTCAATTTCGGGTGAAGTGCAAATGGGTGGATTGGAGGCTGATGAAGAGGTATTTATAGGGGTGTGGAGCAGTCCAAGAGTTGCCTTAAGGCACTAGGGAGGTGAGGGGACAAAAGTTACTCTGTAACTCCCGAATTAAACTCCCTCAACCTCATCCAAAACCCCCACTCTCCCCATGACTTCCATAGGATTCCCAAGGTGATCATGTACCCATCATAAACTGACTTTGTGGGGGATTTAATACACCCAAAATCATTAATTTGCACCCCACAACATCCCACAACATCTGAGAATTGAATTCCCAACGTTTAGAAACGTCCCAAGCCAAAATGAATGCAAAAACCGAGCATAACGCTCAAACTGCCGAACTGCTGCTGGTGGCGCGCCCCCGCGCCGTCACCGCGCGGCCACCAGCCAACGTTTTTTTTCCTTTTTATTTATTTATTTATTTATTTTTTAATTATTATGATTTTACTTCTAAAAATCATAGTGTATGAATTATCTGAGATCGTTAGGATAATTCGATAACTCTCTTCGAGTCGCTATCGTCCGAAAATATTTAATTCCGCTCTTCCGGAATTATTTCGATTTTGATAATTAAATCCGATTCTTAAATTTCGGATTTTAAAACTTGATGTCGATTTCTCGGGTATTACAGGACCGGTTAGGGGGCCGAATCCAAAGAATTCAGCCCCTGCTGCATGTGATAATCCCTAGTATATTAAGTGCTAACTTGCGAAAATACCATCTATATGTACATAGTCAATTAAGGTAATTAAATATCCATTGTTTTAATATTACTGGGAGAATTTATGGTTGATATCTACATGTCATAGAAGGATCAATCAACATTGATTTTTGAATGTGTGCATTTAATGTGAAGAATACATTCCATAAAAAATTTTAAAACCGGATAAATTTAGAAAATAATTTTCTTGAATTTGTGCAAATTAATAGTGTCATGTGCTAACCAATTAAAACTAGATTTTTAATCAATGGTGTCTTATAAATTATTTGACGTGAGTTTAAAAATTATAATTGTATATTTAGTTGTAATTTTTTATGTCTTAAATTTGATAAAGTATTACAAATTGTCCAATATTGTACACTACCAGCACATATACTGTGTCCAATATGTGATGGATTTATATAATGTTTGTGCTTGTTTTATATTATTCATGTGATAGTTTTATTTAAATCAATGGACTAGTTTTATTTAATGTGCGTTAAGTTTTTGTTGATTTATATGCTAATTTTTTTACCTGTATATATGTTGGATTTATATGTTGTTTGTACTTATTTTATATTATACATGTGATGGTTTCATTTAACTCAGTGAGACGGATTTATTTAAATGTGTGAGATGGTTTTATTTAATGTGTATGATTTTATATAATGATTTTTACTCATATATGTGCTAGTATATACTCATATATGTGCTGATTTATTCTTATGTATGTGCTGGTTGAAAATTTGTAGCACCTTAATTAGCCACATATTTCCAAAAATCCTTTTATTTAGATTCAAACATCTACCAACAATAAAAAATCACCCAAAAGATTGAATATTCAACAATTAACTCTAATTGCTAGCATTCCACAACCATTATTCATTATTCGATTATCGAAATACACTCAACAAATCCCATTTAATAGAAAATATATCTCAATGATACAATAATTTCTAATTCCTAACATCAATATAAAAGAAAATAGAGAGAAAAAACAATTGAGCCAATCTTCCCAAGAACAATAAGTCATCCACCGATAATTCAAATGAGAAAGCAATTTACAAAATAATACTCCAATTTGCATATCCACATACCCGAATTTAATTCCATTCCATATAAAAAAATTGGCACTTACCCACAAAGATGGAATGTATCCCTAATTTTAGGATGTAATAAAATAGACAGATTGTTCCTATTATTACATAAAGTCATTAAATATACTTAAACAAAGTAATAAACCCATAATAAAAAGAGTAGCACAGACAAAGCATAAGCTTAGCTGATTCAGCGCCCGCTGAATCAGCATGTAAACTCATCCCTATATAATGAATGATAAATCAAATTACATTTATTGTAATATATTTAATTTTAGAAAGTAATTTCATTATTAATTATATTTAGATTCTTATTTACTTTATTTTTCTAATTTTATTTCATTAGAATTTCTCAAACAATAAATATCATTATCCAGATATAAAAATATTTTAGAATGATAAAAAATGTGCTAAAAAACATACCCCTAATAAATTTAGTATCAGACTATAAATTTAATTTAGGGCTTATAATAATGAATTAAAAAATAATAAAAATTTAATTAAATTAAACGAAAATATTAACTACCAAAATTTTTTCATAATCAATAAGAAAAAGAAAAAATTGGATAAAATATTATGGACTAAAATACTATTTTAAAAACTAACAGAACATCAAAGCGTAATTATAATTAAAATTTATTTTATAAATTAAAGATAAGTCCATTAAACTAATTACAATAACAATTTAAAATATATTACTTAACAAAATATAAGTTTTAAATGATAAAAAGTTAATAAAAAAGTATAACTTATCTCAAAATATGTACAACCAAAAATTATGCAACTTATATATTCTGAAACTACATTATTATACGATTATAACATGATTCAACTCGACTATTTTTTTCTAAATATATACTTCAAATAAAATTGAGTTAAAGTTAAACAATGAACAGTGTCAAAAAGTCAAACAAGACAATTTACCTGGGACGGAGGGAGTATTTTTTTTTTTCTAATTTTGAATAGTTTTTTTTTGAGAAGAGTTAAAGGGTATTTATTTTCCACTTGCTCTCATAATTTTAGATATGAAAACAAACCCTATATATTTAGTTTTCTAACAGTAAAAATAATTTATTTTATATTCTGTCCACCTGATTGTAGGTTTTCCTTTTAAATTTTGGTTGCATTCATTCAAAAACTATTTATGCAAAAGACTTTGATTCTTATGTAATAAAAAAACTATATTCACATTTTATATCGTCATATTAGTTCAACGCCCATGCGCATCGGGCGAAAAAATGTAGTTCAATGTAAATATTGAGTATATTTCTCGATAAATTAACTCCTATATATTTCCTCTGTTCTCAAATAACTGCTCCATTCATGTATTTCATGCAGTTCAAAACATATCTTTTACCCTTAAGAACTCAAATTATATTTAATAAAAAATTAGAAAAATTTGATATTCTAAAGTACGTCATTAGAGGAATCTAACAAGATCTCACTTGATTATGTTTATCTTATATAAATGTACTAAAAAGTTAAATCAGAGTTACTCAATAAATAATAAAAACTATTCAAATTGTGCAACCAAAACAAAACAGAGTAGTATATATTATGGTTTGGCTGAGTAATTGAAATATCTTATTAGAGGTATTCAAAAAGATATTGAGGTAATAAATAATTAGTATTTTTTAGTTCACATAACAGTGGTGACTGAGTAATGATGATTCAATTCTTGATAGTTGTGCAATGGCTGTCCAATCTTCTACAAAATCTATAACTATGTAGAAGTATATATTTAATTGAGCATAGTTGAGGAGGTACGTACAAGATGTGATGCACATTTTTGGTTTCTTAATAGCTTACATGTGATACCCATAAAAATAAGAATTTATAATTTATTATGATAATAATAATAATAATAATAATAATAATAATAATAATAATAATAATAATAATAATAATAATAATAATAATAATATGGGAATAAATCTTATGGACATTCAAATTGAGTTATTCCACAAATATGGGATCCAATAACCACGCGTCCAACCCTATATAGCTAAGTATATAAAGCCCTACGACCCTAAGATCAATTCACAAAAAAATTACTATAGGGTGGCGGCCGCTCGTGGGAAGCAGAGTGAAGACTGCATCAATTCTTTCCTGTTCCTTTCTCGTCTAATCAATTTTCTTTTCATCACTGTAAGTTGGTTCACGCTTCCTATATGTTATCTGAATTCTTCTTCCTCTTAAACGCCTACATATGTATATGGCCTATGCTCTTATGTCGTGTGGCTGTCAGAATAATTGAAACCTTCGTGGAGATTCCTATTCAAACTCATAATTATAGAACAGGCATTAGAGATATATAAATGTTGGTGTAGATAGGGCTACACGTATAGATCTTGACTGAATAAGTTCCCTTGCTTAAATTGGTTTTGAGCACTTTTGGAGTTATCTAATATGTGGATTCTAGTTCCTGACATTTTTCCTTGTAGAGTCAAACATTGTGGGCGGTGCATGGGAGTTTATATATATGTAGAAATCCACACGCATGGGACAATAATATCAATACATTATTTTTATGTGCTCAAACAACAAAAATAAAAAAAAATAATAATAATAATAAAATGAAAATTCAAGCCTTTAAATTTAATAGTCACTTGCATTAGATTTCCAGGTTGACAGGACCTTGCTCACGGGCTATTTATTTGTGGCGTGATCGAACTCCTTCTACTTCCAGTCAATTTAATTTATGAAGACATTGTTTCTTAATAAAATCCATATTGCTCTCGGGCCAAGGCGGGAATTGCCTCTGTGTCGGTCTTCATGTTTTATTGAGTTGTAAGCATAATAGGTTATGTGGGTAAATTGGTATTGACGAGTAGATGCTTACGTGCGGATTGTGCGGTTTATGCGGATTATGCGGTTGAGGGGCAGGACCGTGACGGGTCTCCAGCGACGAAACTCGCCCCCTCTGTCACAATTTAAAGTAAATTCAGGTTGACGAACCTTTGATTATGCGGTATTGTGGGTCTAAACCCCTAACCTCGCCTGCGGGCCTAGGTTAGGGCACCGGTGCTGTAGGTTTAGACAAATTTTGCGGATTATGCGGTTAATGGTGTCCTCGTCAATATTAATTCACCAACATTGCTAATTTGTTGTGGTGTCAATTATTTGTTATGTCCCTATGGAACTGTGGATCAACTTACCAGTTTATACTGAGTTGTGCGTGTGTTTTCCTTTTCTCTTTTTCAGGATTTGGAAGTGAGTAATCATGAGCACGTGCACGCATTTGGGATGGGATTTCAAGTTCTATCTTTAGTTAATTAATAAAAATCATCTTTAAATTCATGATGTCTTTTGTACAATTACTTTTGAAACTATTATGGATTTTGTTTTCTTATTAGAGCCTTAGCATCTCTTGGTCATGTGTGCGTTGTAGTATTTTATCCAAGAGATGTGGCGGTAACATCCCCTTTATTTTGGTGTTTTAAAATTGGGGGTGTTACATTACAAGTAATTCCACGGACAAATTTGAAAGTTATCGTTCCATGACAGACCATGAAAGCTCATGAAATTTTGACAATAAGCACCCACCAAAATACCAAGTGCATGGGAAAATCAATTCAAATGTTGCCTCCGGCAATTTTTACCAGATAACCTTACAAACAATAAAATGATTATTCGAAGAACACAATTATTTTACATTTTAACTCAATGCAGCTTCAAATTACACAAGATTCATACTATAACTTTTATATAAATATTTTTTATTTATTTTAGGGTAGTGGTAGACAATTTGATTAAGTTGTTATGGCCAAATTAAATTATTAGGATTCCCAGGAGCAATCATCGTTTTTTGGATATAGATATGTTTTACTCCCAAGTCCCAATGCAACTCAAATTTTTTGGAATCAAATAAATTCATATAATTTAATTTCAGATAGTGGTATTACTCCGTATAATTTAGTTAGATTGCCAATCCAATTCAAATTTTTTGAGTTCCCAGATGCCTAGAGAATCAAGTATCAAAAACCATGATGATGGCCTTGGGAGTATTTTATTATGTCAGCTCCGTATAATGCTTTTTTACTCTTGAAAAATCGTGCATGCCTATTTGAGAGTATTTTATTATGTCAGCTCAAGGTTGAGTAAATGTTATGCATTTTGTATTCCCAATAAAGTGAGAGTGCATTAAAGATTAGTTGTAGTTTATAGATAATCAATTACTCTGCATTAATACCAAATATCCTTGACAATATGCTGGGTATAGTAGTATAATTTTTGTGCCAACAAATGGGATAATAAATTAATGTGCACAATATCTTTAAAATGACTTCAAATTTAAACTACTCGAGTATAAATTTATTAGGGTTGTTTGTGCCCAATCAAACAAACTATTTTTATTATTAAAATGTATTTAATTATAAATTATATATAATAATAATCTTTTTTGGTGACAATTTATAACAATATAACAATAATTTTTTTTTAGGTAAATACTAGGGTATCCCAGGTCACATTGGACTTAAGACTAATCCCTCGAGGATCTGCAAGGGCAATCAAGGGCGCCTCTCCCAAAGCAGTTTTTTGCATACACAAGACTCGAACCCGAGACCTTGCTTAAGCGACTAGAGCCCACATCCACTCAAGCCAACTGTTGTTGGTATATAATAATAAATTTTAAAAATACAGAACAAATAAATTTATTTTTAAAGTATAATTCTAAACTACGGTGAAAAATTCAAAATATATTTTTTAATTTATTTTTTTATTATTATTTTAATTTTATGCTTTCAAATTTAAAGAAATTTAAACATTGATTGTTCATGGTGGTGAGTGATGACAAGCTTATAGTAATATATTTTTGGGTAAAAAATGATGGTTTTTTAAAACAATGACTGAGCAAAAAGATGGAAAAATAATCTAAAAGTAAATTGATATTAGAATTTGACTATTACACATTAATGAGGTAGAATTTGTTTAGATCGAAATTAAAAATTACGTATTTAAATTTTCTTAATTACGTCATTTATTCTTATGTAAAAAATGAATGAGATATAAGAAATATACACTGACATATTAATTTTACATTTAATTTTTAAATGTTTATATATTAAAACTATTTCAAAATTGGATTATATGGTTTTTAGAAGTATTATTTATGATCGAGCTAATATTGATTTAAGTTTTCAACTTTTTTTTTCTTCCCCGGGGGTAAGTGTTTAAAAGTGAACAGACATTAGAATTTGAATATTACACATTAATGAGGTAGAATTTGTTTAGATTAACAAATGTGCATTTGGAATGCTACAAATAGGGACTCATGTACAATATTTTATATTCTATAAAGTTATTTTTTATATATATTATAATAAATGATATTTTTCTTTAATAAAATTATTATACCTATTACTAAAACAAATATTCAATTGAATTGGATCTAAATTGGTCAATCCGCGGGGGACTGACCGCGGACTGACCAATTTAGGCCTACTTCTAATTATAAAGTTTATATATTAAAACTATTTCAAAACTGGATTATTGGTTTTTAGAAGTATTATTTATGATCGAACTAATATTGAATTAAGTTTTTAACTATTTTTTTTTTCGGGGATAAGTGTTTTACAATTTCAAAACTGCATATCTATTTACAATATTACATTTAATTTGTGTTTGTATATTTTGTATCAAGTTATCTATTTATGAAGTTATCTATTTATGAAACCCGCGAGTGCATAACTAGAGAACATTCAACTTATTTTTGTATAGAGATTTTAGTAATTATCTTATATTATAAGATAAAAGAAAGTACCTTCTGTGATTGAGACGATCTCAATATCGTTGAGATTAAATTTAATTGTATTCATGTAAAACACTTTATAAAATAAACATTTCATTGGACGATTAATATATTAATTTATAAGATGTTTGTTTTATTTTTAAGAAATATTAATTTATTTAATTTTTTGTTCAATGAATTTTGCGTGAGTAAATTTGTCAGTCATTTTATATAATAACTAAATAATCGATTTAATTTAATAGTTATGTAAAAAAATAATTGGTTTTGTTAGAAACACCAATATTCAATAAAACCCGCGGGTACCGCGGGTGAAAAAACTAGTTTACTAGTAATATGAATATTCCCACCTATGTGGGAGTGTAAATACATGCCTTCGAGTATTACGGGATTTAAGGTTCTAAAAATAAGTTTTACACTTCCAAAGTCTTTCATCTGTATTTGCAATTACTTTCCACTTCTTCATCTTCTTATAAATCTACTTTGCGTAATCCATAGGGTGTTTGGATGTGTGTTTTGAAAACTGCATGCAGCAGTGATTTGAAAACGTATAATATGATAATTGCTTAACAAAACATGCTGCAGAGAATTGAGTGTTTGGATTAGTTTCTACCAGCGGCGGACGCAGAGTATGATAACCGGGGGCGAGCTATAAT
>JAOANR010000005.1:23157624-23193699 GCA_030278955.1 Hygrophila difformis
GGGTTTGGCGCCTCAATGTTAGGTGCTTGCTCATTGGGTTGTCCTGGTGTGTCGTGGGTGTTGGGGGTGGCAGGGAAGGTCCTTCCTCGTCCTCTAGGTGCCATCCTGTTATCAGCATACGAGCACAAGTAGGTTTAGAGTTCTGGGGATTTGATGGAGTGTTGGGAGAAAATGCTTTGCTAGATTGAGCGATGCCTACTAATAGTTGGTTAAGATTTGCATCTATTCGTTCAATCATTTATGTTAAGGGTGTAAAGTTTGAAGCGCCGAGACCCTGAGTTTTAGGATTTAGGGTTTTAGGTACTTTGCCGATTTATCGTGCGTATGTTGCTTGTTTGTTGTTGTCTCGTTCCATTAGTTTGTTGAGTTTCAATGAAATAAAATGTGAAGACTGCGCATAGAATAGATGCTTGTGAACTTTATTGTTTAGTAGGGAACTTTATTCGGTACAAACGATAGGAATCAAAATGCTAAGGATAGTTCGGGAAAATAGAAAAGGAGAACAATAGGAATAATGTATCAAAAATCTCTAATCCTGAGGAGGGTAGGTGGTCGGGTCCTCCATGGGGTCATCCTCATCACTCGATTCCTCGATGGTGCCCGTGCCAATGGGCCCATGGAACACTGGGCTGGCTGGCCAACTGGGCCCAGCAGCAGGAGCAGGATCAACGATATCAACTGGAGTTTGGACGGCTGCAGGGACAGCGACAGGTTCAATAACGGGGCTAGCTACCGGAGGAGTTCCCGGGTTGAGAGGGGCAGGTGGAAGCAGATCATCCTTCAGGTGATGCAGTTGATGTCCCAAGACCCCTGCTTGGGTCTCTACGTCGTCAATCTGGGTCCGAAGCTCAGTCTCGCGGGTCTGGAGTTCGTTGATTTGGATTTGGAGTTGGGTTATATCTTGATGTCTTGCTTGGCCCAGATTAGTTAGGTGGTGTAACACCCCGGATTTGATAACCCAGGCCGGGATGTCACCGCCGCAATTCCCTAGTAAGACACGGCTTCCCGAGCTTGCTAAGGAAATGCAAGGCTTGTGGGTATGAAAAGATTTAAAAACATTTCAAGATTTAGTCCGGAAATTTATAATACTTAATATGATAGTAGTAATCATCATGCGCGAAAAGTAAATAAAGGAAGTGCAGCGGAAAGCAAAATCACGGCCAACATGGCCAAATCCTCGGGTTTAACAGACCCGGTAAAAACAGTACGATGCAGAAATTTAAAATGTTCATAAATAATTTCCCCCAAGTGCATGCGTATGCGTCACTCGACATACTCTGTAAAAGAAAAATGACAACGGTTGTCAGTATAAAAATATACTGAGTAAGTTAATCCCTAACTAACAAATAAAAGGGGTTACAAGTGTTTAATCTAAAGATTTCGCTATCGTACGAGAATTTAAAAATACATGATTTATTAGCAGCGGAAAATTATGATTAAAGAACTTAATTTAAAAAGCGTAATCTAAAGCATAATTTAAGATGCATAAAATTTAAATACGTAATTTAAAGACAGGATAAATACGATTTAAGCATAATGAAACACTCACACGAGTCTTTTACTTCTCATCCCGTAAACTAAGAAGAGGACACCATACCGGGAGATCACTAACGAGGCAATCTCAACATAGGACCACTAACGAGGCAGTCCAAACAATGGGAGACCACTAACGAGGCAGTCTCAAAGATAGTAGGACCACTAACGAGGCGATCCAAAAAGATAGTAGGACCACTAACGAGGCGATCCACAAATACAGCGCGCGAGATCACTAACGAGGCAATCTCAGATAGTAAGGAGACCACTAACGAGGCAGTCTCAAAGATAATGATAGTATGAAGATCGGCTCAGCCTAGTGAACGGGATTTTTCAAAAGTTCGTATTTCAAAGTTATCAAAGGATCGATATCGCGTTTTCATAGTTCGAGTTTTCTCAAGTTCGAAAAATCCTATTCGAGGCAGTTCACGCCTTTCTAAATTTAAAATTCGTTTTTCCTCCAAAAATTCTGAAACTTGGTCAGTAATTCAAAAACACACACACGAACAACTTTCATGTTTTAAGCTTTTGGAAATAAGGTTCCGAAGTGAGTTGAAATTTGAGTTTATTGCAAAGAATAATTTATGTCTTAAAAACTGTTTTCGTCACAGGTTCGTGTAACGCCGATTAAAAATTCATTTCAAAACCAATCGATGTGAAATTTTTACAGTAACTACAGGACACATTAAGGAACAACTTTCATGTTTTAAGTTTTTGGAAATAATGAATTCTTGGTACTCAAAAATCGAGTGCAACTCACTGCATACTCATGGCCCTTAAAACGAATTCAAAACAGTTCTAAAAACTTGGCCGATTGACATATCAAATGAACACCAAAATTAGTGAAATTTTATAGGCATAATCTAGACACAATTATCTACAACTTTTGTTTAGAAATGCAAAGTTAAATCATTCGAAAAATGGGTGAAAAACATGCATCAAGTTGAATGAAGAAATCTGTCACAGTTTAAAAACGTTCGGTTCGATACAGAAAGTTCACGGCGAAAATTGGGTTAGCAAAACTTAATGTCAATGGCTGAAATTTGGACACAAGATAGATAAAGGTGTTAGGAACAACTTTTATGTTGAAAAGTTTTCGGTTTGAATTCCCGAAGGTCGAGTTTTTGGCGAGTCTTTAAAATTGGACGAAAATAGGGTTTTTGAAAACCGATTTTTGTTACAAGCCTATATCTCGAGATTTAAACAACAAACAACCACGAAAATTTGTGAGTAAGGTTTTAACTTACTTAGGATGATGATAGGGTCACTGGATTGGGTTTCCGGACGTCCTAGGGTCACGACGAACGGCCAACTTCTCCGATCGCTTTTTGTTCGTTTTCCGACGGAGAATCGTAGTAAGGAAATAGTGTTAGAATTCGAGTTTCTGAGACTTATGGACGAATTGAAACTTTGTACAATAGCTTACCAAGAGTCTAGAGGGCAGGGCTTGGTTCCTTTCGCCTTGCCGTCGCCGGAATTCTTGCCGGAAAGTGAGTTCGGAGAGGTTTCGACTTGGAGAGGAGTTTTGGAGGTGTTTAGGGTTAGGTTTTCTGTGAGTGAGGGGGAGGGGCGCCCCAAATCTGATCTTATGCCCTTCCCCATTGTTGTGATCGACTTGCCATTGATGGAGGTCGGATTTTTGGCAAGAAAATCGCCATGGAAGGAAAGTTTACACCTCCTGCACCTCTGGCGTGCTGGTGGCGCGCACATAGGCCTTTGTGCGCGCGGAGCACGCGTGACCTTCCCTGGGGGCGCGACGCCCTTGGCCGCGCGGTGGCCGCGCGGCGGCGCGCGGGTAGCGCGGGCCGGCCGGACCGGCCGGTTCGGCGGTCCGCGTGTTCCGTCGGGTCTTCCCTCGCTTTTCCCCTATCGGTTTTCTACGTGTTAGCGCGATTCCCTGGGTCGTCTTCGTTGCGGAATCTTCTCCTTAACCTTGTTACGAGTCCGGCTTATCGCTCGCAACATTTCCGGGTCCTACTTAGCCTAGTCCAAATTGGTTCCAACATCTCCTATCGTCCTTGTGATCTAATTCGTGATGTATTTTGTGATTTATTTCGTGACTGAACTTAAAAATTAGTTCTAAGCTGCCTACGTACCCTGTGAAGGGATCAAGTCATGACGTAGTTCAAAACAATTTGAATTTGTTTTTCCTCGGGTGTTACATCCTCCCCCCCTTAAGAATACAGTTATGTCCCCATAACTGTGGTCGGGTCGTCTTGGAAGAGGGTAGGGTAACGTTGCCTCATGTCGGCTTCCAATTCCCAGGTTGCCGTCTCCGTCTCGTGGTTGGACCACAGGACCTTGACCATCTTTACAGTTTTATTCCTTGTCACCCTTTCCTTGTAGTCGAGTATTTGCACCGGGGTTTCTTCATAGGTCAAGTCATCATCCAATTCGATTACGTCCGGTTGGAGTACATGCGACGTGTCGGGCACATACTTCTTTAGTTGGGGGTCGTGGAACACATTGTGGTCACGAGTAAACGGTGGTGGGGTCGTTAGTTAACATGCCGCTCTCATTTCCCTACGGAATTTCTTAGGGTCCCTAGGTATTTACGTCCCGGGGGTTTCCCGTAGTCCTGCGAAAGGAGGGCGTGAGGCAATTCCGCCGTCCTTGCCCGGAATAATGCCAGGCGATGCTCCCTGTCGACGTATTTCCCTGTCAATGTATGCCCGGGTTCAGCGAGGAGCGTATAGCGAAAGAGATTGAGCAGAACAGGAAAGATAAAACTCCACCCGGGTCCCGCGCGGTGGCCGCGCGTTGGCGCGCGGGGAGCGCGCGGCAACCCCTGTTCGAAAAAAATAGGGCTCGCGCTCCGCGCGAGCCACTTCCCCCATTTCTCATCCGAGAACACACCCCCCAATTCTCTCTAAATCCGGCGAGTTACCTTCTTGTTTGCTCGATTTCGACTTCAATTCCACTCATCTAGGTACGAGTCTACTAAACCCACTTACTAATTTCAACTTTTATGCTTTGGATGACTTGATTTGTGTAGAGAATTAGGAAATTAGGGTTTGTGTACAAAAAAAATTGGGGGGGGGGGTTGTGATTTTTAGGCTTGATTTGTGCAATTTAGCAAGTGTATGTGGCAATTGTTGTTACCCCTATTACCTTGCCTACGTTTATGTTATAAGGTGTTTATGTCTCTGGCAAATTCTTGTTGAATTCGAATCCTTAGAAAGGCTATGAAGTTACTGGTGCTTGGTTGCTGTTGGGGTGTGATTATTGGTTTGTTCCCTCGTTGTTTAGTGCTGTAGGATTTGCCGTATTGTTATTAGAATGATTGTTTCGTTCTGTGGGCGATTTCCGTGTGTTGTTAGTAACTTAGGTTTTGGTTTATTGTGCACATAACGTGTTCGACGAAATGCCACATAGGGTTTAGGCACTAGTTTTAGCATATTCCTTGTCTAGGTCACCTCCTGGTTGGTCTTAGTAAACGGTAGGATTTGTTGTTCTTACGGTACATTCACGTTGGGATTATATATTAATGCCCTATTCGTATTTTCGCTTGACTTCTGTGTGGGACTTAGCCTTATAATTGGTGTTTGGTAACTTGCAGGATGTTGCTCTTTTTGTGGGTCGTTTTGGCGTCTCTCATGTGTCCTCCGAGGACTAGGAGACGGGTTGCTGATGAGGCTGGCCCCAGTCATGCTGCTCCGGCGATGCCGGATTTCGACGAGAGCGAGTCTGAGGAGGATGAGGCGCAGAGAGGCCCGCGTCTCAGGGGCCTCCCGGACGAGGTGCGTCCTCACCGGCATGACAGGTTCCGGTTTAGGACGAGGGCTGCCCAGGACTTTTATTTCGACGAGCTTCGTCGAAACAGGGCTTACGTCCCTGAGAGAGGCATATATCCTCTTCATATGGGCGATGACAGGGTCAGTGCGGTCTTGGAGTATTTACAGTGGACTGGTCTGGCACGTCACCCCGAGGGCGTCGCCTCCGGTTATTTGGCTATGGAGGTTATTGCCAACATCGGCGGTCTCGGGGAGGGTGACGATCTATCCCGGGTATGGGTCCGTGGTCGCTACCTCGACTTCAGTGCTCGGGCGATCAACGTCTATTTTGGCTTGCCCGACGATGGCGTGTTCCGGCCCCAGCCTGAGGGGCGCGTTCTTGCTCCTGCGTGGAACACCTTATGCACCCTAGTGCCTCCTACGTTCGAGCACAGTCATGAGCTTCGTTTGACGTCGATGGACTCCCCTTGGCGAGAGCTTGCTCAGCTATGGTTCGGGCGTGTCCGGCCGATGTCCCGGAGCCACATTGTCTTGGATCACGTCTACGAGACCATTTGCTTCATCGCGCGGGACGGTAGGGTGAATGTAGGGGCTTGCATCGAGGACAACTTGCGGGGTATGCGCAGAGGACGAGGGAGTAGGGTGATTACCCATGTTCACCTCATCTGTGGGTTGTGCGCGGCACAGGGGATTCGCACTACACCGGAGACAGATCCGTACGACTTAGCACCTGGCCGTTGCTACCGTATTCCGTCTTATGCTGAGCGGCGTAGCGCCTTACGTCGTGGGGCTCCCCGTGCTGTACTTCGCCCGCAGCCTGATGACGGCGGCCTGATCCTCGTTGTACCACCGGAGCAGCCACCCCCTCCTCCAGTGGTTCCACCTCCTGCTGGGGCACCTCCTGCCGTGGCACCTCAGGGGCAGGAGATGATTCAGATGCTGCAGATGATGCAGGAGATGCGGGTCGGTATGGACGCCGGGTTTGCAGCTGGGCAGGCTCGTTATGACGCCCTCGACGCTAGGTTGGACCTCTATCAGACCCGCATGGACTCGTTTGCTACGAGGCAGGCTCAGCAGCAGGCCACCATGTCCGACATGTACGCCTATGTGCGGCAGATGGACGACTTCATGCGCCGACAGTTCCCGCCTCCCGATCAGTGATGTCTCCCTTTGGTTTTGTGTTTTCGTTTAGGTTTTGCGTTTAGATGCACTTTGTTTAGGCTCCTCCTTATGAGGACGTTGATGTTGCCTGGTGTTTGTGATTTATATTTTCGCTATGTTGTCGCTTAGTTAGGTGTTTGACCTGTGTTGGTTGCGTACTGCTGTTTCAGAACCATGGTTTAATTGTTCTGTCCATTTTATGGTTTGAGATGTTCTGGTTTTACTATTACGTTTCTATAGTGTCTGCATGTGTGTGGATTGCCCAATACTACCTACGCCGTTGCTTGACTAAATCGCTTGGTTGAATTAGCGTGATAAGATACACGGGATTAGAGTTTATATGTGGAGTGTATATAGTTGCTCTTTAAGAATTTTTTTTTTTTTTTTTTTGAGCGAAAATTAGTCTTTTGATAGGTATCAATTTATCAGGATTTTCTTGTAAAGGTTGTTGGAATTTATTTATTTATATGTACGTATTGTATATATTTTATTATCTTTATTATTATTATTTCCATTATTATTATTATCATTATATTTTTATTTTTATTTATTATTAGTATTATTATTATTATATTATTATTATTATTATTATTATTATTATTATTATTATATATATTTTTTTTTTTTTTTTCAGGGTTGTAGGTTTCCCTCTTTGATTATGGTAGTTAAAGAACTAAATAAAATGCATGGAATAAATTTAAATAGACTTGTATTTTTATTACTCAAGAATTTCGGTTTACAAGCATTCGAAATAGAAATAGGTGCGCGGCTAATAGTATGGAAAGGAAAATATACTAATAATGCGTAGCTGGATCACTAGATCTAAAACGAGTGGACAGGCTCGGCCTTGATGGGATCATCCTCATCGCTCGACACATCGATGGGTATGGTGACATTGGGAGCAGGCCCCGGGTTCTGAAGGACCGCTCCGTCCACGTCCTGGGCCAGGTTAGTTAGTTCCCAGCCTATGGTCTCTATCTGCTCCTCCAAATCATCTCCCTTGTCGTGGAGCTGGGCCACTTGGGCTTGGAGGTGTGTGACTTGCTCCTGCAGCTGGGTTATGTGGTGATGGTCTGTTTCCCTAAGGTGACCCAAATGGGCCAGGTTACCCCCCAACTGTCCTACCCGCGTTTTGAAGTAATTGATGTGCTGTTGGCCCTCAAGGTATGCGTTCATTAATTTCACCATCAAATTGACCATGTTTGCGTTGGGCTCGGCCATCTAATGTCAACAAGGGAGGTTAGAGTTAGACATTTTTCAGGTAAGGTTAAGATATGCACAAATTTAAATCTATATGCAACATGCAAGTGCAAGTCCCTTCCCCATAAAAATTTTAGTTTAAAATAAATTGCTAAAGGTTGGGCCTCTATAGTGGCCCAAAATTTAATATTTCTTGGGCTAAGATTTGGGCTATGTAAAAAGGATTATAGATTTTTGGGCTAAAAATAGTACTAGTAGTCGAATAAATAATTTTAAAAGAAATAACACTTGGGCTTAAAAATATTGTTTTAAAATAATAGTAGTAGCTTTAAAAATTTTCCGGGCTCTGATACCAACTTGTAACACCCCGGATTTGATAACCCAGGCCGGGATGTCACCGCCGCAATTCCCTAGTAAGACACGGCTTCCCGAGCTTGCTAAGGAAATGCAAGGCTTGTGGGTATGAAAAGATTTAAAAACATTTCAAGATTTAGTCCGGAAATTTATAATACTTAATACGATAGTAGTAATCATCATGCGCGAAAAGTAAATAAAGGAAGTGCAGCGGAAAGCAAAATCACGGCCAACATGGCCAAATCCTCGGGTTTAACAGACCCGGTAAAAACAGTACGATGCAGAAATTTAAAATGTTCATAAATAATTTCCCCCAAGTGCATGCGTATGCGTCACTCGACATACTCTGTAAAAGAAAAATGACAACGGTTGTCAGTATAAAAATATACTGAGTAAGTTAATCCCTAACTAACAAATAAAAGGGGTTACAAGTGTTTAATCTAAAGATTTCGCTATCGTACGAGAATTTAAAAATACATGATTTATTAGCAGCGGAAAATTATGATTAAAGAACTTAATTTAAAAAGCGTAATCTAAAGCATAATTTAAGATGCATAAAATTTAAATACGTAATTTAAAGACAGGATAAATACGATTTAAGCATAATGAAACACTCACACGAGTCTTTTACTTCTCATCCCGTAAACTAAGAAGAGGACACCATACCGGGAGATCACTAACGAGGCAATCTCAACATAGGACCACTAACGAGGCAGTCCAAACAATGGGAGACCACTAACGAGGCAGTCTCAAAGATAGTAGGACCACTAACGAGGCGATCCAAAAAGATAGTAGGACCACTAACGAGGCGATCCACAAATACAGCGCGCGAGATCACTAACGAGGCAATCTCAGATAGTAAGGAGACCACTAACGAGGCAGTCTCAAAGATAATGATAGTATGAAGATCGGCTCAGCCTAGTGAACGGGATTTTTCGAAAGTTCGTATTTCAAAGTTATCAAAGGATCGATATCGCGTTTTCATAGTTCGAGTTTTCTCAAGTTCGAAAAATCCTATTCGAGGCAGTTCACGCCTTTCTAAATTTAAAATTCGTTTTTCCTCCAAAAATTCTGAAACTTGGTCAGTAATTCAAAAACACACACACGAACAACTTTCATGTTTTAAGCTTTTGGAAATAAGGTTCCGAAGTGAGTTGAAATTTGAGTTTATTGCAAAGAATAATTTATGTCTTAAAAACTGTTTTCGTCACAGGTTCGTGTAACGCCGATTAAAAATTCATTTCAAAACCAATCGATGTGAAATTTTTACAGTAACTACAGGACACATTAAGGAACAACTTTCATGTTTTAAGTTTTTGGAAATAATGAATTCTTGGTACTCAAAAATCGAGTGCAACTCACTGCATACTCATGGCCCTTAAAACGAATTCAAAACAGTTCTAAAAACTTGGCCGATTGACATATCAAATGAACACCAAAATTCGTGAAATTTTATAGGCATAATCTAGACACAATTATCTACAACTTTTGTTTAGAAATGCAAAGTTAAATCATTCGAAAAATGGGTGAAAAACATGCATCAAGTTGAATGAAGAAATCTGTCACAGTTTAAAAACGTTCGGTTCGATACAGAAAGTTCACGGCGAAAATTGGGTTAGCAAAACTTAATGTCAATGGCTGAAATTTGGACACAAGATAGATAAAGGTGTTAGGAACAACTTTTATGTTGAAAAGTTTTCGGTTTGAATTCGCGAAGGTCAAGTTTTTGGCGAGTCTTTAAAATTGGACGAAAATAGGGTTTTTGAAAACCGATTTTTGTTACAAGCCTATATCTCGAGATTTAAACAACAAACAACCACGAAAATTTGTGAGTAAGGTTTTAACTTACTTAGGATGATGATAGGGTCACTGGATTGGGTTTCCGGACGTCCTAGGGTCACGACAAACGGCCAACTTCTCCGATCGCTTTTTGTTCGTTTTCCGACGGAGAATCGTAGTAAGGAAATAGTGTTAGAATTCGAGTTTCTGAGACTTATGGACGAATTGAAACTTTGTACAATAGCTTACCAAGAGTCTAGAGGGCAGGGCTTGGTTCCTTTCGCCTTGCCGTCGCCGGAATTCTTGCCGGAAAGTGAGTTCGGAGAGGTTTCGACTTGGAGAGGAGTTTTGGAGGTGTTTAGGGTTAGGTTTTCTGAGAGTGAGGGGGAGGGGCGCCCCAAATCTGATCTTATGCCCTTCCCCATTGTTGTGATCGACTTGCCATTGATGGAGGTCGGATTTTTGGCAAGAAAATCGCCATGGAAGGAAAGTTTACACCTCCTGCACCTCTGGCGCGCTGGTGGCGCGCACATAGGCCTTTGTGCGCGCGGAGCACGCGTGACCTTCCCTGGGGGCGCGACGCCCTTGGCCGCGCGGTGGCCGCGCGGCGGCGCGCGGGCAGCGCGGGCCGGCCGGACCGGCCGGTTCGGCGGTCCGCGTGTTCCGTCGGGTCTTCCCTCGCTTTTCCCCTATCGGTTTTCTACGTGTTAGCGCGATTCCCTGGGTCGTCTTCGTTGCGGAATCTTCTCCTTAACCTTGTTACGAGTCCGGCTTATCGCTCGCAACATTTCCGGGTCCTACTTAGCCTAGTCCAAATTGGTTCCAACATCTCCTATCGTCCTTGTGATCTAATTCGTGATGTATTTTGTGATTTATTTCGTGACTGAACTTAGAAATTAGTTCTAAGCTGCCTACGTACCCTGTGAAGGGATCAAGTCATGACGTAGTTCAAAACAATTTGAATTTGTTTTTCCTCGGGTGTTACAGGTGGCCCAAGTTAGCTTCCATTTGTTCTACCCTTAGTCTGAAGTTGTTCACGTTTTGAGGAGATTCGAGGTATGCTTCAATCAACCTCTTAGTAGGTTGATCATGTTCACGTTTGGGGCGGCCATCTATTGTTAACAAGGTAGGTTAAGGTTAGAATATGTTTTAGGCAAGATTAGTTATGCACGAATTTAAATCTATATGCAACATGCAAGTGCAAGTCCCCCTTTTCCCCGTTTAAAAATGCAATCTATCCATGTAATTTAAAATAAGTCCACTTCATGGGTAAGAATAAAAGTTGGGCCTCTATAGTGGGCCAAAAATTTAATATTTCTTTTCGCTAAGATTTTTGGGCTATGAAAATAAGCTTTTGGGCTAAAATAATACTAGTAGTCAAAATAAATAATTTTTAAAAAAATAATACTTGGGTAAAAAAAAATAATATTTTAAAATAGTAGTAGTAGCTTTAAAAATTTTCGGGCTTTGATACCAACTTGTAACACCCCGGATTTGATAACCCAGGTCGGGATGTCACCGCCACATCTCCCTAGCAAGACACAGCTTCCCGAGCTCACTAAGGAAATGCAAGGCTTGTGGTTATGTAAAAGATTTAAAAAACATTTCAAGATTTAGTCCAGAAATTTATAATACTTAATTCAAAATACGATAGCAATAATCATCATGCGCGAAATTAAATAGAGTAAATGCAGCGGAAAATAAATCACGGCCAACATGGCCAAATCCTCGGGTTTAACAGACCCGGTAAAAACAGTACGATGCAGAATTTAAAATGTCCATAATGGTTTCCCCCAAGTGCATATGCAATGCGTCACTTGACATACTCTGTAAAAGAAAATAACAACGGTTTATCAGTATAAAAATATACCGAGTAAGTAAATCCCTAACTAACAATTTAAGGGGTTCCATGTGTTCAAATCCAAAGATTTTTACCTTTTCATGCATTCATTTAAAATCCATATTTTATTCGCAGCGGAAAAACATGATTGTTATCAAAGACGAAAATGCAAAATTTTAAAAGACTAAATTTTTAAAGGCGGAATTTAAAGGCATAAATTAAATGACGATATTTAAATGCATAATTTAAAAACATGGTAAATCGGATTTAAGCATAATTAACACTCACACCAGTCTTTTATAATTTATCCCGCAAACTAAGAAGAGGACACCATACCGAGAGATCACTAACGAGGCAATCTCAACATAGGACCACTAACGAGGCAGTCCACAACAATGGGAGACCACTAACGAGGCAGTCTCAAAGATAGTAGGACCACTAACGAGGCGATCCAAAACACAGCGCGCGAGATCACTAACGAGGCAATCTCAGATAGTAAGGAGACCACTAACGAGGCAGTCTCAAAGATAATGATTAGCATGAAGATCGGCTCAGCCGAGTGCACGGGATTTTTCGAAAGTTCGTATTTCAAATGATCAAAAGGTTCGATATCGCGTTTCATAGTTCGAGTTTTCTCTAGTTCGAAAAATCCGGGTTGACGCAGTTTGCGCCTTCCTTGATTAAAAATTTGTTTTCACACCAAAAATTCTGAAATTTACACAGTAGCTCAAAAACACACACACGAACAACTTTCATGTTTTAAGTTTTCGGAAATAAGGTTTCGAAGTGAGTCAAAATTTGAGTTCTTTACAGAAGATAATTTCTGTCTCAAAAACTGGTTTCGTTACAGGTTCGTGCGACGCCGATTAAAAGTTCAATTCAAAGCCAATTGCTCCGAAATTTTTACAGAAGATACAAAACACACTAAGGAACAACTTTCATGTTTTAAGATATTAGAAATAATGAATTTTAGGTGTTCAAAAATCGACCACAACACGCTGTACACGCGCGGACTAAAAAGGTAGTTTTGTACAGTTCTGAATTCGGCCGTTTTGACATATCAAATGAACTCCAAAATCCACGAAATTTTATAGACATAATCTAGACACATTTATATACAACTTTTGTTTAGAAATGCAAAGTTAAATCATTCTAAAAACGGGTGAAAAACGTGCATCAAGTCGAGCAATGTAATCTGTCAACGGTTTCAAACGTTCGGTTTGTCACAGAACGTTTACGGCGAGGTTTGGGATAGCAAATCTTAATGTCAATGGCTGAAATTTGGACACAAGATAGATTAAAGTCTTAGGAACAAAGTTTATGTTGAAAAGTTTTTAGTTTGAATTCCCGAAGATTGAGTTTCATGCGAGTTTTTAAAATTGGACGAAAATAGGGTTTTCGAAAAGCGGTTTCCGTTACGGGTATAGATCTCGAGTTTTAAACAACAATAAACCACAAAAATTTGTGAGTAAGGTCTTAACTTACTTAGTTAGAGAATAGAGTCGCTGGATTGGGTTTCCGGACGTCCTAGGGTCACGACGAACGGCCAACTTCTCCGATCGCTTTTTGTTCGTTTTCCGACCTGAAATCGTAGTAAGGAAAAAGTGTTAGAATCCGAGTTTTGGAGACTTATGGACGGATGGAACACTATATTAAGACTTACCAAGGTTCTATGAGGCAGTGGCTCAGTCCCGTTCGCCTCGTCGTCGCCGGAATGTTCGCCGGAAAGTTTCGTCGGGAGAGTTTGGCTTGGAGAGGAAGTTTGTGAGTATTGTGGGATTGGTTTCTGTGGGATTAGGGCTTTTGAGGCTCCCCAGCCGCCCTTAAGCCTTCGTTAAGGCTGGAATTTGGTTTCCCTCGAAGGGAATTGTAATTTAGGCAAGAAAATCACCCCCGAATGGAAAGATTACACCTTCAGCTCCTCTGGCGCGGAGGTGGCACGCACCCACGCCTATGGCCGCGCGGAGCACGCGTGCAAGACCTGGCGTCACGACGCCTTCGTCCGCGCGGTGGCCGCGCGGCGGTGCGCGGCGGGCGCGGGCCGGCCGGACCGGCCGGTTCGGCGGTTCGCGTGTTCCGTCGGGTCTTTCCTTGCTTTCCTCTATCGGTTTTCTACCCCCTATGTGTTAGCTCGACTCATCGGGTCGTCTCCGGTTCGGCATCTTCACCTTAAACTTGTTACGAGTTCGGCTTATTGCTCGTAACATTTCCGTGTCCTAATTGGTCTAGTCGAAATTGGTTCCAACTCCTCCTATCGTCCTTGCGATCGATCTTGTGATTTATCTCGTGATTTATTTTGTGATTTATTTCGTGATTTATTTTGTGATTTATTTCGTGACTGAACTTAGAAATTAGTTCCAAGCTGCCTACGTACCCTGTGAAAGGATCAAGTCATGACGTAGTTCAAAACAATTTGAATTTGTTTTTCTCGGGTGTTAAAGATCCTTTCAGTCTTGGTGAGACCTAATCACTGACTCAGCTTCTAAGTTCTCAAAATCAACCCCCAGTAGAATATGAGTTAGTCAAAACTGTGAAATTATCCCTTACTTAGATCTGGATTTTATAATGTGATTTTTGTGGAAATGTATTATGCAGCATCTGATTTAAATCAAGACTTCTATGTCCAAGGAGAAGGATCTCCAAAATATTATAGACCACAATATCTACATAATAATAGTATGCATACATGTATATGAGAAGTAAAATAAAATACCCAAAAATATATGGTGGGATTAGACAGAATTTGGTACACAAAGATGGATTAGCCTTGAGAAAAGAAGAATTTGGCTAAAAGAAATGCCAAAAATAACTGGGGTTATCCGGACTGCAAATATCTGCCATCTGGTTCCCAATTATTCCAGATGGAATAATTTTTAGACAGCGAGGAACCCTTAATGACAGTGATCGCTATCATCGAGAGTCCTACTATCCATGAAAGAGTAAAAACCCACATGTTCCTTACTACAGTATTATCATAATAGTGTTGATCGACACTGCCTTATATTACCATAACTTGAAATTCAGGTTGAAATTAAGATAAAGAAAAGAAAACTGTATCTAATTAGGAATTGGCTGTGTGGCTAATCGTTATCCCCGTAAAGGGACCTTTTTGCCGGAGCTTCCACCAATCACTGATCAGAACATGCAAAATAACGAATAATAATTAATACACAGAAGATGAGCTAATCGTTATCCCAGTGAAGGGACTTTTTTGCCAACATTGATCTGTGATATTCCTTATTACCCATTCATACACACAATTAAAGGGAAAAGATGAAATTAACAGAATATTTTTGGGTATTGTGTGAGTGTTAATCACACAATAATTTAGACACTAATGGGTTGAGATGTGTAATGGATAAAATTAGATGTAATTGGGCCTAAGCCCAATACACCTATGCAACTAACACAACTCAAGAAGATAAAATATTTTTGGGGTTTTAAAATAGAGAGAAGAGGTCAATTCGGTTTACTGGGTTAGATGCAATATAAACCGAATTAACAATGCATGAGAAATGAAGTATTATCTTACCCAATTAATCATTGCAAGGATGTGAGATAGCATCATTTTATTCGGTTTGTCAAGCAATTCGGCATAAACCCAATTGGACAAACCGAATTGATGGGGTTATCCCCTTACTCAAATTTGGCTAAGGCATTTGCTTCAAAAAAAGGGTTAATTCGATTTACCAAGGTAATTCGATATAGACCGAATTGGCAAACCGAATAGGTTCAATCAAGAAAAAATAAACTAAGGCATGAAGGAATATATGCATACAATGTGGTTTCCAAAGTTAATTCGGTCTACATAGGCAATTCGGTATAGATCGAATTGCGTAGACCGAATTGCCTCAGACCGAATTGCATATAATTTTCACACAAGTAAATAAACAAACATTTTTACCATGTAATGCGGTTTTCCTAGGCAATTCGATATAGAAGGAATTGCCTTAGATCAAATTACATGTAGTTTTCTCATAAGTATATTTTTTCTTGATTCACAAGTATTAATGCGGTTTCTAAGTTGATGTGGTTTATGATAGATAGGATTGACCCCATCACTCATTCCACATCAACGTCATCTCGCAGTCATACTTGTAAATATTTCGTGGTTATCCATAATCATGCATATTCAATGGGTAATAACATGGGTTAAAACCTAAACCCACAAACAAGAAATTCTAGGATTAAACAACCTAACACAACCTAAAATTCTAAGAACAACATGCATAAAAATAAGAATACTTAAGTAAACTAAGGCAACAATAAACAAGATTTCTTAACAAGAAAATTAAAGAAAGCATTTAAAACCTATTTCTAAGAAGTCTTAAATCATCTAAAAACCTAAGAACACTTATTTGAGCTCTAAGGCATAAAACCACACCAAATACCCATTAAACATGCATTTATTAAGGATGAAAGCCAACTAGGAACATATTAAATGAAACCTAATTGAAACAAACATCCATTCTACCATATTTATTGCTAAAGAAAGCATTTAAAGGGTGTGAAACACATGAGACAAAATCCATTTATGGAAATTTTTCTTGCATTAAACACTTGAAAGCATATTAAATAACCCAAAACCATCATTAAATTGATGTTTGAGTTCATTCTAACTAGAAAGCATATAAAAATATGGAAATGGCTACTCTAAATGGTAGTAACAAGCTTTACAACTAAAACTAAGAATTAAAGCAATAAAACTAATCTATGGTGCATGAAAAATAAACTAACTAAACTACCTACCTAACCCTTAAGGGGTGAGAAACCTGGAACTCCTTGTCTTCCCCAAGTGTTGGTAGTTGTCTCTATGGGATGAGATATGTTCAGTGTTGGTGAGGATTAGCTTTTATACTTGTTCTTCAAAACCCTTAGGCCCATCAGGGTCCATTAGCAATGGCATGCCTTTCTCACGTGTTCCACAGCCTCACTTGGATGTTTTTGAACTCAATTCGGTCTCCTTAGGCAATTCGATCTATACTGAATTGGTGCACATCGAATTGCATGAGGTCTCTCCTTGATATTTGGCTGGGATGTGGTCTTCAACATCAATTCGGTTTGAGTGTAGACCGAATTGAGTGTATCAAATTGCTCATGTCTCCTGCTTGGCTTCCTTGTTTTGAGGCAATTCGGTCTGTGTGAGCAATTCGGTGTAGACCGAATTGCATAGACCGAATTGGGTATATCTTCATTTTTTCCCAACACTTCATTTTTCTTCTTCTTCTTCTTCTTCAGAAATTCGGTCTACATGGTCAATTCGATTTAGATCGAATTGCTGTAGACCGAATTGGACTTCAACACTTAGCCAAAAATTTCATTTTGTGGGATTTTCACTCTTTTTCCCATCTTTTTATTCCTTTTTCTTTTCTTTTTCCTTTTTTCATGTTTTTTTGGAGTTTTCTAACACAAATACAATTAAAATTGCATATTTTTGTGTTTTTCATTACCAGCTTATTATTTTTACAAACTCGCATTAATCTGTCGATTTCAACTGCTTTCTTATTAAAATAAGATGAGAATACGATCAAAATGTCCGTCTTAGACACGAAAATGGATTGGAAATAATGGACAATTTTGGCCATTATCACTCATATATAAATTTTATTTGTCTTACATTTTCTATAATACTTCTAATTATTTAATTTTACTTTTTTGGCGAAATTGAAGCCAGAAAACAAAGAGAAAATCAAAAACAAAAAAGAAGGGAGTTAAGAGAATGAAAGCAAACTACAAAGCACTAAGGAAAGAGGCTAAACCCACGGAAGCCACACGCCTCGTTTGGCCAATCTGTCCAACTCCCCGCGAATGAAATCTGACGGAAACATCCACGTAGTGTAGAAATTCGCGATCGCACCCCTCGTTTGGCCAATATGTCCGTCACCGTGTTCCCGTCGAAGAACACATAGTGGATCCGGCAGGAAGCAACATAATCCCGCAATGCCTTGGTCTTCAGAAGAAGAGTTGCATGGGGATAGAAATCATCCCAACCATCAAGGAGAGATTACTGACAAAGAATCCGAGTAGCATGTAATGTGTTGGACATGGCGCCGCGCCACAAATTCCAACCCAAATGCAAGTGCCGCTATTTCAGCAAATGTGTTAGAGGCAATGCCCAAAACGAACCACAGCCACCACCCGACCATTGTCCGTTTTTATCGCGAAGTACATCCCATGGCTGTAACACTCCCATTTTCCCTAATGAATGGCAGAAGCAAAGAGTGGGGAAAAGGGGCGGGGGGCTACCGTCATGTATTCCGGGACTTCCCAAAATACGCTAAGGCTAATATAAATAAGTACAGAAAATCAGAGTTTAATGTATATGCTAACCACTTCCCGGGCAAGTTAACATACACTCTGCACAAAAGCTTATAATACTGTAAAAGTATAAGAATAAGCTTAATAAAAATATTTGGTTGTATAACCAAAATTGAGGAACGCATTCATCAGATTTAAATGATAATAATGGAATAAATTCATGAAAGTTTTATTTTAAAAGAGGATGCACCTCGCAATTCAAAAATATTATAGAAAGGCGGGGTTGTCTATTTCCTATTTCAAAAATAGCACTGTCAATCGCAAATGTATTGTTTAAAAAGTAGGGCACAATGTTTGTATAAACGGGATAAAACCCAAATATTTATTTATGGTTGATAAATAATTTCCCACGCTTCATAAAAAAATTATCTTTACCTCATAGAAATTATCTATGCCAAGTAATATGTTCTGACCCCAAAGGGGATTTAAAAATATGCTCTATCGAACCTTGCATATCTGAAACCTGAAAGGAAATGGTGACAAGTGTAGAGTCAGCGAAAACAATCGCTGAGTAAGTAGACGTTTACTCCCGGAGGAGATATGGTAGCGGAAACAATTCAAAGACAACAGTTATGGTAATGGTATGCTAAAACGAGAGTAATTTATATAAACTCAAGAGTGAGAATTCCTTTTTGAGGCATTTCATCCCTCTTGGATATATTCCCTAGTCTTTGGCATCTGTCGCAAGCCATAACAAACGCCCTGCAATCCTCGTAAATGGTAGGCCAATAGAAACCACACTCGAGCACTTTATGAGTTGTTCGAATGGGGCCATGGTAACCTCCATATTCCGATTCATGGCATTTTTTAGCGATTTGATAAGCCTCGTGCTCAGTTACACATCGTCTAATAATCGAGTCTGCACAATGCTTGAAGAGATAAGGATCTTCCCAGAAGTAGTTGACTACATCTTGGTTGAATCTTGCCTTATGGCCCTTGTGCTGGAATGGAGGGATTATTCCGCATGATAAAAAGTTAGCAATGTCGGAAAACCACGGACAAGCTTGATCATGAAGGTGCAAGGCAAACAGTTGCTCGTCCGGGAAATTTTCATTGACGGTTATCTCATTTTTATCATTTTCTATTCGAGACAAATGGTCAGCAGCACCATTGTCTTTGCCTTTTCTATCTTTTATTATGATATCAAATTCCTGCAACAGAAGTACCCACCTGATTAATCGAGGTTTGGCATCTTGTTTGCTGAACAAGTATCTTAGTGCAGAGTGATCTGTGTACACTATGGTTTTCGTACCAATGAGGTACTGTCTGAATTTATCAAACGCGAAAACCACATCATACATCTCTTTCTCCGTGGTGGTGTAATTGATTTGAGCTTCATTCAGGGCATGACTTGCGTAATGAATCACGCAGTGTCTCCCTTCCTTATGTTGCCCAAGAACTGCACCCACGGCGAGATCACTTGCATCGCACATTACCTCGAAAGGTATTGACCAATCGGGTGGTTGCACTATTGGAGTAGAAATCAAATCTTCTTGAGCGTGTCAAAGGCTTGAACACACGCTTCATTTATTACGAAAGAATTTTCTTTACAAAGCAAATTAGTGAGCGGCTTGGCAATTTTAGAAAAATCTTTAATGAATCTCCGGTAAAAACCGGCATGCCCTAAGAAACTCCTAACTGCTTTTATTGAATTGGGTAATGGAAGATTGGATATGGCTGAGACCTTGGCTCTGTCGACTTCGATGCCTGCGCGCGAGATGCGGTGACCCAACACGATCCATTCGGTGACCATGAAATGGCACTTTTCCCAGTTGAAAACTAGGTTAGTGTCCTCGCATCTTTTTAAAATCTTTGCAAGATTGGTCAAGCACTCATCAAAAGTATCTCCTTATACAGAGAAGTCATCCATGAAGACTTCTATGCATTTTTCGATAAATTCTGAAAAGATAGACATCATGCAACATTGAAATGTGGCAGGCGCATTGCAAAGTCCAAAGGGCATGCGCCTGTACGCAAAAGTTCCATACGGGCACGTGAAAGTAGTTTTATCATGATCTTCGCTAGCTATTACAATTTGATTATATCCCGAATAACCATCCAAAAAGCAGTAGTACTCCCTCCCGGCCAACCTCTCCAGCATCTGATCAATGAACGACAAGGGAAAATGATCTTTCCGCGTAGCGGTATTGAGCTTCCGGTAGTCGATGCAAACTCTCCAACCGGTCACTGGACGTGTCGCCACTTCTTCTCCTTGCTCGTTAGTCGTTATGCACATCCCCCCACGCTTAGGTACTACTTGCACTGGGCTAACCCATTTGCTGTCAGATATAGGATAGATGATACCAACATCTAAGAGCTTGATAACTTCTTTCCTTACCACCTCTTGCATGTGGGGATTCAGACGCCTTTGCGGTTGCCTTGAGGGCTTATACTCCTCTTCCATCAAAATTCTGTGCATGCAAACAGAGAGGCTTATTCCTTTTATATCAGAAATGGTCCATCCAATTGCATGTACATATTTCTTGAGAATGTCTACCAGAGCTTTTTCTTGTTCTTGCGTCAACTTGACTGACACAATTATCGGTATTCTTTTATGTTCACCGAGAAAAGCGTACTTAAGATGATCCAGGAGTATTTTAAGTTCAAGCTCTGGCGGACATTCAACGGAAGGCAGTAATTTGTGAGAAATGGATGGGGGTGAAAGATCAGATTTACCTTCAGGACCCTGTGTCAGTACAGGGTCCACTTTTTCATCCATGGTGCTCTCCTCCTCCTCTGGAGTGAATTCAACACCGTCGAACTCTCAAGGTCCCCAGTTAAAGGGTCCTCAAAGTGCACGGCATTGCAGCTTTGTCCTTGCTCGGCACCAGCAGGCATCAGTACCTGCTTTGAAACTTTGTTCGACATCACAGTCATAGAGTCTATGCTCTCATCCTCACACCTACCATCTATTACATCAAATGTGGAACAAGATCCCTCAGACGGAAACTTCTGCAGCTGCTCCATGTCAAAGGTGATTTCCTCGCCATCGACCCTTAATGTGATTCTCCAGATTTAGCATCGATCAATGCACCGCCAGTGGCCAGAAACGGGCGTCCCAAGATAAGTGGCATTTCAGAGTCCTCTTCAATATCAAGGATGATGAAATCAACCGGGAAAAGAATCTGGCCGGTTTTGACTATGACATCCTTGATGATTCCTACGGGCTGGGTGATCGATCTGTCTGCAAGTTGCAGCTTCATCTTGACTGGTTCAATTTCTCCTAGCCTTAAGCGAATTGCCATGGCTAGGGGCATCACATTGATGCTGGATCCTAGATCACATAATCCCATGCTCACTTTGGCCCTTCCAATTTGTACTGGCAGTGTGCAGCATCCGGGGTCTTCTTTCTTTTCAGGCAATTTCCTTTGAACTATGGCCTTGCGTGTGTTGTTGAGAATAATCACCTCCTCCTGCTCTACCTGCCTTTTTCCTGAAATCAATTCTTTCAAGAACTTAGCATAGATGGGCATTTCAGAAATCATTTCCACGAGAGGGATGGTTATCTCTACAGACTTTAACCGTTCTAGAAATTTCTTGAATTTAAGGTCATGTTCCTTAATTTTAAGACGTGCAGGGTATGGCACCCTTGGCATGTACTTATTATTATAATTTTTTGGTGGTAAAGGGAAGGAAGTTGTACCTTCACCCGTACCCTTATCAGCTTCAATTGCAGCTTCAGTCTGCGAATTAGCTGTATCTGATTTGTCCTTTACCAGTTCAACACTTTCATCTCTTTCAATCTTTTCCTTTTTCCTTCTCTACCTCCAATGAAACCTTTACTTTCACAACCTTTTTCTTTCCAGACCCAACGTTTCCCTTCAGAGTCTTACCTCCCCGCAATGTGATTGCTTTACACTGCGGGTTGGTTTCAGTAGTACTCGGCAGTGTTCCTTTCCCTCTGTTCTGCAGTTCTTTTGCCAGCTGAGTGACTTGTGTCTCCACATTCTTTATTGACGACTGCAGTTGCTGGTTTATCTCCCTTTGATTGGAAATAAACTCGGTCATCAAATTCTCCAGGCGAGATGGTGGCTTTTGATTGAACTGCTAGTTCTGATCAGGTTGGGTTTGGAAAGTTTGGAAGTTTTGGCCTTGGTTTTGGTTGGGTCTTTGTTGGATATGGGGCTGGAAATTCTGATTCTGATTCTGAAAATTTTGCACTCTCTGTTGAACAAATCCCTGATTCTGTGGCCGAAAATTTTGTTGTTGGTTCTGGTGGACAAACTGGGTAGGCTGAATTGGCTGAGATAACAAATGCACATTGAGTGCATTGTTATTGGAATAGGAGAGGTTTGGGTGGCGGTTCTGAAAATTCCCGGCATAGTTACAGCTTTCAGTAGCTATCTGTTGGCATGTGTCAGTTGGATGTGGTCCCTGACACAGCCCACACATAACCCCTTGTTGTGTCTATGCTTGGCTTGAAGACGCTCCTGCCTGTTCAGTACCTTTTCCTTTATCCTGTCCCAGCTGAATCGCAGCTACCTGTTCCTGCAATTTTTCAAAATCTGTTTTTCCTTCACTCACAGCAAAAACTTTCCTAGAAGTGTCCACTTTCCTCTCGTCAGTGTTCAACACAGATCTGTTAACAGACATGGTCTCAATCTTTGCCCAGGCTTGGTCCATGGGTAAGTGAAGTAAGTGCTTTCCTCCCGCAGCATCTAGCATCATTCGCCATGCGTGGGTGAGTCCTCCGTAGAATTTTCTTAGCTGCTCCCATGGTTGGTATCCATGTTGGGGGCATCTCCTCAAAAGGTTGCAGAACCTTTCTTTGGCATCATAAAGTGACTCATCCGGCTTCATTTTGAATTCTCCAATTTTTGCTCGTCCTTCGTCTATCTTTGATTCAGGAAAATACTTCAAGAGAAAACTCCTCACTAGGTCTGCCCATGTGCTTCTCTGATTGATAGGAAATGACTTGTACCAATCCCTGGCACCACTAAATAATGAGAAAGGAAATAACATCAGTCTTATAGCATCAGGGGACACCCCCTGATTTTTTATCGTATCACATAGCTCCAGAAAAGTTTGAAGATGATCATGAGGGTCCTCATGATTTGCACCGCAAAATTGATTGTTTTGCACCAAGTTGATGAGTGCAGGTTTAAGCTCGAAGTTGCGTGCAGGGAATTGTGCTCTTACAGGCCTATCCAGATAGGGCTTCACGATCGGCTGCATAAAATCAGCTGCTGCCTGCTGTTGCTGATTTCCTTGTTCTGCTTGGTTTTGGTATTGCTGGTGGTAATTGGGATTCTGTTGGAACATATTGTCAGGATCAAGAGGGTTGTTCTGAAACTGGTCTTGATTGAAAGGTTGGTTCTGGTATTACTGGTTTGGTATGTTTTGGTTTGGGTTGTTAAATTGGTTAAGAGGTGGTGGCGGTTGTTGGTGAAATTGTTGGTAATGTTGCTGATCGAGATTAGGTGGATTCTCCTCCTCGTTGCCACGATTCGGATGTTCTACCATACCCCCATCAGCTCCATTTCCAGGATTATTTGGTGGTTGATCATGGATGGGTGGTTGGTTTATGGGTAAGATCGGGGGAGTGTCTTGGTTTTCTGCCATGTCAGATAAGTCACTGCTTGTGGTTTCGGGTGAGGTACGAGTCCGTGTTTCTTGCTCTTTCTTCCGTCTCGCTTGTGCCCTCAGTTGTCGAGCAGCCCTTTCTATTTCTAGATCGAACGGTAGCTTAGGCAATGTATCCTTCCTCCTTTGCATAAGCAGTTTATATCACAACTTGACACCACCTGCACAACCCCCAGGTTAGTAATGGTTCAAGAGTATATACAAAAACTATCTATGAGTAAATCAGGAGTGTAATTCTCCTAGTAAACGGCGCTGCATCCTCCCCGGCAACGGCGCCATGAAACTTTTGACAATTTCCCACACGAGTATTTTTAAGAAAGTAGAATAATCCCAGTTTAATTTTATTTAATGAAACCAACTTATGAAGGTGGATTTGGGATTAGGGATATATGTATAGGTATTCACGTTTTTATTACCCGTGTTAAGAAACTGTGCCGCCGAAAGCGCACGGAGTAAAAAATTGCAGTATTTATAGTAAGACCGGATCGTTCACTGGAGGATGTGCGATAGAAGCAGGGTCCACGTCGTTTACAAAGATTTTCCACTCGGTTACTCGTTTCTAGTTTGTGTTTTAAATTACCAGCTACTTAACATAATTTAAACTAGATTATGTACTTCCATTTTAATTACATAGATCTTTGCTTGGGATAGTTCTTCAGTTAGCTAACTCTCATGCTTTCTACACTATGTTCCCTCTAACAGACAGGTACTTACAGTGAGAATTTACATGCTCTTAAGACCTCAACTTCTAAGATACCATAGATTAATAACTCCCCCTGCCGAGGTATGTTATTTCTCTATGGTGGATAAGCAACACCTAACACATCATTAATTGACATGCTAAGTACTCCTATCATCCCCCTTGTCACACCCAATGGTCTAAATTAAACCCCGAACTAATCCACAACTCTTAAACCTTACAACCGGCGGCCAACCTCTAATTCTTCCGAGTGACCTCTATAAAAGCATTTAAAAGAAAGCAGTAAAGAAAGCATTTAAAAATCTATCACTCGGAAGTCTCAAAAGCTATCTCATTCCGTTAGCATAAAAGAGCTCCTGGTTTCGATGACCAGATGCAGATTTAGAACTTCCCAAATATCAGTAAGCCACAGGGCTTATAACATTCGGTTAGTTATGAGATACAAACTGAGTGGAACAGACCTGTGAAGATCTATTCCGAATGTACTCACTCAAGACTCAATTGTAGGCTTTGGCGGAAGAAGATAGTAGTTGAAAGAATACTCAACCCTACCTTAGAAATTAACCAAGGCTTTACATGCTCTTAAGACATCAACTTCTAAGATACCATAGATTAATAACTCCCCCTGCCGAGGTATGTTATTTTTCCATGGTGGATAAGCAACACCTAACACGTCATTAATTGACATGCTAAGTACTCCTATCATCCCCCTTGTCACACCCAATGGTCTAAATTAAACCCCGAACTAATCCACAACTCTTAAACCTTACAACCGGCGGCCAACCTCTAATTCTTCCAAGTGACCTCTATGAAAGCATTTAAAAGAAAGCAGTAAAGAAAGCATTTAAAAATCTATCACTCGGAAGTCTCAAAAGCTATCTCATTCCGTTAGCATAAAAGAGCTCCTGGTTTCGATGACCAGATGCAGATTTAGAACTTCCTAAATATCAGTAAGCCACAAGGCTTATAACATTCGGTTAGTTATGAGATACAAACTGAGTGGAATAGACCTGTGAAGATCTATTCCGAATGTACTCACTCAAGACTCAATTGTAGGCTTTGGCGGAAGAAGATAGTAGTTGAAAGAATACTCAACCCTACCTTAGAAATTAACCAAGGCCTACATATTGTTCCTCTAGTATTATTTATCACATCTTATCCGAATCCAAGTGGACACTGATTCGATGCAATACTTAATAGAAGATTTCCAACACACAGTAATTTTGAGAAAACAATTGATATTTGAAAATCATTCCCTAAATAGGTACTAGACTCTCAATTTAAAACACAGACCCTTTCAGTCTGGGTGAGACCTAATCGCTGACTCAGCTTCTAAGTTCTCAAAATCAACCCCCAGTAGAATATGAGTTAGTCATAACTGTGAAATTATCCCTTACTTAGATCTGGATTTTATAAAGTGATTTTTGTGGAAATGTATTATGCAGCATCTGATTTAAATCAGGACTTCTATGTCCAAGGAGAAGGATCTCCAAAATATTATAGACCACAATATCTACATAATAATAGTATGCATACATGTATATGAGATGTAAAATAAAATACCCCAAAATATATGGTGGGATTAGACAGAATTTGGTACACAAAGATGGATTAGCCTTGAGAAAAGAAGAATTTGGCTAAAAGAAATGCCAGAAATAACTGGGGTTATCCGGACTGCAAATATCTGCCATCCGGTTCCCAATTATTCCTGATGGAATGATTTTTAGACAGCGAGGAACCCTTAATGACAGTGATCGCTATCATCGAGAGTCCTACTATCCATGAAAGAGTAAAAACCCACATGTTCCTTACTGCAGTATTATCATAACAGTGTTGATCAACACCGCCTTATATTACCATAGCTTGAAATTCAGGTTGAAATTAAGATAAAGAAAAGAAAACTGTATCTAATTAGGAATTGGCTGAGTGGCTAATCGTTATCCCCGTAAAGGGACCTTTTTGCCAGAGCTTCCACCAATCACTGATCAGACCATGCAAAATAACGAATAATAATTAATACACAGAAGACGAGCTAATCGTTATCCCAGTGAAGGGACGTTTTTGCCAACATTGATTTGTGATATTCCTTATACCCATTCATACACACAATTAAAGGGAAAAGATGAAATTAAGAGAATATTTTTGGGTATTGTGTGAGTGTTAATCACACAATAATTTAGACACTAATGGGTTGAGATGTGTAATGGTAAAATTAGATGTAATTGGGCCTAAGCCCAATACACTCATGCAACTTACACAACTCAAGAAGATAAAATATTTTTGGGGTTTTAAAATAGAGAGAAGAGGTCATTTCGGTTTACTGGGTTAGGTACAATATAAACCGAATTAACAATGCATGAGAAATGAAGTATTATCTTACCCAATTAATCATTGCAAGGATGTGAGATAGCATCATCTAATTCGGTTTGTCAAGCAATTCGGTATAAACCGAATTGGACCAACCGAATTGATGGGGTTATCCCCTTACTCAAATTTGGCTAAGGCATTTGCTTCAAAAAAAGGGTTAATTCGATTTACCAAGGTAATTCGATATAGACCGAATTGGCAAACCGAATAGGTTCAATCAAGAAAAAATAAACTAAGGTATGAAGGGATGATATGCATACAATGTGGTTCCCAAAGTCAATTCGGTCTACATAGGCAATTCGGTATAGATCGAATTGCGTAGACCGAATTGCATAGAAACCTCATGAAGATGACACTTTTTGCGATGCAATTCAGTCTTCATGTGCAGGTACATAAACAAACATTTTTACCATGTAATGCGGTCTTCCTAGGCAATTCGATATAGATCGAATTACATGTAGTTTTCTTATAAGTATATTTTTTCTTGATTCACAAGTATTAATGCGGTTTCTAAGTTGATGTGGTTTATGATAGATATGATTGACCCCAACACTCATTTCACATCAATGTCATCTCGCAGTCATACTTGTAAATATTTTGTGGTTATCCATAATCATGCATATTCAATGGGTAATAACATGGGTTAAAACCTAAACCCACAAACAAGAAATTCTAGGATTAAACAACCTAACACAACCTAAAATTCGAAGAACAACATGCATAAAGAACACTTAAGTAAACTAAGGCAACAATAAACAAGATTTCTAAACAAGAAAATTAAAGAAAGCATTTAAAACCTATTTCTAAGAAGTCTTAAATCATCTAAAAATCTAAGAACACTTATTTGAGCTCTAAGGCATAAAACCACACCAAATACCCATTAAACATGCATTTATTAAGGATGAAAGCCAACTAGAAACATATTAAATGAAACCTAGTTGAAACAAACATTCATTATACCCTATTTATTGCTAAAGAAAGCATTTAAAGGGTCTGAAACACATGAGACAAAATCCATTTCTGAAAATTTTTCTGCATTAAACACTTGAAAGCATATTAAATAACCCAAAACCATCATTAAATTGATGTTTGAGTTTATTCTAACTAGAAAGCATATAAAAATATGGAAATGGCTACTCTAAATGGTAGTAACAAGCTTTACAACTAAAACTAAGAATTAAAGTAATAAAACTAATGTATGGTGCATGAAAAATAAACTAACTAAACTACCTACCTAACCCTTAAGGGGTGAGAAACCTGGAACTCCTTGTCTTCCCCAAGTGTTGGTAACTGTCTCTATGGGATGAGATATGTTCAGTGTTGCTGAGGATTAGCTTTTATACTTGTTCTTCAAAACTCTTAGGCCCATCAGGGTCCATTAGCAATGGCATGCCTTTCTCACGTGTTCCACAGCCTCACTTGGATGTTTTTGAACTCAATTCGGTCTCCTTAGGCAATTCGATCTATACTGAATTGGTGCACATCGAATTGCATGAGGTCTCTCCTTGATATTTGGCTGGGATGTGGTCTTCAACATCAATTCGGTTTGAGTGTAGACCGAATTGAGTGTATCAAATTGCTCATGTCTCCTGCTTGGCTTCCTTGTTTTGAGGCAATTCGGTCTGTGTGAGCAATTCGGTGTAGACCGAATTGCATAGACCGAATTGGGCATATCTTCATTTCTTCCCAACACTTCATTTTTCTTCTTCTTCTTCTTCAGCAATTCGGTCTACATGGTCAATTCGATTTAGATCGAATTGCTATAGACCGAATTGGTCTTCAACACTTAGCCAAAAATTTCATTTTGTGGGATTTTCACTCTTTTTCCCATCTTTTTATTCCTTCTTTTCTTTTTCCCTTTTTCATGTTTTTTGGAGTTTTCTAACACAAATACAATTAAAATTGCATATTTTTGTGTTTTTCATTACCAGCTTATTATTTTTACAAACTCGCATTAATCTGTCGATTTCAACTGCTTTCTTATTAAAATAAGATGAGAATACGATCAAAATGTCCGTCTTAGACACGGAAATGGATTGGAAATAATGGACAATTTTGGCCCTTATCACTCATATATAAATTTTATTTGTCTTACATTTTCTATAATACTTCTAATTAATTAATTTTACTTTTTTGGCGAAATTGAAGCCAGAAAACAAAGAGAAAATGAAAAACAAAAAGAAGGGAGTTAAGAGAATGAAAGCAAACTACAAAGGAAAGAGGCTAAACCCACGGAAGCCACACGCCTCGTTTGGCCAATCTGTCCAACTCCCCGCGAATGAAATCTGATGGAAACATCCACGTAGTGTAGAAATTCGCGATCGCACCCCTCGTTTGGCCAATATGTCCGTCACCGTGTTCCCCTCGAAGAACACATAGTGGATCCGGCAGGAAGCAACGGAATCCCGCAATGCCTTGGTCTTCAGAAGAAGAGTTGCATGGGGATAGAAATCATCCCAACCATCAAGGAGAGAGATTGCTGACAAAGAATTCGAGTAGCATGTAATGTGTTGGACATGGCGCCGTGCCACAAATTCCAATCCAAATTCAAGTGCCGTTATTTCAGCAAATGTGTTAAAGGCAATGGCCAAAAGGAACCACAGCCACCACCCGACCATTGTCCGTCTTTATCGCGAAGTACATCCCATGGCTATAACACTCCCATTTTCCCTAATGAATGGCAGAAGCAAAGAGCGGGGAAAAGGGGTGGGGTGCTACCGTCACGTATTCCGGGACTTCCCAAAATACGCTAAGGCTAATATAAATAAGTACAGAAAATCAAAGTTTAATGTATATGCTAACCACTTCCCGGGCAAGTTAACATACACTCTGCACAAAAGCTTATAATATTGTAAAAGTATAAGAATAAGCTTAATTGAAATATTTGGTTGTATAACCAAAATTGAGGAACGCATTCATCAAATTTAAATGATAATAATGGAATAAATTCATGAAAGTTTTATTTTAAAAGAGGTTGCACCTCGCAATTCGAAAATATTGTAGAAAGGCGGGGTTGTCTATTTCCTATTTCAAAAATAGCACTGTCAATCGTAAAATGTATCGTTTAAAAAGTAGGGCACAATGTTTGCATAAACGGGATAAAACCCAAATATTTATTCATGGTTGATAAATAATTTCCCACGTTTCATAAAAAAATTATCTTTACCTCATAGAAGTTATCTATGCCAAGTAATATGTTCTGACCCCAAAGGGGATTTAAAAATATACATTCTTATAAATAAAACCCCATACCGTGACCGTGCAAAATATGCTCTATCGAACCTTGCAGATCTAAAACCTGAAAGGAAATAGGTGACAAGTGTAGAGTCAGCGAAAACAATCGCTGAGTAAGTAGACGTTTACTCCCGGAGGAGATATGGTAGCGGGAACAATTCAAAGACAACAGTTATGGTAATGGTATGCCAAAACGAGAGTAATTTATATATAAAGTCAATATTAATCTAAACCCGAGAAAAGATAATACAGCAATATGCGTTACCGAGATTTAGTATCTTAGCCATTGTGATGTGCAGGTTCCCGCCCTGGGGCCAATTCTCACATACACGCAAGGTGTGGGGGAGATAGGAAATTTCCTCGAAAACCCACTGCTGAAGGAAAATATGGAACCGTACTGGATTGTCCCAATAGTCCCCGTGTGGCTATTATGTGCACAACAACGTGGGAGTTGGGCAGCCGACCCATATCCGTACCCAGCCCCTGTAAGAATGAGCTCAAAATCCATGGGATTTTATGATAATTGCAGGAATTACAAAGCACAGTAAAAGAGCATACCATTATTCCAAAAGCAGTAGGAAACTATAAGCATAAATTTAAAAGTAATAAAACGGTTTTTAAATTATGCTTGAGCAAAATAAATTTAGGCTTACTCCAAAGAGTAATAATCTACTTACAGTCACCGTGGATAGAATGGTAATGACACATGCACAGGCTATGAGCAGATATCCTTTACAGCAACGCGACTAAGAAAAATATTCTAATATTAATTTATATTCTATAATGGTTCTCTTACTAAAATAATATCTAAAATACCCAACTTAAATAAAACTTACCGAAATACTCCTACTAGACTGCTTTGCTAACACTCCACCTGTGGGACATAGGGGAATAACAGCAACAGCTTTCAGGGAACTTAAGGAGAAAAAGAGAAACAAAAACGCAGAAGAAGAAATGAAATATGTGAAGGAGGAGAGAATGGAGCAGGATGGTTTGCAATCGGGGGGGGGGGGGGGGGGGGGTGAGTTATATAGAGGAACTAACATCTCCTTAATGCCCGATCTCTGCTGCTTCCACCCCTTTTACCCAAGAGATTTCTAAAACCTATCAAATCCCAATTCCTACTCACATCTCGGTCCTCCAAGGGAATTCCCATAAGACCTAATAGGTAAAGCCTTCCTCCTCCTCTTCTCCTTCCCCCTTCTCCTTCTCCTCTCCCCCTCTCTTCTCCTTTCTTTCTTTCTTTTCTGTTTGGGTTTTGATTTGTTGGTGGGTTGATGATGAAGGAATGGGGAAGAAGGGCGGAGGCAGTGGAGGAAATGGGTGGCGGCGCCTAGGGTTGAGGCCGCAGTAGTGGAGGCGATTGGGAGGGAGATTGGTGGTCCGGTGGTGGCGGCGACATGCCGAGGGTGGTGGAGTTGGCTTTTGATTTTTGGAGAGTTGGGGGTTTGATGGTGGCAATGGTGGCAGTGGCGGTGGCGGTGGCACGCGGAGCAGGGGCGGCGGAGGCCGCGGGTGGTGGCGCCGAGGCTGGAAGGGGTAGAGGATGGAGAGATGGTTCGAAAACCGAAATTTGGGGCTCAATGGAGGTGGTGGCCGGAGATAGTGGGCGGCCGGAGGCTCGCCGGCAGCGACGGCGGCTCCCTGGGAGTTCTGGGAGTTAGGTTTAGGGTTAGGGTTTAGTTTTAGGGTTGGGCCAAGGGCTTTGGTTGGGCCTAATTGCTTGGGCTCAAATTAATTTTGTTCTCCAAATTTGTTTGTTGGACTACACCATTAATTGGCCCAATCTCCTATTAATGACCTAATTAACTAGTTAATCTAATTATGGACTTATTTGATTTAATAATCCGGTGTAGTTAGTCGAGTTAATTTGAGACTCCACATTCTCCAATTCGGGACAATCGCAATTTAATGGTCGGGCAATTCCCGATAATTAAATGGGTCCAATATTTTAATTTAACTGTGGGGACTTAATTTTATAGCTTAATCCACGTTTAGTGTTACTTAATCTATTAGCTCATCTATTAATTTGCCACCGTTAGCAAAATGATTCACAACTTCAAATTCCTTAATCCGGATAATTAATCGTTAATCGATCACTTGTAATTTTGTATTCAATTGGCTAAGTATTCTTAATTTAATCTTAATGATTAATTTTTAACATAAGTTGAGTCCGAAATTATTTAATTCAACATTAACTTAAAAATTCCTGACGTCCACCCGCTACACGGTTTAGGATTTAAATAAATTCACACTTCGAAAGTAAATATTATCTCCTTTCATCTTCTAAAAATTTAATTTATGAGTATTTTTAATATCTATTTATTAAAGCTTAAATTTCTATTTAAAATTTTTACAGGGCGTTATAGTCTACCCTCCTTAAAATAAGGCTTCGCCCTCGAAGCCTCTCGGCAAAACTTAAAAGTACTTCGTGATTAGATATATATTTACTAAAATTATATTTTATAGAAAACCTTTCATCGTGTTATAATTATAATTTTCTCCAATTAGCCTTGGACATTTATCCTTGATACCCGCTTAATCTCTTTAGAATATATTTCTTGTTGCAAGAATCGTCCAACTTAATTCCGTTGATGTTTCTAAATAATTCTATATTTGGTCCTTAATTATTGAGGTCAAATATGGGTTGGTTCATCTTTCTCGCGACGCTTTCTCTACCGGAGTATGCTAGCGGCTCCGTCTTCATTTCTTTCCTAGGGAGATAGAGATAGACTATTTCATTTAATCATTCCTTAATTAGTCATATCTTATCACGTCTCTTAAGGTATTCGGGATAAGTCTTGAAAAATATAGTAATTATGCTATTTTATTAAGGGGCTTCCAATAACTCAGTTGAATTGATAGGTTTTCCTTTGAGTACCCCCTAATCCTTAATAAATCTCACTTTTCTTGTTCGTAAGGTGTCGCTCTTAGGAAAATTTATTTATCACTTTTGAAATACTTGGTCACTCTTGCTTGATACTTGGTCCATTAATTATTTATTATACTTGGAGTGTTATCTAATTTCAAAAGTAGTGTGGTGAGTTCCTCTGTTCAACCTAAAGTAGATAAAATTTAAGTCATTTGGAAAATCCAACTCCATTCATCCTTAACCGGAATTTTTACGCCTAAAGTCAACCACTAATCGTCTTTAGTTATACACATGAGAATCTTTTAACTACTTTTAAGTTCCCATCACTTTGAAATTTCCAAATGTTAGTTAGATATCCTTTATGCGGGATTGGTTATGTTGTTGATTCATTTTGTGCAGAATGCTAAGCAAAAACTTGATTTGCTAAAGTTATAGTGGAATTTATAATAAACATCCTGCTTACTATGTGTTCTTGTTAGTTCTCTTTTTAATAGGTCGTCTTATAGGTATTCATTCTTTTCAAATAACAATAATTTCAATGAAGAATTTCCTTACTTGGTGGTTTATTACCTTGATAAATGACATTTCCAACTAAGGATTATCCACCATATTTTGGTAATTATGAATTTTAAATTTTATTGGGTGTGCAATCTTCCGTCCTCACTATAAAGATCTCAATAATGGTTACTTGTGCGCGGTTTGATTCGCTGATCCTTAGAAAGGTGAAGTCAACGAAGGACCAGAAAGTGAGGATATGACATCTTCAGAGCAATCTGAGGATGGCATTGATAAAACAGATCCTTCATCAGTAGAACCTGACTTTAAAATTAATCTTAAAAATAGAAGCAAATTAATTCCATCAACAGAATGCCCACCAGATCTTGAGCTTAAAGTTTTACCAGAGCATCTTAAATATGTCTTCTTGTCACAAAATAAGAAGCTCCCGGTGTTAATTTCGTCAAAACTTGATGAAAAGCAAGAACAAGCCCTGGTTGAAATTCTTAAAGAATATATACATGCAATCGCATGGACTATTGTTGATATAAAAGGGATTAGTCCACACATTTGCATGCATAGAATCTTGATGGAAGATGAATTCAAACCATCCAGGCAACCAAAGAGGAGTCTAAATCCACCGATGCAAGAAGTAGTCAGAAAGGAGGTAATAAAGTTACTCGATGCAGGAATAATCTATCCCATTTCAGATAGCAAATGGGTAAGTCCTACTCAAGTTGTGCCAAAGAAAGGAGGGATCTGCATAGTGACAAATGAGGTTGGAGATGAGGTAGCAACAAGACCAGTCACTGGATTAAGAGTATGCATCAACTACAGAAAACAAAATACTGCCATAAGGAAGGATCATTTTCCCCTACCATTTATCGACCAAATGTTGGAGAGACTTCATGGTAAACCATTATATAGCTTATTGGATGGATAATCTGGATATAACCAAATAGTTATAGCCAGCGAAGATCATGAGTACAAGTATGATATAGGAAGGAATAGAGTCAAGCTTAAATAGTATAGGGGCACTACCTTTACATGCCCTTATGGAACATTCGCTTATAGACGAATGCCATTTGGATTATGTAATGATCCTGCCACTTTCCAGCGCTGCATGATGAATATTTTCTCAGATTTTATTGAAAAATGCATTAAGGTGTTTATGGACAACTTCAGTGTGTATGGAGATGATTTTGAAAACTGTTTACAGAACTTGTCTGAAAATTTTTGCAGAGATGTGAATACACGAACCTTATGCTTAATTAGGAAAAATGTCACTTCATGGTTCAAGAAGGAATTGTTCTAGGTCATAAGATATCAAAGGCGGGAATAGAGGTTGATCAAGCTAAAATCTCTGTAATCTCTAATCCTCCACTACCAAAGACTTTGAAAGCAGTAAGGAGCTTCTTAGGTCATGCAGGATTTTATCGGAGGTTTATAAAGGACTTCTAAAACATATCCAGACCATTATGCAATCTCCTGCATAAAGATGTCATTTTCGAAGTTGATGAAGAATGTGAAAATGCTTTGAAAATGCTAAAGGAGAAATTGATCACTGCACCTATTGTACAATCCCCAGATTGGAGTTTGCCTTTTGAATTGATGTGCTATGCAAGTCAGAATGCAGTGGGGGCCGTCTTAGGGTAGCATAAGGAACGGAAGCATCATGTCATTTACTATGCTAGTCATACTCTTAATGATGCTCATATTAACTATACCGTCAATGAAAAAGAAATATATGTTGTTATTTTTGCATTTGACAAATTCAGGCAATACCTTATTGGAACTCAAACAATTATATACAATAATCATTCAGCACTGCGCTATCTTTTCTCAAAACAAGAGGCTAAGCCCAGATTGATTAGATGGGTACTATTGCCGCAAGAATTTGATATAATCATCAAAGATAGAAAAGGAAAAGATAATGGTGCAGCAAATCATCTGTCAAGATTGGAGAAAAGAGCAGAGAAAGAAGAAGTTATTAATGATAAGTTTCCTGATGAACATTTATTCGCTATTCACTTTCAACACACTGATTGTCCATGGTTTTCTGATTTTGCAAATTATTTGGCATGTAGAATTATTCCCAAATTTAGAGAATTACAAAAGTATTATAGGGATGATCCATTTTTATTCAAATTCTGTCCTGATAAAGTCATTAGACGTTGTGTTCATGAGAAAGAAGGAAATCAAATTATAACAGAGTGCCATGAAAATCCCTTAGGGGGGACATCATGGATCTACTAGAATAGCAAGGAAAGCCTTAGACTGTGGTTTCTATTGGCCAACCATCTTCATGGGTTGCCAAAGGTTTGTAAAGGCATGTGATCGATGTCAGAGGTTAGGAAACATATCCATAAGGGAAGAGATACCCCAGAAAGGCATTCTAGAAGTAGAAATATTCGATGTTTGGGGCATTGATTTCATGGGACCTTTCCCACCATCTTTTGGAAATCATTATATCTTAGTAGTGGTCGATTACGTTTCAAAATGGGTGGAAGCAGTGGCACTTCCAACCAATGAAGCTAAGCAAGTAACAAAGTTTTTATAGAAAAATATTTTTACAAGGTTTGGAGCGCCTCGCTATATAATCTCAGAGGGGGATCACATTTCATCAAACAGAATATTTGAGAAGTTGCTTAAACAGTATGGAGTTCATCATAAAATTGGATCACCCTGCCATACACAGACAAGTGGACAAGTTGAAATCTCCAACAAAGAAATCAAGCATATCTTGGAAGCATCTGTAACATAACAAGAAAAGACTGGTCCAAGAAATTGGACGATGCTTTATGGGCTTATAGAACAGCTTTTAAGACTGCTATTGGGATGTCTCCTTACAGATTAGTTTGTGGAAAGGCTTGCCATCTCCCTGTCGAACTCGAACACAGAGCAT